>CM077343.1:16023113-16358113 GCA_039655645.1 Ammopiptanthus mongolicus | reverse complement strand
TCGACCCAAAATTTAGCCATAGCTTCCTACGATAGAGTAGAGCTTGACTATGGTCTCTGATTAATTTATTTCACTCTCTAGACCCTCTAATAAAATACAAACACACAAATACTATGTAATTAATATTAGAAAGCTTTAAAAAAAATGGGTGTTACATTCACAAGTCAAAATTAAATCTTTATAGTGGTAAAATACTACTATTAGTGAAAAACGCAGATCGGGCTCCGTCTGAGTTTTTTGTAACACCCTGCTCTTTGTTAAATTAATTTTATATATAAGTTTGTTTGAATATTTAAGTTTGTTGATTAAATTATAATTGTTGGCTAAGAGCTAAGTGGGATTTTTGGCTTAAAAGTCCCTTTCTGGAACATTAGAACGCCCGTGATGATTTCCAGCACGCCGGTGCTGTAGTAGCGTGTCTTGTGACCATCTGAGTCACAAGCACGACCGTGCCGTTGAGCGAACCGTGTATCGCTGACGCTAAGTTTGGCACGCTCATGCCATTATTCAGCACGCCCGTGCCGTCTGATTCTAAGTTCGGCACGCTCGTGCCATTATTCAGCACGCCCATGTCATGTGCGCAGATTATATAATGCGCACAGAAATCGAGGGTTAGCTATTTTAACCCTCATTTGACGGCGGCTGCTACCCTATTGCAGCCAGAGTACCCCGTTTCCTATCTCCATCAACCTTGGTGCGTTTTTGGTGTTTTGGAGACCTTTGGTAATCCCTTGGTACGCTTGTGTCAGTTGTGTAGGTAATGTTCTTCTCTCTTATTAGTTTCTTTTCATGATTTTGGATTAGAAACTAATTGGTTAATGTTTTAGTTGACCAAGGGTTGAATTTGGGACTGAACCGCTTGGGAGGACGTGACCAGTTGTTGTTTGGGGCTACCGTTGCTGCAATCTTCAAACCAGGTATAGGAAGAACGATATTATACTCACTAGGCAGTGGGGGTAGTGTAAGATGAGGGGTTCTCATGACCCCGAGGTTAATGGTATGCTATCTGCTAATATGCCTTTTGTTATAATTGTTTGCTGCTGTTTTATACATTGTTGTTGAATTGATGTTTGATGGTATGTGCAAAGCACATTTGTTGTTAAATTGCTGTTTGATATGAACTTGCTGCTATGTCCCTAAAATTGGTTAATTAGGATTTTAATTGGTTAAATAATAAAGGGACTGTTGTTCCCCAAATATATTTCATAGGACATGAATTAATAAAGAGTGAGTTTTTATGTTAATGTTTTAGTCATGAACCTAGGGATGATTTTTGAGAGTGTTAGGGATTTTTGGTTAAATTGTTTAACTTGTTTTTCGCTGGCTAGAACAGCACTGTCGCGCGATCAGCATGGCCGTGCTGAATAGGAGCACGCCCGTGCTCCCAGTTGAATTCTGGGAATGGCTGCGCTTTGAGCACAACTGTGTAGCATAAGAGCACGTCCGTGCAGATGTGCACGGCCATGCGAAATAAAGAGCTCGCTCGTGCTATCGTGCAGCATGCCCGTGCTACCGTGCAGGACGTCCGTGCCATTCATGCAGCACGCCCGTGCAACAAATAGGAGGGAGCACGCCCGTGCCATAGTTTAGCATGCCCGTGCCACCCCTCTGGTCAGAATCTGAGGATTAAGGTTAATAGGGGTTTTAACCCCAATGTTTCCAATGATGATAGAATAATACACCAAAAAAATGATGAAGATAGATAACTTAATTATATAGTAATTAAGACGTTGAGGAATGATGAGTTAATTAAGTCGGTGCCCTCGGGGTTACCGCACGATGATATAACTGGATGCCTTTAGTGGTCCAATTGAGATGATTGGATGCCTTTAGTGGTCCAATGTTATGATGTTATATTGGGTGCCTTTAGTGGCCCAATGATGAGGATGATATTCTTGGGTGCCTTTAGTGGCCCAAGTGGAGGTGGTAGTTGCTGTTGTTTATTGTTGTGTTTATGCATCGCATTGGAGATGTTAGTTGGGGGAAGTTCAACATAGGGGAGGTCGTCCTAAAGTACGGCGATCTGACCATCCACGGTTGGTTCACCCAAGGTTTGGTGAACTATGTCCCCCCATGATGATGCGTCCATGGTTTGATGCGTTGGCTATCCAAGGGTTTCACCCATGGTTTGGTGAACTGTCGGCATTGGTGCCTTTAGTGGCCAATGTGGATATGTATCTCCAATGTTGTTCTTCCTGAGTTAGTTGGATCTACATGCATTGATGGAGTAGTGGAGTAGTGTTGCATTGCATCATATAGCTTACTAGTTGATTGATTATGTTGAGATGATATTTATGTATGGAAGTGTATGCTTATGACTGTTGCCATGCCATGATGTATGTTTTTCTTATTTCTGTCTCCATGCCGTTGTGTTTACATGTTTCCTTACTCCCCTTTCTATGTTTTCTTGTTTGGCATGTATGGTTCATGTAGAGGATGACGAGCAGCTCGGAGAGGAGTGACTCTGAGGAGCCACCACTCATATTTATGGCCTTCAGCCTAGTTGCTTATTTTGATTTTATTTTAGTTTCTGTTGTATCCAGAGGATATTTCCGGAGCGGTTGTACCAGCTCTGAAATCGTGACATCGGGGTTGGGTTTATTTATGTGTTGAGGTTTTTCTTTATCGTTTAAGTATTGAATTTATATATTTCCGCGTTTGAGAACTAGTTCATGTGGTACCTTTTCTATCCATGAATCTTTTTAATAAAAAGTTGTATGTTTTATTTCTATTTGTAAATTATCATTATTATTATTTATATTTATTACTTATATAACATGCGGGGTAGAAGGGTGTCACATTTATTGGTATTAGAGCTGGTCTGTCCTATCAGGCCGTGTTGTGAGTCTATTGTATACTCTTGTTTGTGTTATTTTGTTTGTATTGTCTATACTTGTATAGGCAATGATGTTTTAAGTTAAGAGCTTGTAGCTTTTACCCACATAAGTTTCTGTATTTAAGAGTTACCTTGAATGTGTACAGGAACTCATGGCAAATAGAGGCAGGAATGATCAGGCTTTTGCGGATGCGTTGCTACACACCTTGCCAATATTATAGGGCAAGCCAATAATAATCAGGGTGGGCCAGCAGAGTTTCAGGGTCTTGACAAGATCCAGCGGAATAATCCGCCATCTTTCAAAGGAGTTTATGATCCTGGGGGAGCTTTGCTGTGGTTACAAGAGATCGAAACGATCTTTAGAGCCATAGATTGTAATGACCAGCAGCGGCTTATTTTCGCTACCTTCATGCTCATCGAGGAGGCTGAGCATTGGTGGGAGAACTGCCGCCAGAGGATGTAGGCTGAGGGTACTGCAGTCACTTGGGCCGTATTCAGACAGATGTTTTTAGAGAAGTACTTTCCTGCTAACATCCGTGATATAAAGGAGACGGAATTTCTAGGGCTGAGGCAGGGTAATATGTCTATTTGAGAGTATGCAGCAAAATTTGAGGAGCTGGTAAGGTACTACACGCCATACCAGTATATGGCGGATGAGCGCTCCAAGTGTGTGAAATTTGAAGATGGACTCCGACCAGAGATCAAGCAGAAATCAGTTACCAGGAGATCAGAGTTTTTCCAACTTTGGTTAACAAGTGCAGAATCTTTGAGGATGCTTACAAGTCCAGAGTGGCGAGTTACAAGAGTTCCGATAGTCAGAGCAGTAAGAAGCCGAAACAGAAAGATAAAGGCAAGCAGCATCATGCTCTTACCGATCAAGAATTCAAATGGAGTGGCCGAAAGCCACAGTTTTCTTAGGATAGGTTTAGAGGCGGGAATTCTTATGCTTCTAGACCCATGATGTGCATCAGGTGTGGCAAATCTGACCACTTCACCACCCAGTGCAAGGAACCACATGTTATCTGCTTCAGATGTGGCAAGCCAGGACATATCAGCCGGAATTGTGAAGGAGCCAAGTCAGAGCCTCCTAGTGCCAACAAGAGTCAGAACCCCCAGGCCAACCGACTAAAGACCACTGGGAGAGTCTTTACCCTTAGTGGAGCTGAGGCCTCCGAGTCTGATGACTTGATCCAAGGTACGTGTTTAATTGATGGAACTCTTTTAAGTGTATTGTATGATTCGGGTGCTACACACTTGTTTATATAGCATGATAGGGTCAAGAGTTTGAAATTACCTATTACCTTTCTTGAGTTTGATTTGATTGTTTCTACACCTACAAACAAACCTGTTCTTACTTCTTATGCATGCAAGAACTGTCATATTGTTATTAGTGGTAGAACTTTCATTGTTGATCTTGTATGTCTACCTTTGAAAGACCTAGATGTTATTCTTGGCATGGACTGATTATCTTCCAACCACGTCCTTTTGGACTGTTTTGATAAGACCTTAGTCTTTGGCACTCCTACGGAGTCTAAGGATCCTACCTTTCTTTCTGCCAACCAAGTGAAAGCTTCGCTGAGAGATGAAGCCCAAGTATACATGATGTTAGCTTCCCTGGAATTAGAGAGCCCTCCTAATGTTGGAAGTGTGCCTGTTGTGTGAGATTTTCCTGAATTGTTTCCGAGGGATGTTTAGAACTTTCATTGTTGATCTTGTATGTCTACCTTTGAAAGACCTAGATGTTATTCTTGGCATGGACCGATTATCTTCCAATCACATCCTTTTGGACTGTTTTGATAGGACCTTAGTCTTTGGCACTCCTACGGAGTTTAAGGATCCTACCTTTCTTTCTGCCAACCAAGTGAAAGCTTTGATGAGAGACGAAGCCCAAGTATACATGATGTTAGCTTCCCTGGAATTAGAGAGCCCTCCTGATGTTGGAAGTGTGCCTGTTGTGCGGGATTTTCCTGAAGTGTTTCCGGGAGATGTTTATAACTTACCCCCAGAGAGAGATGTTGAGTTCTCCATAAACTTAGTGCCTGGCACCAGGCCAATCTCCATAGTTTTTTATATAATGTCTCTTCTAGAGCTAGCCAAGTTGAAAGAACAGATAGAGGATTTGATGAAGAAGCAATTTATTAGGCCTAGTGTGTCTCCTTGGGGAGCACCAGTGATGTTGGTGAAGAAGAATGATGGCAGTATGAGATTGTGTGTCGACTATAGGCAACTCAACAAGGTGACCACTAAGAAATGGTATCCTCTCCCTAAGATTGATGATCTCATTAACTAGTTGATAGGCGCTTGCGTCTTTTCTAAGATAGATTTGAGGTCAGGGTACCATCAGATTTGGGTTAAGTCTGAGGACATCCCGAAGAGAGCGTTTAGGACGCGATATGGTCACTATGAGTACTTGGTTTTGCCCTTTGGTGTGACCAATACTCCTACTGTGTTCATGGACTACATGAACAAGACCTTTCACCCTTACTTGGATAAGTTTGTGGTGGTGTTCATAGATGACATCTTAGTGTACTCCAAGACCAAGGAGGAACATGAGGAGCACTTGAGGGTTGTTTTGCTGACCCTTAAAGAGAAGTAGTTGTATGCTAAGTTTTCTAAGTGTAAGTTCTGGTTAGAGTAGGTGAGCTTTTTAGGACATGTCATCTCCAAGGGTGGCATAGCAGTTGATCCAGCTAAGGTTGAGTCGGTGCTCCAGTGGGAAGCACTGAAGTCAGTGACCGAGATTAAGAGTTTCTTGGGGTTAGCGGGTATTATCGGCGGTTTATAGAAGGATTCTCTACGATAGCTTTACCCTTGACCCATCTTACCAAGAAGGGACAGTTGTTTGTGTCGGAGTCTAAGTGTGAGGACAGTTTCCAAACCCTTAAGGATAGGTTGACATCAGCACCAGTGTTAGTTTTGCCAGAACCTAGCAAACCTTTCGTAGTTTACTGCGATGCTTCTAAGCAAGGTTTAGGTGTTGTGTTGATGCAGGATGGTAAGGTAATGGCTTACGCCTCTAGGCCGTTGAAAACTCATAAGAAGAACTACCCTACCCATGATATAGAGTTAGGAGCTGTGGTTTTTGCCTTAAAGATTTGGAGGCATTATCTTTATGGAGCGAGGTTTGAGAGCTTTAGTGATCATAAGATTTTGAAATATCTCTTTGACCAGAAGGAATTAAATATGGGACAGTGTAGGTGGATGGAATTTCTTAAGGATTATAATTTTGAGTTGACCTACCACCCAGGAAAAGCCAATGTAGTGGCAAATGCCCTTAGTAGGAAAGTCTTGCATGTCTCCGCTTTGATGGTTAGGGAGATAGATCTGATGGAGGAGTTTAGAGACCTTAGTTTGGATTTTGAGTTTACTCCTAAAAGTATTAGGCTTGGAACCTTGAAGGTTACCAACAGTTTGATGGATAGGATTAGAGAGGGTCAGATGTCAAATAGGTTTCTATTAGACCAGCGGGAATTGCTTGCTCAGGGTAGAAGCCTTAGCTTTAGATATGGAAGCGATGGAATCTTGAGGTTTGAAGATAGAGTGTGTGTACCAGATGTTCCTGAGCTTAGGAAGTTGATCCTTGAGGAAGGACATAGGAGTGGATTGAGTGTGCACCCAGGTGCCACCAAGATGTATTAGGATCTTAAACGCATGTTTTGGTGGCCTAGTATGAAAAAGGATGTGGATGAGTTTGTGTATGCGTGCTTAGTGTGTCAAAAAGCCATGATAGAACACCAAAAGCCTTTAGGTAAGTTGCACCCTTTGAGCATCTCAGAATGGATGTGGGATAACATCTCTATGGATTTTGTGTCAGGACTCCCTAGGACTCCAGCTGGTTTTGAGGCTATATGGGTTGTTGTGGATAGATTGACTAAGTCTGCCCATTTCATTCTGATGAATATGGAGTATCCTTTAGAGAAGTTGGACATGTTATACATCAGAGAGATAGTTAGGCTTCATGGTGTGCCCTCTAGCATAGTATCAGATAGAGACTTGAGGTTTACCTCTAGGTTCTGGGATAGTTTGCAAAATGCTTTAGGGACAAAGCTTAGGCTTAGTTCAGTGTATCACCCACAGACTGATGGGCAGTCTGAGCGGACCATCCAGTCCTTAGAGCATTTGCTGAGAGCTTGTGTATTAGAGCAGTCAGGCAGTTGGGACAAGTTTTTGTCCCTGATAGAGTTCACCTACAACAACAGCTTCCATTCCAGTATTGGGATGGCACCTTTTGAGGCTCTGTATGGGAGGAGATGTAGGACACCCTTATGTTGGAATGAACCTTGTGATAATGTGTTGTTAGGACCAAAGACAGTACAGGAGACAACAGATAAGATAAGTATGATACAGGAAAAGATGAGAGTGGTACAAAGTAGGCAAAAGAGCTACCATGACTAAAGGAGGAAAGAGCTCGAATTCCAGGAAGGTGATCATGTATTCTTCAGAGTTACGCCATTAACTGGGGTTGGTAGAGTGATGAAAGCAAAGAAACTTACTCCTAGATTCATTGGTCCATTTCAAATCTTAAAGAGAGTCGGCGAAGTCACCTACCGGATAGCCTTACCACCGTTCTTGGTCAACCTTCACAGTGTCTTTCATGTGTCCCAACTCAAAAGTATGTCCATTAGCCTAGTAATGTGATAGTTCCCGATGAGATACAGTTGAAGGAGAACTTGACTTTTGAGGTACTACCCCTTCCAGTCGAGGATAGGAGGGTGAAGCAGCTAAGAGGCAAGGAGATTCCTTTGGTCAAAGTTATTTGGAGTCGGGCTACTGAGGAAAGTGCAACTTAGGAGCTGGAGAGTAAAATGATGGAAGCATACCCACACCTTTTCAATCAAGGTATGTAGAAATTTCGTGGACGAAATTTTTATAAGGGGGTGGAATTGTAACACCATACTTTTCGTTAAATTAATTTTATATATAAGATTGTTTGAATATTTAAGTTTGTTGATTAAATTATAATTGTTGGTTAAGGGCTATGTGGGATTTTTGGCTTAAAAGTCCCTTTCTGGAACATTAGCACGCCCATGCTGATTTCCAGCACGCCCGTGTTCTTGTAGCGTGTCTTGTGACCATCTGGGTCACAAGCACTGCCGTGTCATTAGGCAGCACGGCCTTGCCGTTGAGCGAATCGCGTTTCGCTGACGCTAAGTTCGGCACACTTGTGGCATTATTCTACACGCCCGTGCCATCTTATTCTAAGTTCGGCATGCCCGTGCCATTATTCAGCAAGCCCGTGCCATGTGCGCAGGTTGTATAATCGCACAGAAATCGAGGGTTAGGGATTTTAACCCTCATTTGATGGCGGCTGCTACCCTAGTGCGGCCAGAGTACCCCGTTTCCTATCTCCATCAACATTGGTGCATTCTTGGAGTTTTGAAGACCTTTGGTAAGCCCTTCGTACGCTTGTGGTAGCTGTGTAGGTAACTTTCTTCTCTCTTATTAGTTTCTTTTCATGTTTTTGGATTAGAAAATAATTGGTTAATGTTTTAGTTGACAAAGGCTTGCTTGGGACTGAGCCGCTTGGGAGGACGTGACCAATTGTTGTTGGGGCTACCGTTGCTGCAACCTTCAAACTAGGTATGTGGAGAAAGATAGTATAATCACTAAGCAGTGGGGGTAATGTAAGATGAGGGGTTCCTATGACCCGAGGTTAATTGTATGCTATCTGCTAATATGCCTATTGTTATAATTGTTTGCTGCTATTATATACATTGTTGTTGAATTGATGTTTGATGGTAGTGCATAGAATATTTGTTGTTAAATTGCTGTTTGATATGAACCTGCTGCTATGTCCCTAAAATTGGTTAATTAGGATTTTAATTGGTTAAATAATAAAGGGATTGCTGTTCCCCAAAAATAATTCATAAGACATGAATCAATAAAGAGTGAATTTTATGTTAACAGTTTAGTCATGAACCTAGGGATGATTTTTAAGAGTGTTAGGGATTTTTAGTTAAATTGTTTAACTTGTTCTTTGCCGCCCAGAACAGCACTGTCGCACGATCAGCACGGTCGTAGTACTGAACAGGGAGCATGCCCGTGCTCCCAGTTGAATTCTGGCAATGGTCGCGCTTTGAGTGAGGCTGTGCAGCATAAGAGCACGCCCGTGCTGATGTGCACGACCGTGCGTAATAGAGAGCATGCGGTGCTATCGTGCAGCACACCCGTGCTATCATGCAGAACGTCCGTGCCATTTATGCAGCACGCCTGTGCTACACATAGGAGGGAGCACGCCCGTGCCATAGTTTAGCACGCCCGTGCCACCCCTCGGGTCAGAATATGAAGCTTACGGTTAATAGGGTTTTAACCCCAATGTTTCCAATGATGATAAAATAATACACCAAACAAATAATGAAGATAGATAACTTAATTATATAGTAATTAAGACGTTGAGGAACGATGAGTTAGTTAAGTCGGTGCCCTCGGGGTTACCACACGATGATATAATTGGATACCTTTAGTGGTCCAATTGAGATGATTGGATGCCTTTAGTGGTCTAATGTTATGATGTTATATTGGGTGCCTTTAGTGGCCCAGCAGAGGTGGTGCTTGCTGTTGTTTATTGTTGTGTTCATGCATCGCATTTGAGATGTTAGTTGGGGGAAGTTTAACATAGGGGAGGTCGTCGTAAAGTACGGCTATCTGGCCATCCACGGTTGGTTCACCCAAGGTTTGGTGAACTATGGCCCCCCGCGATGATGCTTCCATGGTTTGATGTGTTGGCTATCCAAGGGGTTCACCCATGGTTTGGTGAACTGCCGGCGTTGGTGCATTTAGTGGCTAATGTGGATATGTAATTCCAAATTTGTTCTTCCTGAGTTAGTTGGATCCACATGCATTGATGGAGTAGTGGAGTAGTGCTGCATTGCATCATAAAGCATACTAGTTGATTGATTATGTTGAGATGATATTTATGTATGCAAGTGTATGCTTATGACTGTTGCCATGCCATGATGTATGTTCATCTTATTTCTAACTCCCTGCCGTTGTGTTTACATGTTTCCTTACTCCCCTTTCTGTGTTTTCTTCTTTGGCATGTATGGTTCATGCAGAAGATGACGAGCAGCTCAGAGAAGAGTGACTCTGAGGATCCACCACTCATAGTTAGGGCCTTCTGCCTAGTTGCTTATCCTCATTTTATTTTAGTTTCTGTTGTATCCCGAGGATATTTTCAGAACGGTTGTACCAGCTCTGAATTGTGACATCGGGGTTGGGTTTATTTATGTGTTGAGGTTTTTCTTTATCGTTTAAGTATTGAATTAATATATTTCAGCGTTTAAGAACTAGTTCATCTGGCACCTTTTCTGCCCATGAATCTTTTTAATAAAAAGTTGCATGTTTTATTTGTATTTGTAAATTATCATTATTATTATTTATATTTATTGCTTATATAACATGCGGGGTAGAAGCAGTGGCGGGGCTTAGTTATGTCAAAGGGGAGCCTTGGCTCCCCCATTTTTCATAAATTTCTCTTATATATATTATTAAATAATTTATATGATAAAATAATAAACATAAATTGACTCTACTTTATTAAAAAATCTATTATAGGTATTATTTCATTTCACTAAAATCATTCTAATGTGTCTACACTCTTCACTTTTCTAACGGGATGATGCTGTATGATGGATTTTTACTCCATTTTTTTTTATTCATTGACGTACTCTTGGCTTATTTTTCTCTTCACTTTTAGCTTTATTTCTTTTCGTGTAAAGTTAACAGGTATTAAGATTTTTCTTTATTGTCTATTATTTCTTCTATGTTGACTAAAAGAATTTCTTTATAATATTTGTTTATCACTTCACTTGCAATATTTGTTATCTATTTTTTAATAGAAAGACTAGTAATTAAAAAAATAAAAATTTACACATGAAATATTACTTTTGGCCACCCCATTATTTTTCTTCAAGCTCCGCCACTGGGTAGAAGGGTGTCACATTTTCGACCCAAAATTTAACCGTAGCTTCCTACGATTTCCTAGAGCATGAATATGATTTTGGTTTTCCCAAAATCATTTTCTAGAATACAGATTAAAATACAAACTCATTAATAGAGTTTATTGTTCGTATAAAGCACGAAAAATCGGGGCGTTATAATAACGTACTATACAACCACCATCATCAAAATGTTGTATCACCGGGTGCATATCCCAAACACTCTTAAATAGTGCAGGTCCACCACGATGTGGACAGATGGTCATGGTCATAGGTAAGATGAACTGTCAAATGCGCATATGGTCAAGACTCACCAAGGACTTTGGTGTAGCGTGGAACTCCACATCAATATGTAAGGAAGGCATCCATGGGGTCATCTAGCGATGGTACATATAACAGAAATGGAAACAATAAAGTATGGAGGTAAGATTCCCAAAATCAACACGTCTTACAGTGAAGAAAACCGTACGACTCACAGATATATCATGCATAACATGGCACATCATATCTCAGCAATAAATAGTAATCAGCCCATCACAAAATTACAATGACATATATATTGCATATGGTATTTCATCAATCAAGTGTACACAGTCCATAACAATAACACGATAACAAATAATCTAGACATATGAGTTATATGTCATGATGCAATCGAAACATGCATTTGTTATGACTACGGTGCAATCCAAACATGCCACCGTTATGATTATGATTTCGATCCGTTCAATCATAGGCAACCGACATGACTCATATCCTACTCCAGAGCTAACATGGGACAAATCGGAAAGAGTGGTAGTAGTACATGTTTCTCATATAACGACAGCCTTGGCCAATTGTGCTTACAACATTCGTAATCACATGTGATATCAAGCTTTCATTAGAACACTCTAAAATCGAGGATATATTGGCATCTAGTCGAGATGTCAAAGTTTTGCATGGAATGTCACGACTCAGAAGAATCACCAACTAGTCATTCGTGGAGTTTTCGACCCAGACATCCCCAAGATTCGTCACCCAATATCCGCACCAGCACAAAAGGTTTAAACTCAACCGCCTAGGCTCAAAGGCCTTAACTCAAAGTTTTATGCAATATGGTTGAGCCAACAAAGCGAATGCATTCATGTTTATCAACCTGGATAAACTTCGGTGTTTCCTTCGGAAACCGTTTCCATTCTAGAGGCTCCCAAGATAGTTCCCAACCTTTTAGATCCAAACAACTCATTTGGACTATCATTGGTTTTTGGTATTGTAAATTGTGCGTTCATGTTTATTCATCGAATATATATACTTCAGAATTTCCCTCTGGGAAATCAATGCTACATCATAAGGCATACCAGATAGTCCAAACTTTTGGATACAAACACCTCATTGGACCACCACTAGCTCTCAACGAATAAGTATATTATGAAGGTGGATTCTCTAATCCGACCAATACTTATCTTTGGGTCCTTCTCAAAACCTAATTACTTGTCGAGCAAGTAATTCAAAATACTTTTTGTTATTAAGTATTATGGATCCGTTGATGGTATAAATCACCAAGGTATATCATGAAGTCTTGTTCCACAACATGATAAACTTAGATGTTCATCTCTTAGTGAAACATGAAACCTTTGGATTTCTAAATTCATTTGAAATGTATTACTTCCCATCAACACTTGATCGAAGTACTTTGGTACTAAACATTGAATTGAACCTTTCTTTAAAATAAGAAACACAGAGATTTATAAAGGTAAGAACCTTTTTCATAACCCTTAAAACTTCAAATGAATGAACTCTTGTGAGCCAATAACTGTCAAGCAATGAAATGGAACCAAGTAAGCTATCAAGCTAATTAGTGTGGTCAATTTCAAAGCCTAAACCATGGTGTCACCTTTCATTCATTGAGTTTGAAATACATTTTTGTAAACACTTACTTGAAGTGTATAATCACAAATCTTACCAAGACTTGATCATTTCAAGATTGAATTTCATCAAATGGAGAGAGAGTGGAGTATATAAAACTGAACCGCGATCACGATCGTGATCTGCATCACGGCTAGGTCGTGATTGTCTCTCTTTCCTATATTTTTAAAGATCACGGTCATGACCTACATCTCAGCCAGGCCATGATCACCTCTGTTCCTCGAATTTATCAAGGCCCCAAGTTAAGCATCAAACACATTTTTAAACCCTAAAAACAAGGTCAAAACCGTGGCCTTACTCTCTCTTTGGAATGAGAAGTTTTTCTTGAAAACTTGATTTATTTGACTGCACTAACTCCATTAGAATCAATTGAACCATTGAATTAAAATAAAATATTTTCTACGTGGGACTCCAAAGCTAAAACCGAACCCTAACCCATCTTAGGCTAAAATTTTGTTTCAACTTTCCTTGTTTTTCAATCATGCTTAAATCCATCATTAAGCACACCAATCAACTTAGTTTTCAAACATAACTTTTTCTTCACATTTTTCTCAATATGACCGAACCTCATATGGCATATTATAGGCATTTTCACTCATTCAAAGCATATTAAAATAAATTATATCACCTATATCAAGATAGTGAACAACAATATCATGATCATATTGAAACTGACAACAATATCCCATCCATTTTCAAAAGGCACCAACTTGAAACAAACATTTGATGGATCAAACGAACTCCGATTTGGAAAAAAAGTACTCAAAAGAAAGCTTAGGATGTCTACTTTTTGTCTATCAATTTAGTTTTCACAAAAAATCATCCAATCAACATAGCTTCACGTAAAACAATCACTGACCCGACTTGCACACAACATTCCTTACTTAGTTTTGAAACAGATTTTCAAGGTTGAAATATGTATGAAATCAAACAAAATTTATTACCAAAATGAAGCCCAAGATGTTTAATTTAAATATCACAAGAATTTTCGAAATCCGATCTCTAGTTTAAGAGAAAAAACAGCAAGGAGTCAAGCAATATCAGAAAATTCAGCAACTACATTATTACAAAACCAAATCACAAAAGAACTCCACAACAAAGTGAAGCCCTTTTCATCCAATAAAACATTCAGGACCACTTTGAGCACATTCTCATTCATCCTAAGGTGTGATTTTGGTTCACTTCCCCATACCTTAGTCATTATCCACTAGGTTGCTTGAAGAAGATTGATGAAGGCACTTTCAAGAGTTAAACCTTTGAAAAGAATGAAAGTTAGTCTTAGGACATGTCATCCTCGAAAATCATCACCAAAAAAGTTGTGATTTCCATGAACTCAAGGAGTTAAAGTTGAAGAGGAAGAGTATATGAACACTTACTCTTGACGAATAGATGGAAAAAGATGGTGTCTTGAAGATGGCCCAAAATTGAAGTTGCTCCTTTGACAAAACTTTTTTCGCCAAAGATGTAGTGCTTGAAGAGGTGAAGACAATGGTGTAGTTTGATTAAGGAGAAGAGAAGATACGTGTAGAGAGGGAGAGCGAAACCATGAGAGAGATGAGAAGTTTAGTGAGAGAAAGCCATAGCTTTCTAGAGAGAAGGAGGAGAAATGGATGAGTGAGGAAGATGAAGTTTGGAAATGTGATGAGTGTGTGAGGGGGAGGGCGGCCAAATTCTAGCATAGAGAGGGAGAAAAGGTTAAAATTTTGTGTCACCAAGTGTTTGTAATTAAGCTTAAAGAGGTAATTGTCATAAACTTGGATTAAGGTAAAAAGCAACATTACCCAAATTGTGATTAATCAAGATATGTTGAGTAAAACTTGATAATGACATGTTGATGGTAGGAATTAGTCAAAGATACCATTCCCGACTTTGGCCCGGACATCTCCCGACTTCGACCCGAACATTTTTGTAGGCTCCCAAGACCAAACTCCCAAAAGTTCACAAATCGAGAAAATAATATTTTATCCGATTCGGGACTAAACAACAGATAAAACTTACCTATGTTTCTAGGGAATTGGGTTGGCTCTCAAATTTATGATGACTCCCAGCTCTAGGCCAGAATATCTCTCGGCCTCAGGCCAAATTTCCTAAACTTCACAGACCTGATTAAAATAATTATATTTTTGCTGGATCTGTCACAAAACAATAGACAAAATCTCAGACAGTACTTTATGAAATTAAATTGATTTTCAAATACCAAGGAATTCTTACTCATCAACTTCCAATTATTAATTTAATTTAGTCGAATTAGGTTATCAATCAATTTATTCACAGCAAACGGGCTAAAAGACATAAAGCTAGCAGATACTAGTCTCGGGGTATTACAAAAGTCCTTATTGAACGCTTCCTCAAAATGATTAAAAAACTAGCGTGTACTCTTGCATCGCACGGTGGTATAGTTTGATTAATTTTTATAATGAAAATATAAATTAATAAATTGATATATATTATATTATGCAAATTACATATATTGAAAATTCTATCTAAGAGTTAGTGGTGTATAGAACCCGGTCCGATCCGAAAACCCAACTTGACCTGAACACTTCAAATTGGGTTAAACCCTATCCCGAAAAGACAAAAGAACAAACTCACGTCCCACTTATTGGTCTGGGTTGACCTTTGAGTTACTCGGCCCGTCCCACATATTGATTTACCCTTTCCTTTGGTTTTTATTTTACTACATCAGTATCCACTATCCAGTATCACTCTCTCACTCACACACGATTACGTTTAGGCATTTCAAACTTTCACAATGCAAAGACATGGAAATTTGTTTTCACTCCCAACTCATCGTCAACCCAGCCGTCATTGCTGCACCTCAATCTAAAGGACATAATTGTTGTTGCACCTCAAGCTCAAGGACATCATCGTTGCTGCGTCGTCAAGGACGTCGTCAACCCATTATTGATGCATCTCAATTTTATAATCTTGTCTCTCTCTTTATACATCTAGGTTTGATTCTCTCTTTCCCATTCCCTCATTCTACTTTGTAGTTTCTCTCTTTTGTTTTTGGTTTCATGGTGATAAAAACTTGGTGTAATAGCTAAATTAATGTGGTTTGAATGGGATGGGCCAGCCCAAATTCATAACCCTAGTTATAATGGACTATATGAAAATAGCTATAAAATAAATCAAATATAAAAAATTGAAATAATATTAACTACAAAAATAATTAGTTTCATACATTGTTTTTCATATTGAAATGAACTACAACATTATATATATATATTAGGCGTGGCAAAGAAATCCAATTGTCCACCATCCATCCAATCCATCCAAAGGAAAATCCATCAAATCCATCCATTGCAAAAAAAAAAGTAACAATGGACTGGATGGATTGGATTATTTTATTTTATGGATGGTCATGATCCATCCACCATTATTCTAAAATCCATTGGACCACTTCATAAAACAAAAAAATAATCCATTGGATAAAAATGAAAAAATAAATAAATGATAAAAAACCATTACTTCAAAAATTAAATCAATTTGCTGCTATTATAAACATAACAATATATTTTTTTTGTGTTTTGCTATCACGATTTGCATTCCTTGGGAGTGGATTTGTGATGAATCGCTAATTACAAAAAAAAAATAGGAAAAAATTTATTTTGGATTTTTTTTTTTTTGTGGATAGATGAGAGATATTATTTGAAAATAGTCATAAAAATTATTTAATTTTTTAAAATATTTTTCATGGATGGATTGGATATCCATCCGTAAAAAAATTGTTAATTAGATGGATTGGATGGATTTTTTTAAATGAATCATGGATGAATTGGATTTTTTTAATGAAATTTTAATGGATCATAATGGATTAATGGATTGTTTTTAATCCATCCATTATAATCCGAATAAAAATTTATCCAATCCATCCGTTTGCCAACCCTAATATATATATATATATATATATATATATATATATATATATATATATATATATATATATATTCTAGTTAGAAATTATTTTTGCATAAATCATTGATAGATCTTTGATCGAGCACTTTTTATTAATGTCATACTTAGCTTGATTGAACTGTAATTGTTCTTAAATTGATTGATTTAACTAATTTATGTACAGTAAGCTTAATTGGGACTTTGTGCAAAAATGTATTTATTTTCGGTTTTAACCCCTCTCTAACCTTGTATGTGTCTACAGACCATATCTTGAGCTACATTCATCGAGTTAAGGTGATCTTTCTATAGTCTGAATGCTAAAAAAATGTTCTACAACTTTCATGAAGAGGTCAAAGCCATATAAGACCGATATCTTGGTGAAAATCACAACAAACGACTGAAAGGCGGTGTTATTTAGGACAGTCAGACCTTTGTGGCATCTGATGGTAATATCTGAAGCTTTAGGCTTCCAAATTGGATGAAACAAATGCCAAATGAAAGCTAAGATCCAGATCTAAAATTATGAAGACACCACAGCAATGTTCTGTCAATAAAACAACGAAAAATGGATCAGATGCTTGACCAGACGGAATAGACAATGGAGAAGGCGCTTTAGATACGAGTTTCTCAAGTTTGCGTCTGGAGCTTAGTTAGTTTTGCACCCAAAATTGTAGTTTGGGCTGGGGCCAATTGTGATCGAGAATAATTGTATTAGAAAATCCAAATTTAGTAGTTAGTATAAATAGGATAATTGTTTTACCTAAAAGGGAGTGGATTTACATTTTCTCTTTAGGGTTTTAGTTTCTTTTCTTTTCTCTAAGTTCTCACCCAATACCATGGGTTCTTGAATATCTTAATCAATCTGTGGATGTTATGTTCTTTTGGGTATTGAGGTCTTGTTATAAATTTCCTTTTCTTAAATTCAATTGGATTTCTCTTCTGATTTTTGAATCATGGTTGGAATTCATGATTTCAATTTGATAGGGCCCATTGAATTTTAATTATGTAATTGTTCTTCATTTCTTATGCAAGATTTTGACCTTATGTTTCTTGATACTTGGTTCTTGAAGGTCATGAGTGATCAATCCTTGCGTAGTCTTTGGTTTGGGAATTTTGATTCTCAAGATGAGCTAAGGACAAATGTGGGTGAAGCTCTACCAAATATAGTCCCTTTAATAACGATTAGTCAAGTAAACACTTAAATTTTTAAAAAACTAATGAGTAAAGATATATAGACCTTTGACAGTGCTTTTTTGATGAAGCGTCATCTAAACTCACATATATTTTTTTTAACAATTTCCCTTGCTTTCAATTTCAAGTGCAAGCAGAACATTCTGTTTGCTACATTTTCCGCAGACAATGGTCAAAGTTATAATTTTTCCAAGTGGTTATCTTTTCAAATATTCATTGTTTCTCTGCTAGGGTTTGTTTTGCATGGTTCTTTAGGGTTGCATGGCAATGGCTTCGGCCGCAAGCAATCCTCTTTGTCCATGGAAATTTCTTGCTTCTCCTCCTTCTTTACCTTCTTCATCCTCTTCTCCCCCTCGAAAAACCTTTGCTCAAGCTTTGAACAATTCTTTTGATATTTCTTTAATTAAGCCAATTACCTCGACCTTGTTTGAAGGGAGATGCCATCCCCATTAAAATATATGAGGACGAATATCAAAAAGAAATTCAAGGCTGCAAAAATAATTTACGTGGTAGATTGACTTTATTGAAGGGTAACACACCTATGAAAGCCCAAGACTTGCGTTCCAAGTTAGAAAAGCTGTGGAAACCTTTGGGTCAATGGCGTATGGTGCCATTGGGAAAGGGATATTTTGAATTTAGTTTTTCATCCCCAGAAGATCTTAGAAGCGTTTGTGCTGCTGGTGCTTGGAATTTGAATCCTAGCCTTCTTCGTTTATCTTTGTGGACTCTAGATTTTAAGCCTAATGTTCAAAGACAAACTTATGCTCAATGTTGGGTAAGGCTTCTTGAATTGCCTCAAGAATATTGGCGGCCTAAAATCCTCTTCAAAATTGCAGGAGGTTTAGGCACTCCAATATCGCTGGATGAAGCAACTAGAAACAAATTCTATGGTCATTATGCACGCATTCTTGTGGATCATGATTTATCAAACAAACTGCATGATGAAATCTTGGTAGAAAGGGAAGGGTTTGCGTTTTTATGGGAGTGCAATATGAGAAATTGCCTCCTTTCTGTTCTTCTTGTCAATTTATTGGTCATTCAATAATTTATTGTAAAAAAATTGGAGTTCAAGCTGCTGCAGATCCTAAAGAGAACCTGAAGGAAAAAGCTGTTATGGTTTCTAAAGTGTATGATTGAGGATGGCGTTAATTTGCCTAACTCCATGGATTAGGTCCCTGAAAGGGTCGAAAGGGAGGTTGATTACATTATTACTGAAATTCTGCAATCAGAAGCTAATCAAGAATTGATTTTACATCATAAGGCGCAAGTTTCTGCTGAGGCTGAGGAAGAAGTTAATTCGATTTATGATGAATCAATTCATCCTGAGTCTCCAAATTCTAAATCACCTTCTTTGATTGTATTGCCAGAAACTCCTTTGGAATAAATGTGTAACACCCCAATTTTTCGTGCTTTCTAAGGATGATAAACTCAATTAATGAGTTTATATTTTTATCTGTGTTTTAGAAAATGATTTTGGGAAAAATAAAATCATAGTCTTGTTTCATAAAATCGTAGGAGCCTTCGGTTAAGTTTTGGGCCGAAAACTCAAACAAAAACCGATCTACGTTTTTTAGATGATAGTGTTTTCTACTATCACGACCTAATCTGGACTAATGAATGAAACCATTAGTCTTAGAATTTGATCCTCTATCTTTTCCCTAAAATGTGTCCTGACGTCCAAAATATAAATAATATTTTATATTCGGGCCGATAATCGATCGAGGAGACGATTCGAGCTGTCTTAGGGTTTTTCGAGGCCCACGATCAGATGTTTTTCATGCCAAGATTGTATCAAGTTATTTGAGGAATTCATACGAGTGTCGAGACGATTTCAAATATCGGGATGTGAATTGACCAAATTGCCCTTGGTTAATTTTATTACCAATTTACCTTTCCTATTATTAAACTAATAAAACCCCTAAATATCTAATATTTCCAACCTTATCTCCCCACTTCATTCGGCAGCCCCCTCCCCCAAATCACCTCCTCTTCTTCTTCTCTCATTTCTTTTCTCTCCTTTCATCCAAAATCTCCATTTTTGAAGGTAGAAAGCTTGGATTTTTGTGAAGCAATCTTCATCAAACTTGGAGTGGATCATCATAGGAGGTACTAGTTCAACTCTATCTCTCTCAATCTCTCCTTTCTCTCCTCATATTTTCATGATCAAGGATGTTAGGGTTTTGTCCCTAAAATCTTTGAAAATCCATGAAAAATTATAGGAAAATCGTATCTACATCAAACCAATTTCTATGGCCTAGGTTCATGACATACTTGTATGATCCAAGAGCTTAGAGCCAAGAAATCCCTCTAGCTATATTTCCCAGGTAGGGGCCGAAACCCCCCCATGTGTGTAGGGTAGGGTTTTTGTTGGTTTTTGATGATCTGATCTGATATCTAGGGCTGTCACATTTAGTTAGGGTGTTATCCAGAAAATGATAAATTTTGGAGCTCCCTAGCTATTTTTAGTGTAATAGGGCCGAACCCTAGGGGTGGTGCATTAGGAGAAATCTTTGTTTTGTAAGTTAATGCCGATATGTTTTACGTGTATGTAGTGATCGGCAGCGTGTTGGGGCGGTGAACAAGTTGATCGAGTGTTCAACGTTGAGCTGGAAGCTACAAGAGGTAAGGGGATAAACCTGAGGAATTCCATTGCCGACAGCTATGTGCTGCATCGGTGTCTGTACTGTATTGAAATAATTTATATATGATGTTAGTTGATTTCTTAATTGACTGCTGTTGATTGGAATATGTATTGATGTATTGATGTATTGATGTATTGACGTAACTGCTGATATAGTTGAATGCATGTTATACTTGCTGAATGATTATATGGATGTATCGTGTGCCCTGCTATGGGATTTAGGCATTAGAGGACCTAATTTTGATTAGGATCCGACATCGTGTAACTGAAAAGCTTTAAAAGTCTGAAATGTGTTTTAATAATGAGAAGTGGAGTTTAAAAGCAACTAGGGCATTAGAAACCTTCAAATGTCTTAATTTGATAAGTTAACCCTTTTGAGAAATGTGGTTTCCAAAGTCATATTGAGTTTATTCAAGAAAAATGAGTTTTGCAAGCTCTGTTTTAAGTTCGTATTTTACCGAAAAACAACGAAAGAAAAAGAAATGGTCTTTGGACCAAGTTTTGTTTTATGGAAAACCGATCCCGATGACTTTGTGTAAGTATCGGAGATTTGGGGTTTTTGGTTTTCGAGTTTTCAAGGGAAGTGGTTTTAAAGCTTAGAAACTAGAAACCGAGACGTCGGGGTTCTAGGGTTCTGCAGAACACGTGGATCAAGGATCCGTGTTAGTTGTGATCCTGTCGGCTTAGGGACGATATTTGTGGTCCTGTAAGCTTGAGGATGTTTTTATGATCTTGAATCCGGCGTCCTTGACTGGTGCATCGGTTAGGGATGTTGGGATTTGAGTTGTTTTGGACTAAGTGTCCTCTTTTGAGAAAATGTGTTTTGAGGCTTAAAGAGTCTAAGACATTATGGTGGTTGTTAGCGTTGATGCTACAACGAGGAAATATTGATGCGACAAAGATCATTATCGGGAACTAGATAGTTTCTCATGCATGAAATGCGGGGCAGACGTGCCGTGATACGGGGGACCTTGATAAGCAAGGAGAACCTGAGATGACTTATTTGTCATGACATTGTGCCTTGATGGACAATGGTGTCATACGTGTCTTGGGAACGTATTGTGCCTTGAGTTGGACAATATAGTATGACCGTATTCTTGTGGAGTACTTCTTATTGCGCCCCCATGTGAGAATCGCGTAGTGTCATGGGATTCAAAGTACTCGTTTTTGGGCCAAATATTGGTGTTAATCTTTAGAGCCTGATCAGCTCATTTCGAATGGTGATGGGATTTCCGGAAATCTAGTAATCTAGTTTGAATATTAGTTGAGACATATGGAAGTGCCATGCTTACGTTTAGGAGATAACGTTGATTGTGGGGTACGAAGCCCTTATGCATTTACCGCCATTTGTACTTGATGATATATGACATGTTATATGATGATTTGAGTGAGTTACAGTATATGAGTCTGTTGTGTGGATTGGGCATATAGTTGTTGTTTATGGATTCATATATTGGTTTCTCACCCTTGCATGTTTTTGGACGGGTTGTCCATTGGTATATATATTGTATCGTGTTTACAGATGGAGCCGACATCAGATCACCTAGCGCACTCGGGGATGCGCGTCCTAGCATTTGATCGGAGGACGGACCCAGCCGCGTGGGTTATCCACCCAGGGGTGGGAAGTGCGGCGTACACTGGACCGGTTTGCACCGTAAGCGGGACGACTGAGACGGGACCGCGGAAGAGTACTAGGACAGTGGAGACCATCCAGGTGCCTCTCCTTCCCATCGAGTTGATGCTGCAGGCCCTTGTGGAGCAGGGTGTGATCGAGTCGGTCGCCCCCGCTGCACAGTCCCCGCAGCAACAGCTACCCCAGACGCCTCCCCCACCTTTTGTCTTGGTAGCGGGCGAGCACGTCGTGGAGGATGTGGGGGAAGAGGAGGAGGAGGAAGACCCTGAGGAGGATCCTCAGGAGGACCCGGAGGATCATCTTTCGGATGCTTCCGATCCCCATCCACAGGGGAACGGGAATGTAGGTTCCCAGAGTTCTTCCCCTGGTTCCAGCATTGGACCTCCCTCTGGGGGATTGTCCAATGGCTTCCATTAGTCGGACCAGCTTAGGGTGTAGACCTTATTTTTGAGGCAGCGGTTTTTGGGTAGTCTGTTAACGGCTACTGATGGCCATAGGTTTTAGAGATATGGTTCCAGACTGTCGCTGCCTAGTTTATAGCTTTTTAGGAGTTCTTCCTTTGATCTTTTGTAAAGGGACATGTTGTCCATTATATATATATATATATATATATACCTTGTTATTATGTACGTGAGCAGTTCTGTTCTGTCTGGTGTGGTGTTTATAAGTATTAATAATGAGAAAAAAATTTGTCACGATTTCCAGAATTTGCTTATGAAAAAGGATTTATTTTCCGAAAGTAAAACCAGCGAAATTTTATTTATCGTTTCCTTACGTGTGTTGAGTTACGAAAGTGGCACGGGTTTTGAGGGTGTCACATTAGTGGTATCAGAGCTGGTCGAGTCTTTCGGGAATCCTTGGGAAGTAGGCCTGTTGTGTTTGCTGTTGTGTGATCTCTGTATTCGCGAGGCGAAAGTGATTTCGCGTCTCGAGCCCGAGAAGTTTCTTAGGGCATGTTCTCTGTCTCGCGTAGCGAATCTGAAGTCGCGTCGCGAGGCAGGGAAATGATGCTCTGTTTCTCGGGTATGTTCTCTGCGTCGCGTGGCGAAACGGATTTCGCGTCGCGAGGCAGAGGAGGGGAGTTGCATGTTCTCTGGATCGCGTAGCGAACCGAAATTCGCATCGCGAGCCAGAGAAATGGTGCTCTGTTTCTCAGGTATGTCCTCTGCGTCGCGTGGCGAAATTGAGTTCGCGTCGCGAGACAGAGGAGTGGAGTTGCATGGTCTCTGTTTCGCGAAGTGAAATGTATTTCGCGTCGCGGGGCAGAGAAGCTTCCTAGATGTGTTCTCTGCATCGCGTGGCGAACGGGATTCGCGTCGCGAGGCAGAGGAGTAGTGTTTCCTCTCGGACAGGACCCCTGCATCGCGTAGCGAACAGGATTTCGCGTCGCGAAGCAGAGGGCATGTTTTCGTATCGCGGGGCGAACGAACTTTAGCGTCGCGAGGCCGAGAGTGATGTGGCTTCCAGGATCGCGAGGCGAAGGAGAGTTCGCGTCGCGAGTCCGAGGAGCTGTCCCTTGTCTCTCAAGCAGACTCTCTGGTTCGCGTAGCGAATCTGTCTCGCGTAGCGAAACCGAGGGTTGGGATGTCACTACTTTTCTTTATATTTCCTTCTTAGAAATATTGTATGTCTATAACTGCTTATTTGCTTTATTTTTTGGTTGCCATTTGACTGAATTTGGGCCTTGTAGGTCAGATATGGAACTAGAAATTGGAGCAGATGCAGGGCGTGGACGTGGACGTGGACGTGGCCGTGGACGTGGTCGCGGTCGGGGAACTGGTGTCCAAGCTGAGGATGTTGCTGGAGCAACTGGAATGGATTTTGCTGCTCAGGCAATGGCTAACATGGCTGCGGCTATTGCTGTCCAAACTGCAACCATGAACGCCCACAATGCTCAGGAGCAACTCCGTGCTGACCAGGCCGCTGAGGGTCGAAGCTTGACTACTTTCAGGCGTCAAAATCCGCCACAATTTTCTGGTGACGTGGATCCTGAGAAAGCTAATCTTTGGATTCATGAAATCGAGAAAATTTTTGAGTTGATACGTAGTCGAGAAGAAGTGAAGGTGCCATATGCCACATTCCTACTAATAGGAGATGCGGAATATTGGTGGAAAGGAACGAAGCAACTACTGGAGGCAAATCATGAGGTGATTTCGTGGACGCTGTTTAAGGATCGCTTTTTGGGAAAGTATTTCCCTCAGAGTGCAAGAGCAGAGAAGGAGCAGGAATTCTTGCGACTACAACAGAGAGATATGTCAGTCGGAGAATATGCGGCTAAATTTGAATCGCTGGCCAAGTACTTCCGTTTCTTTCAGAATAATCCCGAGGAAGAATGGAAATGTGAAGCTTTTGAGAGAGGACTACGATATGAGATAAAAGAGTCAGTCCTACCACAAGGAATCAGAAATTTTCAAGCACTCGTTGAGAAAAGCAGACAAATAGAACTGATGAAGCGTGGGAGAGACAACAGAGGAAACGTCGGAGGACCTTTCCGATTCAAGGGTCAATCTCAGGACCAGAGAGGGAAACAGATTCAAAAGAAACCATATTCTCGACCACCTGGGAACTTCCAGAAACAGCCTTATCGACCTGTTGCTCGTGCATCGGGCAGTGGAGGTCAAGGAGGGCAAAACCAAGACAGGAAGTGTTTCAAGTGCAGGGATTCATCGCATCTGGCAAACAACTGTACCGTGAGGAACGACCATTGCTACCGTTGTGGACAACCAGGTCATTTTGCCAGGGATTGTAGAGTACAGAATCCAGTCCAAACTGCGGACAGGAGTGGTGGAGCCAAACGACCGACGGCTAGGGGAAGAGTTTATACCCTGAGTGGTGCTGAGGCTTCGAACTCCGAAGATCTGATACAGGGTGTGTGTGACATAGACGGTAATCTCTTATTAGTGCTCTTTGATTCAGGTGCAACCCATTCATTCATTTCTATGGATTGTGTGAAACGTTTAGAGTTATCTATTTCTTCCTTGTCATTTGATTTAATTGTTTCTACACCAACTGCTGAACCTGTTGTTGTGAATTCTATATGTCTAAACTGTCCTATTGTTATCCAGGATAGGCACTTTCTTGTTGACTTAATATGTTTGCCTTTAATACAATTAGATGTAATTTTGGGCATGGATTGGTCATCTTCCAACCAAATCCTATTAGATTGTGCACTTAAAACCCTAGTTTTTCCTAGTACTGAGATTTCTGGATTTTTAACCGCCAACCATGTTAGAACTTCTTCGAAAGAAGGAGATCCGAAATACGTGCTTTTGACCAACTTAGAAGTCGAGGGGAAGGTCGACCTAAGTCAGATGCCTGTTGTGAGAGATTTTCCCGAGGTGTTTCCAGAGGATGTTCCAGGTTTGCCACCTGTGAGGGACATAGAATTCTCCATCGATCTGATCCCAGGAACTGGACCGATATCGATAGCTGCATATCGAATGTCACCTACTGAGCTTGTTGAGTTGAAAACACAAGTACAGGACTTGTTATCAAAGCAGTTCATCAGACCAAGTGTTTCGCCATGGGGAGCGCCGGTTCTCTTAGTGAGAAAGAAGGACGGAGGTTCGAGACTTTGTGTGGACTATCGTCAGCTGAACAAGGTTACGATTAAAAACAAGTATCCGTTACCTCGGATTGATGACTTGATGGATCAACTGCGAGGAGCCGCTGTTTTCTCAAAGATCGACTTAAGGTCAGGATACCACCAGATTCGAGTGAAAACGGAGGATATACCAAAGACCGCTTTTAGAACTCGTTACAGACATTACGAGTATCTCGTGATGCCTTTTGGAGTAAGGAATGCACCTGCTGTTTTCATGGACTACATGAATCGGATTTTTCGTCCGTTTCTTGATAAGTTTGTGGTAGTGTTCATAGACGATATTTTGGTTTATTCTAAGAATCGTGAAGAACACGAGGAGCATTTACGGCAAGTTCTTCATGTTTTACGGGAGAAGATGTTGTATGTGAAACTCTCTAAGTGTGAGTTTTGGCTCGAAGAAGTCGGATTTTTGGGTCATGTTATCACAAAACAAGGAATTTCTATGGACCCTGCTAAAGTAGAAGCCGTACTTTCTTGGGAAAAACCAAAGACTGTAACCGAGATAAGAAGTTTTGTTGGATTAGCCGGTTACTACCGAAGGTTTATTGAAGGATTCTCTAAGATTGTGTCACCATTGACTCAATTGACGAGGAAAGATCAACCTTTTGTTTGGACTGATCAGTGTGAAGAAAGTTTCCAAAAGATTAAGGAACTTCTGACTACTTCACCAGTGTTGATACTCCCAGAACCGAGTGAATCTTATGAAGTATATTGTGATGCTTCACATCAAGGTCTAGGTTGTGTGCTAATGCAACACCGCAAGGTGGTGGCTTATGCATCACGGCAGTTAAAGATTCATGAAAAGAATTATCCCACCCATGACCTAGAATTAGCTGCAGTGGTTTTTGCACTAAAGATATGGAGACACCATCTGTATGGTGCAAAGTTCGATGTCTTCAGTGATCACAAGAGTTTGAAGTATCTGTTCGACCAGAAGGAGCTCAATATGAGGCAAAGACGATGGATGGAGTTTTTGAAAGATTACGACTTCACGTTGCAATACCATCCAGGGAAGGCGAACGTCGTCGCAGATGCTTTGAGCCGGAAAGCCGTTCATATTTCAACTATGATGGTGAAAGAATTGAAACTGATTGAAGAGTTTCGTTATCTGAATTTGGGGTTAGAGATAAGTCCTAAGAAACTAAGCTTTGGAATGCTTAAGATCTCTAATGGATTGATGGAAGAAATACGTGAGCAACAAGCTACTGATGAATCTCTTCAAGAGAAAAATGTGTTGGTGGAACAAGGGAGAGCTAGTGAGTTTAGTTTGGAGCAGATTGAATCTTAAAGTGTAATGGACGAGTTTGTGTACCCAACAACCCGGAGATGAGAAAGATGATTCTCGAAGAATCCCACAAAAGTGGATTGAGTATTCATCCTGGTGCAACCAAGATGTATCAGGACATGAAACAAAGATTTTGGTGGCCAGGCATGAAGAAACAAGTTGCAGAATACGTTGCATCGTGTTTAACTTGTCAGAAAGCAAAAGTAGAACATCAGAGACCTGGAGGGATGCTGCAATCCCTAGATGTACCAGAATGGAAATGGGAGAGTATCTCTATGGATTTCGTAGTGAGTTTACCCAGAACAGCAAGAAATTTTGATTCGATTTGGGTAATCATGGATAGGTTGACTAAATCGGCACATTTCTTACCTGTCAAGACAAACTACACAGTAGCAAAATTGACTGAGGTGTATATAAGAGAAGTGATTAGATTGCACGGAATACCCTCAAGTATTGTTTCGGATCGAGATCCGAAGTTTACATCGCGTTTTTGGGAAAGCTTACATCAAGCTTTGGGAACCAAATTACGCCTAAGTTCAGCATACCATCCTCAGACGGATGGACAAACAGAACGAACGATTCAATCGTTAGAAGTTTTGCTAAGAGCTTGTGTGTTGGATAATAGGGGAAGTGGGGATGAACTGTTACCTCTGATTGAATTCACGTATAATAACAGTTATCACTCGAGCATAGGAATGGCACCCTATGAGGCTCTATATGGGAGGAAATGTCAAACTCCTCTTTGTTGGTATCATGATGGAGAGAGTACAATTCTAGGATCCGAGGTTGTGCAAGAAACGACTGATAAAGTCAAACAAATTCGGGAAAGAATGAGGACATCTCAGAGCAGGCAGAAGAGTTACTCGGACAAGCGAAGACGACCTCTCGAATTTCAAGAAGGCGATCACGTGTTTCTGAGAGTCAATCCAACGACTGGGGTAGGTCGGGTAATGAAATCCAGAAAACTCACTCCTAAATTCATTGGACCATACCAAATTCTTCGGCGTATTGGTCCAGTAGCGTACCAAATTGCTTTACCTCCTTTTCTTTCAAATTTACATAATGTCTTTCATGTTTCACAATTGAGGAAGTATATTCCTGATCCATCTCATGTAATTGAACCAGATCGAATACCCTTGAAAGAAAATCTGTCTTATGAGACCGCACCTGTAAGGATTGAGGACAAGAGAGTCAGACAACTGAGGGGAAAACAAATCTCTCTAGTCAAGGTTATTTGGGATGATACAACTGGAGAAGCAACTTGGGAAACTGAGGACAAGATCAGAGAGCAATATCCTTATCTGTTCACAGGTATGTAATTTCGAGGACGAAATTATTTTAAGGGGGATAGTAATGTAACACCCCAATTTTTCGTGCTTTCTAAGGATGATAAACTCAATTAATGAGTTTATATTTTTATCTGTGTTTTAGAAAATGATTTTGGGAAAACTAAAATCATAGTCTTGTTTCATAAAATCGTAGGAGCCTTCGGTTAAGTTTTGGGCCGAAAACTCAAACAAAAACCGATCTACGTTTTTTTAGATGATAGTGTTTTCTACTATCACGACCTAATCTGGACTAATGAACGAAACCATTAGTCTTAGAATTTGATCCTCTATCTTTTCCCTAAAATGTGTCCTGACGTCCAAAATATAAATAATATTTTATATTCGGGCCGATAATCGATCGAGGAGACGATTCGAGCTGTCTTAGGGTTTTTCGAGGCCCACGATCAGATGTTTTTCATGCCAAGATTGTATCAAGTTATTTGAGGAATTCATACGAGTGTCGAGACGATTTCAAATATCGGCATGTGAATTGACCAAATTGCCCTTGGTTAATTTTATTACCAATTTACCTTTCCTATTATTAAACTAATAAAACCCCTAAATATCTAATATTTCCAACCTTATCTCCCCACTTCATTCGGCAGCCCCCTCCCCCAAATCACCTCCTCTTCTTCTTCTCTCATTTCTTTTCTCTCCTTTCATCCAAAATCTCCATTTTTGAAGGTAAAAAGCTTGGATTTTTGTGAAGCAATCTTCATCAAACTTGGAGTGGATCATCATAGGAGGTACTAGTTCAACTCAATCTCTCTCAATCTCTCCTTTCTCTCCTCATATTTTCATGATCAAGGATGTTAGGGTTTTGTCCCTAAAATCTTTGAAAATCCATGAATAATTGTAGGAAAATCGTATCTACATCAAACCAATTTCTATGGCCTAGGTTCATGACATACTTGTATGATCCAAGAGCTTAGAGCCAAGAAATCCCTCTAGCTATATTTCCCAGGTAGGGGCCGAAACCCCCTATGTGTGTAGGGTAGGGTTCTGGTTGGTTTTTGATGATCTGATCTGATATCTAGGGCTGTCACATTTAGTTAGGGTGTTATCTAGAAAATAATAAATTTTGGAGCTCCCTAGCTATTTTTAGTGTAATAGGGCCGAACCCTAGGGGTGGTGCATTAGGAGTAATCTTTGTTTTGTAAGTTAATGCCGATATGTTTTACGTGTATGTAGTGATCGGCAACGTGTTGGGGCGGTGAACAAGTTGATCGGGTGTTCAACGTTGAGCTGGAAGCTACAAGAGGTAAGGGGATAAACCTGAGGAATTCCATTTCCGACAGCCATGTGCTGCATCGGTGTCTGTACTGTATTGAAATAATTTATATATGATGTTAGTTGATTTCTTAATTGACTGCTGTTGATTGGAATATGTATTGATGTATTGATGTATTGACGTAACTGCTGATATAGTTGAATGCATGTTATACTTGCTGAATGATTATATGGATGTATCGTGTGCCCTGCTGTGGGATTTAGGCATTAGAGGACCTAATTTTGATTAGGATCCGACATCGTGTAACTGAAAAGCTTTAAAAGTCTGAAATGTGTTTTAATAATGAGAAGTGGAGTTTAAAAGCAACTAGGGCATTAGAAACCTTCAAATGTCTTAATTTGATAAGTTAACCCTTTTGAGAAATGTGGTTTCCAAAGTCATATTGAGTTTATTCAAGAAAAATGAGTTTTGCAAGCTCTGTTTTAAGTTCGTATTTTATCGAAAAACAACGAAAGAAAAAGAAATGGTCTTTGGACCAAGTTTTGTTTTATGGAAAACCGATCCCGATGACTTTGTGTAAGTATCGGAGATTTGGGGTTTTTGGTTTTCGAGTTTTCAAGGAAAGTGGTTTTAAAGCTTAGAAACTAGAAACCGAGACGTCGGGGTTCTAGGGTTCTGCAGAACACGTGGATCAAGGATCCGTGTTAGTTGTGATCCTGTCGGCTTAGGGACGATCTTTGTGGTCCTGTAAGCTTGAGGATGTTTTTATGATCTTGAATCCGGCGTCCTTGACTGGTGCATCGGTTAGGGATGTTGGGATTTGAGTTGTTTTGGACTAAGTGTCCTCTTTTGAGAAAATGTGTTTTGAGGCTTAAAGAGTCTAAGACATTATGGTGGTTGTTAGCGTTGATGCTACAACGAGGAAATATTGATGCGACAAAGATCATTATCGGGAACTAGATAGTTTCTCATGCATGAAATGCGGGGCAGACGTGCCGTGATACAGGGGACCTTGATAAGCAAGGAGAACCTGAGATGACTTATTTGTCATGACATTGTGCCTTGATGGACAATGGTGTCATACGTGTTCTGGGAACGTATTGTGCCTTGAGTTGGACAATATAGTATGACCGTATTCTTGTGGAGTACTTCTGATTGCGCCCCCATGTGAGAATCGCGTAGTGTCATGGGATTCAAAGTACTCGTTTTTGGGCCAAATATTGTTGTTAAGCTTTAGAGCCTGATCAGCTCATTTCGAATGGTGATGGGATTTCCGGAAATCTAGTAATCTAGTTTGAATATTAGTTGAGATATATGGAAGAGCCATGCATACGTTTAGGAGATAACGTTGATTGTGGGGTACGAAGCCCTTGTGCATTTGCCGCCATTTGTACTTGATGATATATGACATGTTATATGATGATTTGAGTGAGTTACAGTATATGAGTCTGTTGCGTGGATTGGGCATATAGTTGTTGTTTATGGATTCATATATTGGTTTCTCACCCTTGCATGTTTTTGGACGGGTTGTCCATTGGTATATATATTGTATCGTGTTTACAGATGGAGCCGACATCAGATCACCTAGCGCACTCGGGGATGCGCGTCCTAGCATTTGATCGGAGGACGGACCCAGCCGCGTGGGTTATCCACCCAGGGGTGGGAAGTGCGGAGTACACTGGACCGGTTTGCACCGTAAGCGGGACGACTGAGACGGGACAGCGGAAGAGTACTAGGACAGTGGAGACCATCCAGGTGCCTCTCCCTCCCATCGAGTTGATGCTGCAGGCCCTTGTGGAGCAGGGTGTGATCGAGTCGGTCGCCCCCGCTGCACAGTCCCCGCAGCAACAGCTACCCCAGACGCCTCCCCCACCTTTTGTCTTCGTAGCGGGCGAGCACGTCGTGGAGGATGTGGGGGAAGAGGAGGAGGAGGAAGACCCTGAGGAGGATCCTCAGGAGGACTCGGAGGATCATCGTTCGGATGCTTCCGATCCCCATCCACAGGGGAACGGGAATGTAGGTTCCCAGAGTTCTTCCCCTGGTTCCAGCATTGGACCTCCCTCCGGGGGATTGTCCAATGGCTTCCATTAGTCGGACCAGCTTAGGGTGTAGCCTTATTTTTGAGGCAGCGGTTTTTGGGTCGTCTGTTAACGGCTACTGATGGCCATAGGTTTTAGAGATATGGTTCCAGACTGTCGCTGCCTAGTTTATAGCTTTTTAGGAGTTCTTCCTTTGATCTTTTGTAAAGGGACATGTTGTCCATTATATATATATATATATATATATATATATATATATATATATATATATATATATACCTTGTTATTATGTACGTGAGCAGTTCTGTTCTGTCTGGTGTGGTGTTTATAAGTATTAATAATGAGAAAAAAATTTGTCACGATTTCCAGAATTTGCTTATGAAAAATGATTTATTTTCCGAAAGTAAAACCAGCGAAATTTTATTTATCGTTTCCTTAAGTGTGTTGAGTTACGAAAGTGGCACGGGTTTTGAGGGTGTCACAAAATGTAGGGGATTCTTCTGCTTATAAGAAAATTCAATATGTTGATATGGAAAATTCGTCTACTAATATAGAATATTCTGATCCTGCTGATGTGGCCAATTCTATTCCTACTTTTGTGAATATTTCTTTTTACAACTGATATGGAAAATTCTGCTCCAGCTGGTCTGTTGGATAAAGGAAAGGCAAAGGTTGTTGATTATTCAGTTAATGTGAATCAGGCTGGTGATGGAGGCAAAGGAGGGACAAGTTAATTTTGCAACAAAAGAAGATTAATCCATTCAAGTCAAAGTGATCTGTGTTTTTATTTTCGCTATATCTTGAGTTCTAGATGTCCGATTGAAGTGATTCTTGATGCGTTGGAAAGAGAAAAGAATTATCTACAAGTTTTGTTTGAAGCTCAAACCTGATTCGGACTCTATCATGACTAACACTGGGCTAGAAAGTGAGAACGCTATTCTGGACGGATTTGTTTTAATTAGGCATTAATTCGGCTTGTAATTGTTTTTATCTTTAATTGTCTAATGGGCTTCATGGTCCACGAAAATACTCACTTCCTTAACCCAGAATGTTCCTTAGCTTCTACAAATAGGACTTGTATTACCTCATTTCATTACTTTGAATGAAATTAGAATTTATCCTGTTTGGGTATTTTTGTGAGTTGAGCATTGGCTCCTTCTCTTCAAGTTCTTAGATTAGAACTTGCTTGATTCTTATCAAAGAGTTCTATCTCTTTGTAGCGAATCCTGTTTGGCTTATCAATCTTCCAATTCTATGGATGAGTGTGGCACCTTCCCCTTCATCTTCTTCCTCTTCCATTTTCTTAATTTATTTTATGTTCTTCTTAATTTATATTTTTATCATATAATTTTTGCACCTTTCCTTTCAGTTCTGCCCTCTTTTATATAATTAGTGTTCTTTACTTATTTTGTTCATCTTTTAGTTGTTTATTTCAATTCCTAGTCTATATCGTTCATATGCATTTGGGTGTCCAAGAACATCTTCTTCCTCCCCATTTCTTCTCATCATTTGTACATAAGAACTAAGAACAAGCTCTTGAATAGATCTTCAAATTTGGTGATTCCTTCTTGGATCATATCAGCTGGTAATGAAAACTCTGTCTCTACTGATCATATTGCAGCCATTGAAATTGCTAAGTCAGATGCTAATGCAATGGGAATCAATGAGCATTTTCAGTCTCCTATTCTTAGCAAGGATATTAGAATAGTTTCAAAATTATGGGCAGATGGAAAAGAAGATGATTCAATTGAAGAAATTTTGTCAGTTGAAGATCTAAATGATGATACTGAAGCTGCAGCATCGAATTTTAAGGTTGTTTTGACAAAATCTCAGAAGCAAAATTTGAGGAAGAAAATGAGGAAGGCTTCTAATTCTAAAGTTCATTTTACCCGTGCAAAGGGTGGTCCTACAAATCTTGCTTAATGAAGATGTTTTATTGGAACACTAGAGGTTTGGCAAACCTTGATACACAGTTAGTGTTGAAAAAATTCTGTGAGTCTCATAATCCAGGCTTTGTTTTCTTATCGGAACCTTGGATGGATATTGGTCAATTTCCAAGTAATTTTTGAAGAGGGCTCAATCTTAAACCATTCATGGTTGGTGACAGAGGTAATCAAGCTCCAAATCTTTGGGGTATCTATGCTGGAAATTTGAATCTTGTTTGTATTAATGTCTCAAAGCAGCATTTTTCTTTCCATGTTTTACTGGAGAATGTGAAGATTCATATAGCTGCAATTTATGCTTGTACTAATCATATTTTGAGGAGGCAACTTTGGATTGATTTGGCTGCTAATCAACAAGCTAACCCTGGGGCTTGGCTTTATATTGGTGATTTTAATGCTGTTTTGGGTGCCCATGAAAAAAGAGGTGGTGTTCTCCCAATTAAAACCTCTTATGATGAATTGAAGGCTTGGTCTAATAGCTGCACTTTGACTCATATTCTAACTCAAGGTTCTGAATTCACATGGTCAAATGGCAGAGGCTCAAGGAATCATATTGACTTAAAGTTGGATAGAACCATTTGTAATGATGAATGGTTTTCATTTTGGGATAGTGTTTCATGTTGCACTCTTCCAAGCTCACAATCTGATCATCATCCACTTTTGTTGATTCTGAAAAAAGGCATGGCTCATTTTCCTTCATCTTTTAAGTTTATGAAAATATGTTCTGCTCATATTGATTGTAAAAGGTTAGTTTTTGAGGCTTGGAACAAACCAATATTGGGCTGTCCTATGTTTATATTATCCTTGAAGTTAAAAAACTTAAAAATGGAGTTCAAGGTCTGGAATAAAGAAGTCTTTGGAGATGTTAGTCAGAAGGTGGATTTGGCTTTAGCAGCAGCAGAAGATGTTTAGTCTCGAATTGCTAATTTGGGATTTTCTGATGAATTGCATATTCAAGAATTGAATGCCCAAATGGACCTGCAGCAGTCGCTATCCTTTCAAGAATCTTTTTGGAAGGAGAAAGCTAGATTGAATTGGTTCTCTTATGGGGTATAGGAATACATCCTTTTTTCATAAGCTTGCCAAAATTAAGAATGTGTCAAAGCATGTGTCTATTTTAAAGAATGGTGATGATATCTTGGATTCTGCAGCTGCTATTGAGGACCATGTAGTGAACTATTTCACTGATCTTTATGCTTCTAATAATGATTGTTATGATAATGGCATTATTGATAAATTCATTCCTTCAATGGTTACTCAAGATGATAATAATATGCTTACAAATCTACCAACACTTGAGGAGGTGAAATCAGCTATTTTCTCAATGAATAAAGATGGTGCCTCGGGCCCTGATAGTTGTGGTGGTTGCTTCTATCAAGATTTTTGGGAGATTATTGGAGGTGATGTCTTTAATTCTATTCTTCAGTTTGTATACAAAGCTGGATCCTGCCTAATATGAATTCTAATTTGGTAGTTCTAATTCCCTAAGTTAATGGTGCTGATAGAATTCAGACTTTTAGACCTATTGCATTGGCTAACTTTCAATTTAAAATCATTACAAAAGTTCTTGCTGATAGATTATCTGTTGTTGCTCCTAAAATCGTACCTAACCAACAAAAAGGCTTCATTAAAGGTAGACAAATTGTTGACTGTATCAGTACAGCTTCTGAAGCAGTGAATATGCTTTATAACAGAGTTTTCGGTGGAAACTTGGCTTTAAAATTTGATGTCCGAAAGGCTTTTCATTCTATTGATTGGAACTTTCTTTAAAAGGTTCTTGAGGCTTTTGGTTTTGATCACAAATTTTGTAGCTGGGTGAAAATCATTCTTCATTCGGCCAAGCTATCATTCTTTGTCAATGGTCATGCAGTTGGTTTCTTTTCTTGCAAAAGAAGAGTCAGACAAGGAGATCCACTTTCTCCCTTGCTCTTTTGTCTTGCAGAAGTTGTTTTAAGCAGAGGCATTTCCTATTTAGTTGATTCTAGCCAACTGCAGCCTATGGCAAGTTCTAGACATTTTCAAACTCCAAGTCATGTTCTTTATGCTGATGACATTCTTGTCTTTTGCAGAGGTACAAAGAAGAATTTAGAAGTCTTAATGGCTTTATTCCAGTCATATGGTGAAGCTTCTGGTCAATGGTTGAACTTGGATAAATGTAAATTCTACTCTGGAGCCATGTTTTCTAGGAGAATTGGGGAAATTAGCTCACTGCTTGGTTTTTCTGCAGGTCAACTTCCATTTACTTATTTAGGTGTTCCTCTTTTTAAAGGGAAACCTAAGAAAGTTTATCTTTAACCCATTGTTGATAAGATTAAGAACAAGTTGTCTAGTTGGAAAGGTTCTATGCTTTCAATTATGGGAGGGGTGCAGTTAGTTAAATTGGTTATTCATGGTACACTTGTCTATAGTTTCCATGTTTATGCAAGGCCAATCTCTTTAATAAAGATGGTTGACCAATGGATAAGAAATTTTGTTTGGTTTGGGGACATTCATACTAAAAATTTGGTCACAGTTGCTTGGAGTAAGATTTGTAAACCTTATGAAGAGGGTGGTCTTGGCCTTAGATCAATAAGGTCCATTAATGCAGCTGCAGTTTTAAAGCTGACCTGGGAACTGCTTTCCTCTAGTAGTCAGTGGGCCTGTTTTCTTAGAGCAAAGTTTATGAGAGGGATGAAACCAATTTCATATCACAGGCATTCTTCTATTTGGCCTACAATTAAATCTTGTATTCATACTGTTTTAGATAATGTGTCCTGACTGATTGGTAATGGTGAGAAGGCTAATTTTTGGGTGGATAGATGGCTGAGTTCTCCTGTCGTGGAAATTTTACAAATTCCTAACTCTATGCATGATTTGTTAAAATCCTCTGTTAAGAAATTTATTTGTAATCAGAATTGGCTTGTCCCCACATTTTTCTCTGATAGATTTCCAGCTTCGGTTGAGGAGATTCATAAACAGGTAATTCCTCATTCTCCTTGTGATGATCAGCTGGTTTGGAATTCTACACCCTCTAGCTGCTTGTCTTTAAAAGAAGCTTACATGTTTCTTAATCTAAGGAGGCAGTCAGTGTCTTGGTCGAAATTCATTTGGATCAATGTGATCCCTCCTTCCAAGTCTTTTTTGTTTTGGAGGTTGTTGCATCATAAACTTTCAACTGACGAAAATCTTAGGATGAGAGGATGCATTACTGTTTCAATGTGCAACTTGTGTGGTAAATCTGAGGAGACTTCTGAGCATCTTTTATTTAATTGTTCATATGCTATTGTGCTTTGGAGATGGTTGTGTAATATTTTGCAGATTAACATTGATTTTTCTTCATTGCCTGCTGTTTTTTCATTTCTAAACAGCAATTTAAGCTCTCAAATGTTGGATGTTAGGCAGGCTTTGATTATCAATGTCTTCTGGGTAATTTGGTACAACAGAAACATAAACAGAACTGATAACCGGAGAATTACATCATCTATGGCTTTTAATTTGGTTTCTGCTGCAGTTTCTCTTTCAGGAAATGCATCTCATGGTTTCATGTCCTCTGCTGTGACTGATTTATCTATTCTGAAGCATTTTTCAATGACCAGAAAGGTTCGGAAGGCTCCAAAAATTATCCAAGTGTACTGGTTTCCTCCTTTATGTGGCTAGATAAAATGTAACTCGGATGGAGCTTTTAGAGGATCGCCTGGTATCTCAGCTTGTGGAGGAATTTTTTGGGATAACAGTGTAGCTTTCTTAGTTGGTTTTTCTTATCATATTGGTTTGACTAACTCTTTGAATGCAGATCGAATTATTGGGGGCCATAATAGCAATTGAAACAACTTCAGGTAGAGGTTGGAAAAAATTATGGTTAGAGTGTGATTCAAAGATGGTTGTTCTCGCTTTTGATAATATGTCTTTTGATATGATCCAAGTTAGAATCACCGAAATTGAGGATCTATCCAAGAGCTTGATCTTAGAAATTATGCAAAATGATGAGAAGAATTGGGGGAAGAAGAAGATGTTCTTGGACACCCGAATGCATATGAAGGATATAGACGAGGAATTGAAAATAAACAACTAAAAGATGAACAAAATAAGTAAAAAACAATAAAAGAGGGAAGAACTGAAATGAAATGTGCAGAAATTAAATGACATAAATATAAATTAAGAAGAACATAAGCAAAATAGAAAATGGAAGAGGAAGAAGATGAAGGGGAAAGGTGCCACAATCATCCATAGAATTGGAAGATTGATAAGCCAAGGAGGATTCGCCACAAAGAGATAGAACTCTTTGATAAGAATCAAGCAAGTTCTAATCCAAGAACTTGAAGAGGAGGAGCCAATGCTCAACTCACAAAAATACCCAAATAGGATAAATTCTAATTTCATTCAAAGTTATCAAAATGAGGCAATACAAGTCCTAGTTATAGAAGCTAAGGAACATTCTAGGTTAAGGAGGTGAGCATTTTCGTGGACCATGAAGCCCATTATACAATTAAAACCAAAACCCAATTACAAAATTGCTAAATGAGACCAAATCCGTCCAGAATAGCGTCCCTAACTTCTATCCCTGTTTTGATCATGATAGAGTACGAATCAGGTCTTGAGCTTCAAATAAAAATTGTAGATAATTCTCTTATCTTTCCAACGAATTAAGAATCACTTCAATCGGACATCTATAACTCAAGATATAGCCAAAATAAGAACACTGATCACTTGGACTTGAATGGTTTTTCTTGGACTTGAATGGATTGATCTTCTTTTGTTGCAAAATTGACTTGCCCCTCCTTTGCCTCCATCATTCCCCCCTTCTTAGAGAAAATTCGACCTCGAATTTATTATCTCCATACCTACATCAAGAGAAAGAACTAGTTTATGGAAATTGAAAGTAAATCAAACATTGGATTTCCTTGAGTAGGAATCCTTTTATTTTTCTTATGTACAACACCCAATCCTCCAAGGTCAAACACAAATTTAAAGAACTCACCACATGTGGCAAAGATGTTAGGAAATTTTTCATTATGCTCATACAACACCTTAAGATTGGTGAAGTCTAGAAATTGAAGTTCAACGCGAGTAGGAAGGTTATACCTTTGAGAATTTGCATTGACGACCATATTTACCTCTCTATGCTTGGGCATGATGACATTTGAGAGTATTGCATCCTTTTTGGAATGCATCAAGTTATTCTCATAGGTGGAATACTCAAGTTTGGACCCATTGTACTTTTCACCCAAATAAACAATCGGTGGTCCTTTTTGAAGTAAAACAGCCCCCATGTTCACATTAGATGCATCACATTCAATTCGAAAGGACTTTGCAAGAATAGGTAAAGCAAGAATGAATGCATTAGTGAGCCTATCAAACGAGTCCACATGCAATTCTTGAGAACTTACATTAAACCCAAGAAGGCTAATATGATTTGTGCAAGATGAATTTTTATCAAAATTAGCATAAAAATTCCATACCCTCATATCATGATACCCACTTTTCAAATCAAACTTAGACAGATGGCAATAGTCATGCAATTCATTAAGCAAGTAATCAAACCTATTTAATGTACGAAAGTAGCAAGACCCATGCAATTTACCAAGCATGTTATCAAATATAGGGATAGAATGTTCATGATTTTGGGGAGCCATGCAAGTAAGCAAAACGTGGGGTGTTTCCTTTGGACACACTTCTTCAAGTGCATTGGTTGTCTTGTAAGCTTCCTTTGAAGGCACATACTCAATTCTCTCATTTTCTTTTGCCTCTTTTTCTTTAGCATCACTCTCTTTTGCTTTCACCTCCCTCTCAAGTTTTCTCTCAACATGGACCTCACTCTCTTGTTCTAATTTCTCTCCCTCTTTCTTTTCTTCATCTCTTTTCAATCTCAAATTTGTCTCTTGAATTTTGTCTTGAGACATTTTCTTCCAATATGCTTCAAAATTATCAATCTTTCTTTTCAATCTCTCCTCTTTTCTCTCAATATTTTTTTCACTCTTTTCCTTCCCATTTGGGCATTGATAATCCAAATGCCCCCATCCAAAACACACTAGGCACCTTATATCTCTATTTCTAATTTTAAGAGTTGGAGTAAAAGGAACATTGCAATATCTTTTGTACCTCTTTCTTTTGAGTTGTTGCTCGACCTTCAGGGATTGGTGCACTAAGTCATCAAGCTCCACATAGTGTTGGAGCCCAACAATGTCTTGGATGTCTTGGTTTAGGCCATGGAGAAACCGAGTCATTTTTGCCTTTCTTCCTTCATTAATATTGGCTCTAATCAAGGCCATCTCCATTTCTTTGTAATACTCATCCACACTCTTAGTGCCTTGGGTTAACCTTTGCAATTGGTTGCGAAGATCCCTTTGATAGTGGGGTGAAACGTGTCTCTTCCTCATCATGGCTTTCATCTCACTCCAAGTATCAATAGGTTGCTCCCCAAACCACCTTCTATCTTTTTGCACTCGGTCCCACCAATTTCGTGCATAATAGCCAAACTCTTGGGCTGCCACCTTCATCTTCTTTTGTTCACTATAGTGGTGACAAGAGAAGATTTGTTCTATTTTTATCTCCCAATCTAAATACAACTCCGGATCATTCTTTCCTTGGAAACTTGGCACTTTTGTCATTTTCCTCACTAAGTGTTTCACTCAAATTGGCTTTTTCCACACAATTAGCTTATTTTGCGCTCTTGCCTTTTTCCACTCAAAGTCCCCTTTCAATATTCTTGGAAAAGAACTATACAAATTCAAGTAATGAGAAAAATTATCAAAACTTTGTGAAAAATCCACACAAGCTATCAATCAAGAGGTTCAAGGAAGAAAACTACTAAGACAAACTTAGAAATTTAAAGACAAGCAAGAAAAGCTAAAAAGAGAAAGCACACTCTAAAGGAAAATTAAGAAGACAAAGACTCCAAGATAATATTTAGGAAAAGAATTTGAGCCATATGTCCAAAACATCAAGTAATACCAATTTTAAGGCTAGAAACACTTAGAATAGGGGTTTTGTAGCCTAATTTGAATTCTGCCAAATTTTTTTTTTTTTTACTTTTTTATAATTGCAGATTGGTCCCTTTGTATTTTTCTGAATCCAGATTTTTTTTTTTTTTTTACCTTTTTGGGATCCTTACTTTTGCAAAATAACTTTGGCCACAAAAATTTTCTGAAAATTACAGAAAAGTACGCCCCAAACAGAATTTAAGTGAATCACAAAGATCAAATAGCCTTTTGAAACATGAACATGATGAACAAGGGGCTGTTCTTGAGAAGTGTGCCCAGAAATTAAATTCCCCCAAATTGATGTCTAGTTCATGCTTTAAGCTTAAAATTGATTGGTATACTTGATTCCACTTGTAAAGACCTTTCAATCAAGGTGTAGATTAACACTCTAACACCAATTCTTGAAATTCATAAAGATCAAAGTGGCTCAAACTTCAAGAACAAGATGAAGAATTCAAAAAAATTCAAAAATCTAAAACATGGAATATGAGGAAAGGAAGCAACTTGAGCTATGAAACATCTTTTGGATGCTATGAATTACAAACCCCAATGGTCTAACAACTCATCACAACACCACAAATGATCAAAATTGATGATCAAAATATGGGGTTGGGCATGGGTTTCAAGGTTAAAAAAAAAATAGCTCAAAAATTGCAAAAATTTCAACACAATCCAACTAGCAAAACCCAAACTAAAAAAGAAATTAATCTCAAGGAAGCTAGCTCTAGATACCACATGATATGATCCAAGTTAGAATCACCGAAATTGAGGATCTATCCAAGAGCTTGATCTTAGAAATTATGCAAAATGATGAGAAGAATTGGGGGAAGAAGAAGATGTTCTTGGACACCCGAATGCATATGAAGGATATAGACGAGGAATTGAAAATAAACAACTAAAAGATGAACAAAATAAGTGAAGAACAATAAAAGAGGGAAGAACTGAAATGAAATGTGCAGAAATTAAATGACATAAATATAAATTAAGAAGAACATAAGCAAAATAGAAAATGGAAGAGGAAGAAGATGAAGGGGAAAGGCGCCACAATCATCCATAGAATTGGAAGATTGATAAGCCAAGGAGGATTCGCCACAAAGAGATAGAACTCTTTGATAAGAATCAAGCAAGTTCTAATCCAAGAACTTGAAGAGGAGGAGCCAATGCTCAACTCACAAAAATACCCAAATAGGATAAATTCTAATTTCATTCAAAGTTATCAAAATGAGGCAATACAAGTCCTAGTTATAGAAGCTAAGGAACATTCTAGGTTAAGGAGGTGAGCATTTTCGTGGACCATGAAGCCCATTATACAATTAAAACCAAAACCCAATTACAAAATTGCTAAATGAGACCAAATCCGTCCAGAATAGCGTCCCTAACTTCTATCCCTGTTTTGATTATGATAGAGTACGAATCAGGTCTTGAGCTTCAAATAAAAATTGTAGATAATTCTCTTATCTTTCCAACGAATTAAGAATCACTTCAATCGGACATCTATAACTCAAGATATAGCCAAAATAAGAACACTGATCACTTGGACTTGAATGGTTTTTCTTGGACTTGAATGGATTGATCTTCTTTTGTTGCAAAATTGACTTGCCCCTCCTTTGCCTCCATCATCTTTAGTTCCTTGGAGCTTAAGAAACCAATGGAAGAACTGTATTGCAAGGCTAAATGGAATGAACTTCGGAATTTCTCATATTCATAGAGAAGGAAATTGTTGTGCGGACAAGCTAGCTTCATTCGGAGCTTCTGATCCTGGATTTATTGGGTGAGATTTGTTGCCAAATTTTCTTAGCGAATATTTTAGTCGAAATAGGCTAAATCTTTCTAATTATAGATTTAGATGATTGTTGCTCTAATTTTTTCATGGGTTTTGGTTTGGTCCTTCCATGTTTTGTTTTTTTCTAAATTCTTTTCTATTTTTTTTTTTAATAAAACATGGGTGGAGAACTCTTTTTCTTTCTTTATGTTTCTTCCCTAAGGAAGGTTTTGCATCAGAAGGTTTTAATGAGGCTCCATTCCATTTTTGCTTAAAAAAAAAAATAATGTGTTGATTAGGTTTTGAAATCCATTTACTACGTTAAGTAAAAGAGAGAATTCAAAGAATGGAATTTCTATTTTTTTTCTTATGTTTCAAATTCATATATACATGATGTTTGAGTTTAAATTGACAATAAAAAATTGAATACATTCTTGATTCTTTTTTGTAGCATGTTGATGAAACTATCGGTTTCAAGCATTGGGAAAGAATCAAGTGTTGGCACTTCATTGTTAATTCTTTCAGCAACATGAGATTGCACAAGATATCACTAACAAAAGGCCGCTCATTGGATTGATTCTTTATGCAACTATCGGCTTGAAGTGTTGGATTAGGGTCGTATATGGATGCCCAAAAGCTTGAAGCGTTGGGAGTACTCACCTAGTATCTTTAGAGACTTTGACTTGCTTAAAGTTCTTCCCAATACTTCCCATGAAGATATCATAAACAAAAGGTGAATTAGTGCGACTAGAGTCATAAAGACGATACTTCAATATATGGAGCAACTACCTCCATACTACTCTATGTTAGAGCAATGCAACAATGTTTGAGTCTCATATTTTTTTGTCATCTGTCATTACATTTAGAAGAGATTCCCCTCTTTTGGACATTAGTCATGACATAAAACAAAAATATATGGGACTACTGGCCTTTTATATGCACCAGAAATGTGGCTTATAAACCATAAGAGAGCTCAAAAAATGAAGAATACAGAAAAGAGAAGTTTATAAAATTTGTAGTGTGAGATAAGAACACAAAGTAAAGTTATTTATAGAAGAGTTTGCTTCCGAGTTTAGTTGCGTTGGTTCAATAGGTATTAAGGTAGAATTGATTATGGACAATTTTCTATGTGTTGAAAGTTGTATATCAGGTTTTTTGAGCAAAAGTTTATTGGTCGTTCATGAACTGTGGCAAATAACGTGCGCAGAGGTTGTCACCTACATCTCATTTTGTTTTAATACGAGAGAAAGATATTAACTCCTCAAGGCATGCATTGTTATAGTGAATCTTTAGTAGCGTTTGTCCGAGGAAGCGTTATTAAAGTTATATATTTTAAAAGTGTTTCTCCGGAAAAGCGTTGTAAAAGGTGGAACGTGTTTTTTGTTTTTTTTTTTTTACAAAAGGTGTGGGTAAAAATAGGATTTCCTTGAGGAAAGGTTGTTAAAGGTGTATGATTTAATAGAACTTCTGCAAAAAAAATACTATTAAACACGTTCGCCATTTCTTTAAACTGTTTCCCCTGAACGCGCTATTAAATATGAGCTATTAAAGGTTGATTTTGGCATAGCAAAGTATGATTTTTCTATATACTTTCTCTCTTTGTGCACAGTCTTGACCAAGATAGTTAAAACTGGACCAGATCGTTTGGTCGGATCGATCTGATCAGGAACCGGGCTTCAAGCCGGTTTTTATAATCCTTATAACTGGTCCTGCATGGAACCACGGAAGGAACCATTGAACTGGTTCAAAACTGGTAAAATCGGTCATGATTGGTTGGGGGCGGTCTGGAGTGGTTCATTTAATTTGATTTTTTTTTTGAAAAACCACTGAAACGACATCGTCTTCCATATGCGATTTTAAGGTTCCACGACCCCTTTTTGTTCCATCGTCTTTGTGCTCTAGCCTCCAAGTCCAAGTCTTCCATTGCTGTGGGCGAATGCTCCGGCGTCCTCCATGGTGACGAGATTTTGCTTGATGTAACAACCATCATGCGCTCTATGGCCCGACGACAAGGTGATCTGTGCACGAACGAGGTGCTCTATCTTCCGGTGAGGTGTGTTGCCTCCTCCATAGATCCAGCCCAAGCAGCGGCTCCAGCTCCGGCATTTCTACTCCAATGTCCAACTTGGTATTATTTTCTTCTCCAATGAATCTAATCTCCAAAAATATTTGTACTTCAATGATTTTGTTCTTAAAAAATGAGGGCTGATTGGTGCAGTCCTGCAAATATATGTACTGTTGTTGAACTTAAATGTTATGGTATGACATATTTGATTTGGTTTTGTGTAATTTTGAATGTTATATCTTGAGTTATGACATTTATAAGTGAACTTTATTTTTCAATGTTATGAAGTTATGAGATATTTTGTTATTTTTTTGTTAGATATTCTTTAATATATTATATTAAAAAATAAAATAATATTATTACTAGTTCAACCACTGTTCTACCACGCATGTACCATTGAACCTTGAACTAGTGACTTCACCGGTTCATTGATGGTCCGGTCTAAAAACCTTGGTCTTGCTTTAGCTTCAAAGTGTTTATACGACTGTTAACCAAAAAAAAATGTTTGTTTGACTACATATGCCAGCCGTAATTTTATGTAACATTTATAAAGATGTCAGCTTTATGTGCAATATAATAAATTAGTTGGTGTAAAAAGAAAAAGAGATTTGCTAGTAACATACTCTTTAACTATCTTTTTCCAACACATTCTCTCACATTGGTTGAAATTCATGTGGGTCCTACAAAATTCAAGTGGGACCCACATGAATTTCAACTAATACACTACAATAGAAAAGGGAGAAGACATCGTTTATTTTTACCCTATAACAGCGCTTGAGAAGCGCTATCATTTTTAGTGTATTTAAAAGTGGTAAGCAAAGATTGCGCTTCTGAAGCACTATAATAGGGGGCAATTACTATAATAGGTGACCTATTATAGCGCTTCCTAGCACTATAAGATAGAGCTTCTCCTGGGAAGCCCTGTAATAGGTCACCTATTATAATGCTTCTCCTAGGAAGCGCTATCGTATTATACCTCTTATTATTGCGCTTCCTTAAAGATTCGCTATAACAGGTGACCTATTACAGCGCTTGCTAGGAGAAGCGCTATAATATGTGACCTATTATAGTGCTTCCCAAGAGAAGCGCTGTAATAGCCCCTCTTTTCTTTTTTTATTTTGTTCTTCAGACATTCCATATTAAACCTGTATTCAGCAGAAATCAGTGCAATAATACTTAGTCCCTTTGGACCAAAACACATACAAAAGTGATGCTCCAAAATCAATATTACACATAACTAGTTCCTTTAATTTGGACCAACTTTACTTATAAGTCCCTAAACAAAACTCAACTATACTTACAAGTGTCATGTACCTTTGGTCACCGTCCTATTACTTTGAAGACCTAAAAATTTGATGATGTCCGTATGAACCATTGAAGTGTATGAATTGATATCTTGAGTTTTGATCTATTGCTGTTATTACAGCTAAAAGTTGTTATGTTAACGTTGTTGGTCGTGACTCACTTGAAGGAATTTGAATGGTATATGGGTTAATTTGTGATGATGCTATGTTAAAGATGATACTAGTGTCATGTGCTTGAGCAACTTGTGGTGACACTTTTGTTAATTTTAATGTTCTCTGGTTGCTTTCCTTTTTTTTTTTTTTTTTTTTGTAACTCATTGACCATTTCTTCTTCCTTATATGCATTTGTTACTGAGCCAGATGAAAAATATTCAAAGGAAAAACAAGTCTATGATGGTTGGTAGGTCTAATGAAGAAGAAAAAAAATCAAGAAGATGGGAGGGTAGTATGCTTTGGAGCAAGTAAATCAAGGGGAATACACTGGGAGGGGCTTGACTAAACAGGGATGGAGGAATGCTAAGGCAAAATTTAGGAGTATCACTGACTTGAATTATGATGAGCTTCAAATTAAGAACAAGTGGGATGCTATAAAAAAGAAATGGCAAATCTGGTATAGAATCTTTGGAAAGGAAACTGGACTTGGTTGGAGTCACTCTAAAAATAACTTTGAAGCATCACCTGATTGGTGGGGAAAAAATCTTGGTAGGTTTTAATAAAAAAGAGTTTAGAAATGTGATTACTAATATTTTTTTTGTGCTAACCTTAATTATTGTGCGCTCGGTATTGTAGGAGGATCCCGAAGCAGCACAATTCCGAAAGAATGGTTTAAAATTTGTTGGTAAATTGACTTCCCTATTTGCTCCTGGTATAGCAAATGGTGAACATGCATGGGCATCGTCATGAGGAGTGTTACCCGAGGATGTTGAAAAATTGGACACAACTGAGGGTTCAGGGTATAGCGAAGACCCGATATTGGTGGAGGTACTAGAGGACCTAGTGGCGGTACTAGTGTTGGGGTTAGCTTTGGTTTTGGAAAATTTACATTGAACAACTTTGCAAGTAGTTCTTTAAGTGGAAAGAAAAGAAAACAGGCTAGATCAATGTTATCTAAAGGGGGTAAGCCAACACAACGAAAAAAACTAAACAATTACAATGAAAGACTACTTGGAGCAGTTGAGTCTCGCACTACCACTACTGATAATGCTAGCAATGTTGAGTTGAGTGATCTATAAGCTATTAGTAGTGTCATGAAGGAGGTTAAGAAGTTGCCAGGCATGGAACCTGGTTCCCATTTGCTAGCTCAGTGTAGCCTCATCTTGAAAGACCCAATGTCAAGACAAATGTTTGTGGCTCTTGAAAAAGCAGATTTGAGACTTAATTATCTGCTGGCAGAAATTGAGAAGGCTTAATTAGGTTATAGTTAAGGTTTAGAGTTTGAGGGCAAAGTTTGTGATATATAAATCACTTTTTGGATGGTGTTTGGATCTGTTATGGTGATATGTAAATCACTTTTTGGATGACGTTTGGATCTATAAAGAGTAGTTAAGGTTTAGTGAATGTTGGAACATGATGGTAAAGTTTGTTTGCTGATGTATAAATCACTATTATCTGTTATGGTGTATTTGCTTATGTATAAAATCACTATTAGCTTGGTCATGTCTTGTTCTGATGCATTGTTATGAGAATTGTTCTGATGCATTATAATCACTATTATCATTCATTTCAAGCCTCTATTTATAATGCAAAAATGTTGCAGCCATAAAGTAAGAAATGTAAAAATATAAGGCTGAACATGCTACAAAAATAAGGCTGAAAATGCTGCATAAATAAGGCTGAATGTCTTTGTTACATGTTTTAAGTGCTGATATAGGGTTAAAAAGTTGCATCTTTTATCTTTGTATTGTTTATTTTTTTACTTGGTATATGATATTTCATATCTTTATATCTTTATAATTTATAATGCATATTTGTACTTTGCAGGACAAGCTCATTTTCCATTCTTAAAATGGTTATTATAAGCTCATCACATTATTATGGTAACAACTGGAATGGAGATGATATTGTGAAGTCTAAAGATGGTGTTGTAATACTTATACTAGCATCAGCGGCTATGTTGCTTATTGATTATGGTTATAAATACATGTGCAAAGAACAATGCCAAACTAGTCCATTAATAGGCCATAATTGGGTTCAAGATGTATTATGTGGCAAAGATATTTGTTGTCATGAAATGTTTAGAATGGAGAAACTTGTTTTTTATGCTTTTTGTGACAAATTAGTTGAGCATGGATTGAAGCATACTAAACATATAGGGGTGTTAGAGATGGTGGCCATGTTTTTGAATGTTGTTAGACATGGTATAGGCAATAGAATGATCCAAGAAAGATTCCAACATTCAGATGAAACCGTTAGTAGATGTTTTGACAAAGTTTTAGTGGCATGTTTGAAGTTGTCAATGAAATTAATCAAGCCGCAGGATCCTTCTTTCCAAAATATTCATTCCCAAATTCAAAATGATGAAAGATATTGGCCATTTTTTAAAGATTGCATAGGTGCAATTGATGGAGTCAATGTTCCTTGTGTAGTGTCTCAAAGTGAGCATGCAAAATATATAGGGGGAAAGGGATATACTAGCCAAAATGTACGTCATGGCAGTATGTGATTGGGCCATGTGTTTTATATTTGCATTGGCAGGCTGGGAAGGTAGAGCACATGATGCTAAAACTTTTCATGAAGCACTACGTAATGCAAACTTCAAATTTCCACATCCTCCTGCAGGTTTGATATTCTAACTAGTCCTTTATATATGACTTGCATGTTTTAATATACATTTGCCTTCACATTTTTTTTCAACTACTGCTCAAGCAAATATTATTTGGTTGATGCTTGTTATCCAACCCCCATTGGCTACATAGGGCCATATAAAAGTGAGTGATACCATATTCCAGATTTCAGGCGAACTATCGGATTTAATAGTTACAATGAAGTTTTCAACTATTTTTATTCTAGCTTAAGGAGCACCATAGAAAGGACATTTGGCGTATGAAAGAATCGATTTGCAATTCTGAATCACATGCCCAAATTTAAATATTTCACTCATATTCAGATAGTTATTACTAAAATGGCAACACACAACTTTATTAGACAAAATAGCATCACGGATGTTGAGTTTAATAACATTGTTGGTGATGAGAATTTACCAAATGATGATGATGATGCTACCAATGATGGCAATGACCTACCTGAACACATGGATAATATTGTGTCTTCTGAGTACATGGATTGTATTCGGGATTCGATTAAGGATGATATTGGGTGCGTTTGGGTATACAGCTTATTTAAGCGCTTATGCAATAAACTTTTTTTTAAATAAGCTAAAAACAGCTTATGAAAATAAGTTAAAAATAGCTTATGGAAAGATCATAAACTATTTTCATAAACTATTCGTATAAGTTTAATTTCATTAATTATTCTCATAACCTCTCCATAAGCTCTTCCAAACGGACCCTATTGTTAAAGCTTTAGTACAAAACTAGGAGTTTGTGGCTTTGTTGTTATTTATTTGTGGATTGTCTAATTTCAAGTTGACTATGTAAGATGATATTGGATTATATTGTTTCTTATGAGTACATGGATTCTCTTTATTAAAATATATATTATTTTTATTTAAATATTGTAAAATATCATATATTTTTACATGTTTTCCATAGTCATGAAAAAAATTATTTAGTAACTTTTCTTTATTTTTTATAAATAGAAAAACAATTGATGACAAGATATCCAAAAAAATAAATAAGTTCTAATATTAAAAATACATCAAATATTATTCAATTTCCATCAAATATTATAAACAAATAACTCCACACCCTTTTTCGTAATTTACTATGTAAAAGTGATTTTTTTTGTACCATCCAAACGAAATAGATTATCTTAGAATCGCTTTTCAGCAAACATACCTAAACAAAAACAAATTCTAATTATAATCGATTATCAGCATAATTTATTTTTTTTCAGCTTTCCCAAACACACTCGATCTGCAGAGGTACTCAAATTGGATCAGTGATCGATTTCTAGATTTCGCCGTGTGATGTTTATTAAATTTTTTCATACACTATTTATTTGGAACTAATTAATAATTATTGCCTTTATTAACTTGGTTTGCAATCATCCATGCAGCCATCATCACTTCCATATGAAATTATAAAAAGAAGAAGGATGAGGAGGAAAAAACAAGATGATTTTCCAAAAGAAAAAAGAAGATGAAATGATACACTCCACAATGAGATTCTTTTATTAATTGGAGTACTACATAAATGTTATTTTCAATAACTACATTTTCGGTAAACATTTGGCCTCATGTAACATATGAATTAATTACTTGTTCTTGCAATCCTTCAAGCATATATCCATAAAGGCATCCACTCCATGAGTATCTGGCACATGATCAAGTCAGTACGTAAAAATGTAGAGATAATTTATGTTAGTGAATTGAAAAATAAAAAATTTAAGTCAAAACTGAAACCAAATAAATTAAAGAGGCCAAGAAGGTAAAAACTGGATACCAATGTTGGGGCTAATGGACTTGGATATGGCACAACCAGCAATACAGTTATAGACAACATTGGAGGACATCTTGCTGCATTTTGAATCACAGTCTTGTGTACATTGTTGAGGAGTCTCCTTCTTTTCATTATAGCATTCTGTAAGGCATGTGGCGAAACAATAAATGTTTCCAAAATCTAAGTTTGGCCGAACTCGTGTAGATGGAACTCTGTCATCAGCCTGAGCTAAGACAAGCAGCATCATGAGCATCACCAATACACCTTTTTTCATCTCACTCATAGGCATAGCCATAGGTGTTCTTTGTGCTAGACTTAATTTCCTCTATCTTAATGTCGAATATCTATGTAAAATTATGCTTCTGATGTTTCAAGTTTAATAAACAAGCTCATTTTATAGCCATCGAAGAATACATGTAAATTAGGAATTATTCTTAGGTGGCATTTGGTTGATCGAATGTTTTATTGTCACGTAAATTATATTTTTGGGAATCTTATTATCATGAATATTTTTTCCCCACATTTGCACATAGGAATAGAATTTTTTAACTTTTATTCACTAATTTTATTCTCGAGGGAATAGTTTTTTAAAACTTATATCAAAGATGAAAAATATTTATTCCCATTCCCATATTCCCGATAATAATAAAATATAACTTGTACCAAACACTAATTTAGTTTTCCTAACAGAAGAATAGAATTGATTGTATCTAACACCACTCTTTTTAATTTTAGATTAGTTTTTAAATCTGTCTACATATCTTTCTATATATGTGTATGTATATTTTCGGGAATCTCATTCAAAGGAATATTTCTTTCGTACCTTATCATATGGGAATAAAATTTTCAACTTTTATTCACGGGTATCTTTTATGTCTGGGAATAGTTTTTATAACTTATATTAAATATGGAAAAGATTTACTCTCATGCCCACATTCCCGATAATATTAAAACAGAACTTGTATCAAACACTACGTTAGTGTTCCTATAGAAAACGTAGAATTGATTGTAAATTACAACACTCTTTTTAATTTTAGATTAGTTTTTAAATCTTTATCTATATATATATATATATGTGTGTGTGTGTGTGTGTGTGTGTGTGTGTGTGTGTGCGCACTGGCTTCGCCGATGACTAATCTTCACTTGGGAATCTGGCTGGCCACCTTTAGTGGGGTCTCCCCTCCCAACCACGTTCTTTTCATCCACAAGGTTCAAACTCGAGACTTTACTTAAGGGATCCGAACCTAGTTCCACTCAGAGCAACGTAATGATGGTACATATCTTTATATATATGTGTATGTGTATATGCACATAACAAGAAAAGTAAGGAAAAAAGTTAAAAAAGTTAAGAAAATTTTAGAAAGTGCAATGTATCATAATTAAGGAATTAAATTCTATTAATTTTGGATTTAACCAATTCGGTTATATTGATGAATTTGAAGTTTTAGTGTATATGCACATATCAAGAAAAGGAAGGAAAAAAAAAGTAAAATAAGTGAAGAAAAATTAAGAAAGTGTAATGTAACATAATTAAGGAATTAATATCTATTAATTTTGGATTCAACCAATTCAATTATATTGATGAATTCAAAGTTTTAAAAGGAAAAATATCTTTATATATAAAAGAAAGGTTAAAATAACTTTTTTAAAAAATAATTTTTGGTAATTTGATAATTAAGGGATAATATGATAATTTAGGGAGGTAAAATTTAATATAAAATCAATTATATAATTAGTTATTTATTAAATCATTAGAGGATAATTAATTGTATGCAATTTTAAAACAAATTCTATTTTCAATCTTTTAAAATCATTTAAATATATATTAAATTTTAGTAATAAAATCGTTTAGGATAATAACATCTTTTATAAATAAATTTTTTTAAAATCATATCATTAAAATGTTTTTAAATTATAAAAATAATATAATAAATATTTAATGTAATATATTGGAAAGAGTCAAACATTTAATAATAAATCTTTTATAATTATTATTGATTAAATAATAATTAATTATATGTGATTTTAGAATAAATTCTATTCCCAAAATTTTTTATATTTTATATCATAATATAACAAACATATAAACCAATAGAATTTAAAAAACTATTTTTGTACATATTGTAACACCCCGATTTTTTTCTCTGTGATTCTAATCAAGTTGGTCAATCTCGATGAGGATTTTGAATATTCATGTGAATCGTTTTGTGTTAGTTTAAAACTTAGTTGGAAGCTTAGAAATAAGCTTGAACAAAGTTGGAAGTATCTAACGTGTTAAATGATTAACTGTGGGAGTCAGAAATTGGGAGGTTTTTCCCAGTAGAGCAGCATGCTCAAGCGTGGTAAGGGAGCACGCCCTATCGTGCCAAAGCTCTAGCTTGGGGCAAGGTGGACGCTCAAGCATGGTCATTCTGACCCGTGGATTGACATTGATGGGACATAAAGTGACATGTGTCAGAACGCGCGTCCCAGCTTGCGTTGGAAAGGCGGTATAGAAACGTCAACGCTCAAGCGTTGGAATGCTCAAGCGTTGAGGTACAGAACGCTTCAGCATTGTTAGCAGAGAACAACTTCTATAAATAGAAGTCATTTGAGAATTTGCACGAAAATCTCTCCTCCAAACAGTAAAAAAATGAAACCTAGTGAGATTGTGAGATCGTGAGTTTGTGATCCATTCGTTTGTCTGATTTTGATTTTGTCGGAGTTTTCGTGATCAACACAACTTCCACTACCTTTCTACCGGTTTACTTTCGTGATTCGTCGAAGGTAAGCCGAGGTTTTTTATTCACCTACATTGTAGTTATACAATGTCTTTCTATATTTCGAGCTTCTATTCGCGGTTATAACTTTGTTATACAATGCTATATTTCCGTGATTAGGGCAGGTTTGTAAGTTGCTTTCGGGAACCTTTTTGGAGAAGGAGAACGCCGGTGTAAAGGGAGTTTGTAGAGTTCGTTGCGTTCGTGGTTATCACCACTCTGCTATCAAGTAGGGAGAAAGAGTATTGTTGCCATCGATAGGCGAGGGTCGTATAGTTTGTTTCTACTGTGTGTAGGGAAACCCTAACCCTACTAGTGGCTGAGCCCCGATAACGTACCTAAACCCTAGGTTTAGCTTACTTTGGGCTATCGGCGCTAAATTTGGAGACACTAGACTGGTAAACTATTAGTTGAAGATGTTTGATTCTGTATAATTGTGTGTGTAGTGATTGTTGGACAATCAAGCGAGAGATCGGACAAAGTTCGAGTTGATCGAGAGATTTATCACTGCACATGGAACTCTGAGAGGTAAGGGGACAAACCTGAGGAATTCCAATTCCAACAGCTATGTGCCGCGATTGTGGGCTTGGATTGTAACTGATTATCTGTATTTGGTTAATTGTGAATTGATTTTGTTATCTGCTGATAGTTGCTTATATTTGAAATTGCCTATTGATGCCTGATTTTACTACTTGGCATTGAAATGTGAGGTATGAATGCAATGTATGAATGTTGTGATCAGTATTGCATTAAAGGACCTAACATCCGAATGGGATCCAAGTTTGTTCAATGTAAAAGCTTCGAAAAGTTTGAGACATTGACTAAGAAAAATAATAACACAAGAGTTTCTAAAGAACCTTGAAAGGAAAATAAAATGAATTGGCTTTTGTGAATAGAGAGAAAAAGAGAAAGAAATGCTCTAATGGAGAAAGCGAGGTTTGAGGTGAAAAGTGTGTTTTCAAGGCTTTGATAGTTTTCGTAAAACATTTTTGAGAAACGTGGTTTCAAAATATTTGGTTTTGTCCAAGAGAAAGGGTTTTTTCTTATGAACCATATTTCAAAACTTTGTGGTTACCAAAAATACAACGAAAGAGAAAATGATGGTCTTTAGACCAAGTTTTGTTTTTTTGAAAACCGATCTCGAAGGCTTTGTGTAAGCTTCGGAGATTTGGGTTTTTGGTTTTTGAGCTTTAAAGAGAAATGTGGTTTTTGGTTTGGAACCTAGAAACCGAGACGTCGGGATTATAGGATTCTGCAGCACACGTGGATCAAGGATCCGTATTAGTGTGTTAGTCCTGTAGGCTTGTGGACATTCTTTGTGGTCCTGTAGGCTTATGGACGTGTTTTGAGCTGTAAAATCCAAAATCCGAAACTGGTGCATCGGTTGAAGATTTTTGGGTTTGAGCTGTGCGGACTATGTATCCTTTGAGTTTTGGATTGTGTGTCCAGTTTTTGAGAAAATGTTGTAAAAGCTTAGAGAGTCTAAAACTTTGTGGTGGTTGATAGCGTTGATGCTTCAACGAGAAAACAATGATACGACAAAGATAAATTGACGAAAACAAATGGTTTTCTGATGCATATATGTTGGGCAGACGTGCCGTGAACCGAGAGGACCTTGATGGCAAGGAAACCTAGGATGACTTATGGTCATTGTGTAACATTGTGCCTTGATGGGCAATTGTGTTATACATGTTCTGAGAACGTATTGTGCCTTGAGTTGGACAATATAGTATGACCTAATTACATTTGTTAAGTACTTCTGATTGCGCCCCCATGTGAGAATCGCGTAATGTCATGGGTTTCAACGTACTTATGTTTTGGGCCAATTTTGGTGTTAATCATTGTTGCCTGCGAGTCAATGATTTGGAGCCTGATCAGCTCATTTCGAATGGTGTTGGGATTTCCAGAAATTAAGAATTGAACGTTAGTTGAGATATGTGAAAGAGTTCATGCATACGTTTTGAAAATAACGTTGACTGTTGGGCATGAGGCTCTTGTGTTTTTACTGTTGGTACCTTGATATATTGTACTATGATTATGCATGAGGATATTTGAGACAACCCCTTCCTAGGAGGTCCCATTGGTGACCCCACTTATAATTATTAGCGTTATAGCGTAGCGTAGTAGTATAAAACTTGCGGAAATATTAAAACATACAATACATACTGATACCACAATAAAGTATGCATACATAATAGTACTGACTCCATCAGTAGAGCCTATAATACTAATGCCAAATATAAAAGACTTCGGAGTATACAATAGATAAAACAAAAAAAAAAAAAAAAACATAACAACGGAAATCAAGGCACATCAGAGATCCTCTCCTAGCGCTTAAGATCCCCCAGCATTGAGATCCGAGGCTCTCCCGCCGGCATCAGGCTCAACAGGTATACCGTCAATCTCCTCTGGAAACTCCTCATCAGGGTCTTCTCGTACAGTCGAGAACAAAGAAATACAACATAGAAAAGTACAGGGGATAAGAAACAGTAATATGCTATACATGGGAAAAACAACGATATAAATAATCTATATAGATAGCACACTCACAAACACAACAGTTACAACCAAGCAACTATATGGACGCGACCACGACGCGACATCCCCAACGGATCAAGGTGTCCCAATCATCACTATGCCACCCCCATAAAGGTAGTGTTCGATCTAAAGCCCGCAGGCCCAAATCGTCTCATGGATACGACATATTCCCCCGCCCGCAGGCCAGGTCGGAATATTCACCCGTCAACAACGCAACTTACGGTAACGATATGTTCCCCTGCTCGTAGGCTAGGTCGGAGCATTCGCCCGTTCGTTAACAACTCAACTTTCGGTAACGACATATCCCCCCGCCCGCAGGTTAGGTCGAGATATTCGCCCGTCCATCTACAATTCGACTAACGGGTACGACCACCTTCCCGCAGGTAAGATCGGAATCGCCCAGATGCCAAACTAATCGGTACGACCATCTCCCCGCAGGTAAGATCGAAATCGCCCGTATGCCAACACAGTGATGAATAACAACTATGCAACATGAATCTCATTGACTCATCTCAGGATCAACACTTAGTGCCTCAACCACGACTTATATACAACCACGACCAACTTTCATCCGGCTTAACCGGGTATCAACTCACATCACAACAACAACAGATCAACTATATCACTAGGTTGAGCACAACAACATATATATATATATATATATATATATATATATATATATATATATATATATATAACCTTGACTTTCTCACCACACATTCATCACCTGATTTATCAGAAATCGTTGCCTAGTTCTACTCAGACATTAGCAGTCACAACAGACATCAACAACAGCCAGAATATATATTCAACAGTAAAATCAACTTACAAATAAATAAAATTTAATCAATTATAGCATATAATAGACATCATACACATATCACATATAATATATCAAATATCCAATCGCATCACAGACAACCTCAATATGCAGTAAAATCAACCTAACGGTCAAACGACCTCTAGTAGGGTTTGGGTCGCCCTATGCATATCAATATATATTATTTAAAACTTGCCTCCCCAATGATATTGTGGTTCTTTCCCCCACCTTTGTGATTTTCCCGAGGGATTCCGAATGCGGCTCCGCAGCAGTCAATCGAGTGCGCGATCGAGCGTTCGCGTCCTGTCAGATTCCATACAGTAAAACACAACCAGAAATTAAAATAATGAAACCATAAACTACCTAATCTCTAGGATTACCTACTGCCCTTAATTAATTAAATAGGCTAGGATATTGAAATTCTATCAACTCTTGGATCAATGACCCTTAAGCATACCTAATGCATAATCAATGATCAATTATCAAAGATTTGAACCAAAACCCCTTAAACCCACAAGGTAGGGTTTCGGCCACCACCATGAAAAATAGGTGAGAGTTTGATTTGGCCTCCTAATTACTTGGATTACTTGATTAAGGGATGAAACACGTGAAATCAAGAACAAAGAACAAAAACCCATCTTTCCCCCCAAAACCCATACATTCGGCCCTTAAAAGATAAATAGTCTAGAGAGCTTATTTCCTTACAAGCTCTTGGATTATGATAGTAGGGGATGATATTAGCTCATAGGAATTGGTTTGGCCTCAAAATTATTTTTCTACAATTTTCTAGAGATTTTTGAAGTTTAGATCTAGAAATTGAAATTCTTGAAAATAAATGGAGAAAATAAAGATTGAGAGCTCAAGGATGAAATCTATACCTTCTAGGTGTTAGAGGAGGATGAGAGGAGCAACTTTGCTGCACAAACCTTCATGAAAAAGCTTGAGGAAGCTTGAGAAAAATGAAGTTGAAAATGGAGGAAGAAGAAGGAAGAAGAAAAAGAAGAAAGAAGCAGCAGCTGAGCCAGCGGGAATGAGGGGGAGAAAAGGTGAAAATAGTGTATTAAATAGGTGACTTAAGGCTTAAGAAATAGGTAAAGGTAATAGTAGGTAATTAGTAAAAACTAACCATTGGCAATGTGGTCAATTCACGTCTCGACATTTCAAAAATTCTCACGACACTGGTAGGAGTCCCCAAATGATTTAACATAGCCCTGGTATGAAAATCATTGGCTCAAGGTTCTATAAAAACCATAAGACAGCTCGAATCGTCTACCCGATCGATTTTCGGCCCTAATATAAAATATTATTTATATTTTTGGACGTCAGGACACATTTTAGTAAATAGGTAAAGGATTGGATTTTAAGATTAATGGTTCTGACCGTTAGTCAAAATGAGGACATGATAGTAGAAAAACACTATCATCCGAAAAACATAGATCGGGCTTCGTTTGAGTTTTCGGCCCAAAACTTAACCATAGCCTCCTACGATAGGGTAGGGTGTGACTATGGCCTCAGAATAATTTATTAAATTTTCAAGATCCTCTAATAAAATACAATTACTTAAATACTGATTAATTAAAAGAATAAGAAAAATCGAGGTGTTACATTACTACGCCCCTTAAAAAGAATTTCGTCCCGAAATTCGACATACCTTCTTAGAATAGGCTCGGATATTGATGTTGCATGTCCTCTTCGCGTTCCCAAGTAGCATCTCCGATAACCTCGTCCCATATAATCTTTACCAACGGAATATGTTTACCTCGGAGTTCCTTTATCCTTCTATCCGCGATCCTTACAGGTAGAGCTTCATACTCAAGGTAATCTCTTAATTGTATTAACTCTGGTTCTAAGACGTGTGATGGATCAGGATAATATTTTCTCAACTGAGAGACATGAAAGACGTCATGAAGGTTGGACAGGTTTGGGGGTAAAGCGATGTGATAGGCTACAGGACCAATCCGGCGGAGAATTTGAAATGGTCCTATGAACCTAGGTGTAAGCTTTCTAGATTTTATTGCTCTGCCGATTCCAGTTCTCGGAGTCACTCTCAGAAAAACATGATCTTCTTCCTAGAATTCTAACGGTCTTTTCATCTTATCGCTGTAACTCTTCTGTCTATCCCGTGCGATTTTCATCTTTTCCCTTATCCTCTTAATCTGTTCCGTCATCTGTTGTACTACCTCCGGTCCTAGTACTTGACTTCCTCCCGTCTCGTACCAACACAATGGTGTTCTACACTTTCTGCCGTACAACGCTTCGTAAGGTGTCATACCTATAATTGAATGAAAACTATTGTTATAGGTGAACTCGATCAATGGTAAGAACTCTTCCCAACTTCCTGTGTGTTCCAAAGCACAAGCTCTTAAGAGGTCTTCCAATGACTGAATTATTCGTTCAGACTGACCATCTGTCCGGGGATGATAAGCAGAACTCAACCTTAACTTAGTTCCAAAAGCCTCATGTAACTGTTTCCAGAATCTAGACGTAAATCTAGGATCTCTGTTGGAAACAATACTAGAAGACACTCCGTGCAACCTTACTACTTCCTTTATGTAGATTTGGGTTAACATTTCCAACATGTAACTTTCGCCAATAGGTAAGAAGTGAGCACACTTCGTCAACCTATCAACGATTACCCAAATGGCATCATGCCTCTTGTTAGTCCTTGGCATTCCAACCACAAAATCCATAGATATACCATCCCATTTCCATTCTGGGATATCTAAAGATTGTAGCAGTCCCGCTGGCTTTTGATGCTCTATCTTCGCCTTCTGACACACTAAGCAAGCTAATACATAGTCGGCTACCTCCTTCTTCATTCTAGGCCACCAAAACATTTTCTTTAAGTCTTGGTACATCTTGGTAGATCCTGGATGAAAACTCAACCTACTCTTGTGCGCTTCCTCTAAGATCATTCTTTTTAGCTCTATATCCATTGGCACACAAATTCTATCTCCATGCCTCAAGATTCCATCTTGATTCATCCTAAACTCAGAAGTTCTGCCTTCCGTTACTTGTTCCTTTACTTTCTGAAGGTATTGATCAATCTCCTGCTTCTCCTTGATCGTCTTCAAAAAGTCGCTCGTTACTGTGACCATTCCTAGGTGTACCTTATCCCTAGATAATTCCATAACCAGATTCAAATCTCTAAACTGTTCAACCAGTTCCAGTTCTTTTACCAGCGTAGAAGATACGTGCAAGGATTTCCTACTTAACGCATCCGCTACCACATTCGCTTTTCCTGGATGGTATTGTAGATCGAATTCATAATCCTTTATGAATTCCATCCATCTCCTTTGCCTCATATTTAACTCTTTCTGATCAAATAGATACCTTAAGCTCTTATGGTCACTGTGCACTATAAACTTAGCTCCATATAATTAGTGTCGCCATATCTTTAAGGCAAACACTATAGATGCTAGCTCCAAATCATGAGTCGGATAGTTCCTCTCATGAATTCTTAGCTGCCGTGAAGCATATGCTAAGCCCCTCCTTTCCTGCATTAGAACATAGCCCAATCCTTGGTATGACGCATCACAATATACGTCAAACTGTCCTGAAGAATCCGGTAGGGTCAATACTGGTGACGTAATCAACCTCCTTTTCAGCACCTGGAAACTCTTCTCCCATTCATCCGTCCATTCAAAGGATATTCCCTTCCTATTTAGCTGCGTCATAGGCAACGCGATCTTCGAGAATCCTTCGATGAACCTTCGGTAATATCTAGCTAAGCCCAGAAAGCTCCGTATTTCACTCACCGACTTAGGGCTTTCCCATTGCACTACAGCTTCAACCTTTGCTGGATCTACCGCTATTCCATCACGATTAATCACATGACCTAAGAATTGTACTTCCTCCAACCAGAATTCACACTTAGACAACTTTGCATAAATTTTTCGGCACTTTAACACTTGAAGCACAATCCTACGATGTTCCTGATGTTCTTCCCAATTAAGGGAATAAATAAGAATGTCGTCGATAAACACAACAACAAACTTATCTAAGAACGGTCGGAAGATCCGGTTCATGTAATCCATGAACACTGCTGGAGCATTAGTTACACCAAAGGGCATAACCAGATACTTGTAGTGTCCATACCGCCTCCTGAACGCCGTCTTCGGTATATCCTTTCTCTTGACTCGAATCTGGTGATAACCAGATCTTAAGTCAATCTTCGAAAATACGAATGCTCCTTTCAACTGGTCCATCAAATCTTCAATCCTAGGCAACAGATACTTATTCTTAATTGTCACCTTGTTCAGCTGTCGATAATCCACGCACAGCCTTGAACTTCCGTCCTTCTTTTTGATGAACAGCACCGGCGCTCCCCAAGGCGAAGCACTCGGTCTTATAAACTCCTTATCCAATATATCATCCAACTGCTTTTTCAGCTCTTTTAACTCCGCTGGAGCCATTCGATAAGGTGCTATCAAAATCGGTCCAGTTCCCGGTACAAGATCTATAGCGAACTCTATTTCTCTCTCTGGTGGTAAACCCGGAACGTCATCAGGGAAAATTTTCGGAAACTCCCGCACTATAGGCAACGAATCCAAAGTAGGAGGTTCCTTAGCTTCCATAGAGAGTAGCAACACGTGTTTCTGAGATTTACTACCTAGCTTACTATCCTTGGCAGATATTAATCTAGATTGCTCAGGAAACGATAAGGTCTTTTTAGAACAGTCTAACACTACATGGTTAGCCGAAAGCCAATCCATGCCTAAAATTATATCAAGTTGATGCATAGGTAAGCAAATGAGATCAACAGAAAAAGTTTGATTCTCAATGACAATAAGATAATTTAAACAGACAGTTCTGGTTGTCAAAGAACTACTAGTAGGAGTAGAAACAGTTAAGTCATGGGGAAGTAAAGAAACAGGCAACCTTAAATGATCCACACACTCTTGGGATATGAAGGAATGAGTAGCTCCCGAGTCAAACAATACAGATAAGAGTTTACCTGACACTAGGCACATACCTTGTATCAGATTGGGGGATTGAGAGGATTCAGCTCCTCGTATGGTAAACACCCTTCCGGTGGCTTGTGGTCTCGCTGCTTGTTGTCCGGTTCCTTGGGTTCTGGTCACTGGGCCCTGCCCGCCTGTGTTGTACCTCGCTCCTTGTGTACATTCTGGCGCTATGTGACCCACTTGGCCACATCGGAAACACTGGCAAGTCTCCTTTATCGGACAATCCCGAATTGTATGTGTTCCTCCACACCTGAAGCAGCCACTTGGTTGGAGTTGTCCTTCAGTCTGTCTTGCGGCTTGACGGTCATAAGGCCTCCGTCCCATGTGGAATCTTCCCTTTCCACCTCGACCCCTCTGGTCAAACCTCCGAGTAGGTCCTCCAGTTCTGCCTTGCTGCAGCTTTCACTTCTTGTCAATGTTCTCGATGACAGAACATCTCTCCAGCATCCCAGGCAGTCGGGTGATTTTCAGTGGTGCAATCACCCTTTGCAATTCATATTTCAGGTCGTCCTCAAAGCGCCTGCAAACCCATTCTTCATCAGGGAACCTCTGGTAAAATTCAGAAAATTTGAGCAGCGCCTCAAATCTTGCAGAGTACTCCCCAACAGACATGGTCCATTGCTTCAGACCTATAAACTCTTTCTCTTTTTCTCTTCTCATCATCCAAGGGAAATACTTCTCCAGAAAGCATTCCCGAAATAATCCCCAGTTGATGAGTCTATCTTGAGCTTCAAGCATCCTCTGCTTGCCTTTCCACCACAGTTCTGCACCTCCTATCAGCATGAAGGATGCATATGTTACCATTCTGTCCTCACGGCAGTGAATCGTCGCAAAGATTTTCTCTAGCTCTTGTATCCAGAGTTCAGCTCCCTCTGGGTTGAAGTCGCCATTGAACTGCAGCGACTTCCCTTTCAGAAAAGTATTCATCCCTCTGGGTTTAAGGCTTAATTATCTGCTGGCATAAATTGAGAAGGCTTAATTAGATTATAGTTAAGGTTTAGAGTTAGAGGGCAAAGCTTGTGATATATAAATCACTTTTTGGATGGTGTTTAGATCTGTTATGGTGATATGTAAATCACTTTTTGCATGACGTTGGATCTATAAAGAGTAGTTAAGGTTTAGTGAATGTTGGAACATGATTGTAAAGTTTGTTTGCTGATGTATAAATCACTATTATCTGTTATGGTGTATTTGCTTATGTATAAAATCACTATTAGCTTGGTTATGTCTTGTTCTGATGCATTGTTAGGAGAATTGTTCTGATGCATTATAATCACTATTATCATTCATTTCAAGCCTCTATTTATAATGCAAAAATGTTGCAGCCATAAAGTAAGAAATGTAAAAATATAAGGCTGAACATGCTACAAAAATAAGGCTAAAAATGCTGCATAAATAAGGCTGAATGTCTTTGTTACATGTTTTAAGTGCTGATATAGGGTTAAAAAATTGCATCTTTTATCTTTGTATTGTTTATGTGTTTACTTGGTATATGATATTTCATATCTTTATATCTTTATAATTTATAATGCATATTTGTACTTTTCAGGACAAGCTCATTTTCCATTCTTAAAATGTTTATTATAAGCTCATCACATTATTGTGGTAACAACTGGAATGGAGATGATATTGAGAAGTCTAAAGATGGTGTTGTACTTATACTAGCATCAACGGCTATGTTGCTTATTGATTATGGTTATAAATACATGTGCAAAGAACAATGCCGAACTAGTCCATTGACAGGCCATAATTGGGTTCAAGATGTATTATGTGGCAATGATATTTGTTGTCATGAAATGTATAGAATGGAGAAACTTGTTTTTTATGCTTTTTGTGACAAATTAGTTGAGCATGGATTGAAGCATACTAAACATATAGGGGTGTTAGAGATGGTGGCCATGTTTTTGAATGTTGTTAGACATGGTATAGGCAATAGAATGATCCAAGAAAGATTCCAACATTCAGGTGAAACCGTTAGTAGATGTTTTCACAAAGTTTTAGTGGCATGTTTGAAGTTGTCAATGAAATTAATCAAGCCGCAGGATCCCTCTTTCCAAAATATTCATTCCCAAATTCAATATGACGAAAGATATTGGCCATTTTTTAAAGATTGCATAGGTGCAATTGATGGAGTCAATGTTCCTTGTGTAGTGTCTCAAAGTGAGCATGCAAAATATATAGGGAGAAAGGGATATACTAGCCAAAATGTACGTCATGGTAGTATGTGATTGGGCCATGTGTTTTATATTTGCATTGGCAGGCTGGGAAGGTAGAGCACATGATGCTAAAACTTTTCATGAAGCACTACATAATGCAAACTTCAAATTTCCACATCCTCCTGCAGGTTTGATATTCTAACTAGTCCTTTATATATGACTTGCATGTTTTAATATACCTTTGCCTTCACATTTTTTTTCAACTAATGCTCAAGCAAATATTATTTGGTTGATGCTTGTTATCCAACCCCCATTGGCTACATAGGGCCATATAAAAGTGAGTGATACCATCTTCCAGATTTCAGGCAAACTATCGGATTTAATAGTCACAATGAAGTTTTCAACTATTTTCATTCTAGCTTAAGGAGCACCATAGAAAGGACATTTGGTGTATGAAAGAATCGATTTGCAACTCTGAATCACATGCCCAAATTTAAATTATTTCACTCAGGTTCAGATAGTTATTACTAAAATGGCAACACACAACTTTATTAGACAAAATAGCATCACGGATGTTGAGTTTAATAACATTGTTGGTGATGAGAATTTACCAAATGATGATGATGATGCTACCAATGATGGCAATGACCTACCTGAACACATGGATAATATTGTGTGTTCTGCGTACATGGATTGTATTCGAGATTCGATTAAGGATGATATTGGGTGCGTTTGGGTACACAGCTTATTTAAGCGCTTATGCAATAAACTTTTTTTTAAATAAACTAAAAACAGCTTATGGAAATAAGCTAAAAATAGCTTATGGAAAGATCATAAACTATTTTCATAAACTATTCGTATAAGTTTAATTTCATAAATTATTCTTATAACCTCTCCATAAGCTATTCCAAACGGACCCTATTGTTAAAGCTTTAGTACAAAACTAGGAGTTTGTGGCTTTGTTGTTATTTATTTGTGGATTGTCTAATTTCAAGTTGACTATGTAAGATGATATTGGATTATATTGTTTCTTATGAGTAAATGGATTCTCTTTATTAAAATATATATTATTTTTATTTAAATATTGTAAAATATAATATATTTTTACATGTTTTCCATAGTCATGAAAAAAATTATTTAGTAACTTTTCTTTATTTTTTATTAAATTTTTTATAAATAGAAAAACAATTGATGACAAGATATCCAAAAAAATAAATAAGTTCTAATATTAAAAATACATCAAATATTATTCAATTTCCATCAAATATTATAAACAAATAACTTCACACCCTTTTTCGTAATTTACTATGTAAAAGTGATTTTTTTTGCACCATCCAAACGAAATAGATTATCTTAGAATCGCTTTTCAGCAAACATACCTAAACAAAAACAAATTCTAATTATAATCGATTATCAGCATAATTTATTTTTTTCAGCTTTCCCAAGCACACTCTGCAGAGGTACTCCAATTGGATCAGTGATCGATTTCTAGATTTCGCCGTGTGATGTTTATTAAATTTTTTCAAACACTATTTATTTGGAACTAATTAATAATTATTGCCTTTATTAACTTGGTTTGCAATCATCCATGCAGCCATCATCACTTCCATATGAAATTATAAAAAGAAGAAGGATGAGGAGGAAAAAACAAGATGATTTTCCAAAAGAAAAAAGAAGATGAAATGATACACTCCACAATGAGATTCTTTTATTAATTGGAGTACTACATAAATGTTATTTTCAATAACTACATTTTCGGTAAACATTTGGCCTCATGGAACATGTGAATTAATTACTTGTTCTTGCAATCCTTCAAGCATATATCCATAAAGGCATCCACTCCATGAGTATCTGGCACATGATCAAGTCAGTAAGTAAAAATGTAGAGATAATTTATGTTAGTGAATTGAAAAATAAAAAATTTAAGTCAAAACTGAAACCAAATAAATTAAAGAGGCCAAGAAGGTAAAAACTGGATACCAATGTTGGGGCTAATGGACTTGGATAAGGCACAACCAGCAATACAGTTATAGACAACATTGGAGGACATCTTGCTGCATTTTGAATCACAGTCTTGTGTACATTGTTGAGGAGTCTCCTTCTTTTCATTATAGCATTCTGTAAGGCATGTGGCGAAACAATAAATGTTTCCAAAATCTAAGTTTGGCCGAACTCGTGTAGATGGAACTCTGTCATCAGCCTGAGCTAAGACAAGCAGCATCATGAGCATCACCAATACACCTTTTTTCATCTCACTCATAGGCATAGCCATAGGTGTTCTTTGTGCTAGACTTAATTTCCTCTATCTTAATGTCATATATCTATGTAAAATTATGCTTCTCATGTTTCAAGTTTAATAAACAAGCTCATTTTATAGCCATCGAAGAATTAATACATGTAAATTAGGAATTATTCTTAGGTGGCATTTGGTTGATCGAATGTTTTATTGTCACGTAAATTATATTTTCGGGAATCTCATCATCATGAATATTTTTCCCCCACATTTACACATAGGAATAGAATTTTTTAACTTTTATTCACTAATGTTATTCCCGAGGGAATAGTTTTTTAAAACTTATATCAAAGATGAAAAACATTTATTCCCATTCCCATATTCCTGATAATAATAAAATATAACTTGTACCAAACACTAATTTAGTTTTCCTAACAGAAGAATAGAATTGATTGTATCTAACACCTCTCTTTTTAATTTTAGATTAGCTTTTAAATCTGTCTACATATCTTTCTATATATGTGTATGTATATTTTCGGAAATCTCATTCAAAGGAATATTATTTTTACTTTTTTTTTTCCTTCCTTTTCGTGTTATGTGCATATACACTAAAACTTCAAGTTCATCAATATAACCGAATTGGTTAAATCCAAAATTAATAGAATTTAATTCCTTAATTATGTGACATTGCACTTTCTAAATTTTTCTTCACTTTTTTAACTTTTTTCCTTACTTTTCTTGTTATGTGCATATACACATACACATATATATAAAGATATGTACCATCATTACGTTGCTATGAGTGGAACTGGGTTCGGATCCTTTAAGCAAAGTCTCAAGTTTGAACCTTGTGGATGAAAAAAACGTGGTTGGGAGGGGAGACCCCACTAAAGGTGGCCAGCCAAATTCTCAAGTGAAGATTAGTCATCGGCGAAGCCAGTGGATATTTTGCACACACACTCCGTAGGAACACTAACGTAGTGTTTGATACAAGTTCTGTTTTAATATTATCGGGAATGTGGGCATGAGAGTAAATGTTTTCCATATTTAATATAAGTTACAAAAAACTATTCCCAGACATAAAAGATACCCGTGAATAAAAGTTGAAAATTTTATTCCCATATGACAAGGTGGGAAAGAAATATAAGTGAAGAAAAATTAAGAAAGTGTAATGTAACATAATTAAGGAATTAATATCTATTAATTTTGGATTCAACCAATTCAATTATATTGATGAATTCAAAGTTTTAAAAGGAAAAATATCTTTATATATAAAAGAAAGGTTAAAATAACTTTTTTAAAAAATAAGTTTTGGTAATTTGATAATTAGGGGATAATATGATAATTTAGGGAGGTAAAATTTAATATAAAATCAATTATATCATTAGTTATTTATTAAATCATTAGAGGATAATTAATTGTATGCAATTTTAAAACAAATTCTATTTTCAATCTTTTAAAATCATTTAAATATATATTAAATTTTATTAATAAAATCGTTTAGGATAATAACATCTTTTATAAATAAATTTTTTTAAAATTATATAATTAAAATGTTTTTAAATTATAAAAATAATATAATATATATTTATTATAATATATTGGAAAGAGTCAAACATTTTATAATAAATAATTTATAATTATTATTGATTAAATAATAATTAATTATATGTGATTTTAGAATAAATTCTATTCCCAAAATTTTTATATTTTATATCATAATATAACAAACATATAAACCAATAGAATTAAAAAAACTATTTTTGTACATATTGTAACACCCAAATTTTTTTTCTCTGTGATTCTAATCAAGTTGGTCAATCTCGATGAGGATTTTGAATATTCATGTGAATCATTTTGTGTTAGTTTAAAACCTAGTTGGAAGCTTAGAAATAAGCTTGAACAAAGTTGGAAGTATCTAACGTGTTAAACGAGTAACTGTAGGAGTCAGAAATTGGGAGGTTTTTCCCAGTAGAGCAGCATGCTCAAGCGTGGGAAGGGAGCACGCCCTATCATGCCAACGCTCTAGTGTGGGGCAAGGTGGACGCTCAAGCGTGGTCATTCTGACCCGTGGATTGACACTGATGGGACATAAAGTGACACGTGTCAGAACGCGCGTCCCAGCTGGCATTGGAAAGGCGGTATAGAAACGTCAAGGCTCAAGCATTGAGGTACAGAACGCTTCAGCGTTGTCAGCAGCGAACAACTTCTATAAATAGAAGTCATTTGAGAATTTGCACGAAAATCTTTCCTCCAAACAGTAAAAAAATGAGACCTAGTGAGATTGTGAGATTGTGAGTTTGTGATCCATTCGTTTGTCTGATTTCGATTTTGTCGGCGTTTTCGTGATCAACACAACTTCCACTACCTCTCTACCGGTTTACTTTCGTGATTCGTCGAAGGTAAGCCGAGATTTCGTATCCACCTACATTGTAGTTATACAATGTCTTTCTTTATTTCTAGCTTCTATTCACGGTTATAACTTCGTTATACAATGCTATAGTCGACGTATTGTTTTCGTGATTAGGGCAGGTTTGTAAGTTGCTCTCGGGAACCTTTTTGGAGAAGGAGACTGCCGGTGTAAAGGGAGAAAGAGTATTGCTGCCATCGATAGGCTAGAGTCGTATAGTTTGTTTCTACTGTGTGTAGGGAAACCCTAACCCTGCTAGTGGTTGAGCCCCGATAACGTACCTAAACCCTAGGTTTAGCTTACTTTGGGCTATCGGCGCCAAATTTGGAGACACTAGACTAGTAAACTATTAATTGAAGATGTCTGATTCTGTATAATTATGTGTGTAGTGATTGTTGGACAATCAAGCGAGAGATCGGACAAAGTTCGAGTTGATCGAGAGATTTATCACTGCACATGGAACTCCGAGAGGTAAGGGGACAAACCTGAGGAATTCCAATTCCAACAGCTATGTGTCGTGATTGTGTGCTTGGTTTGTAACTGATTATCTGTGTTTGGTTGATTGTGAATTTATTTTGTTTATCTACTGATAGTTGCTTATATTTGAAATTGCCTGTTGATGCCTGATTTTACTACTTGGCATTGAAATGTGAGGTATGAATGCAATGTATGAATGTTGTGATCAGTATTGCATTAAAGGACCTAACATCTGAATGGGATCCAAGTTTGTTCAATGTAAAAGCTTTGAAAAGTTGGAGACATTGGCTAAGAAAAATAATAACACGAGAGTTTCTAAAGAACCTTGAAAGGAAAAGAAAACGAATTGGCTTTTGTGAATAAAGACAAAAAGAAAAAGAAATGCTCCAATGGAGAAAGCGAGGTTTGACGTGAAAAGTGTGTTTTCAAGGCATTGATAGTTTTCGTAAAACGTTTTTGAGAAACGTGGTTTCAAAATATTTGGTTTTGTCCAAGAGAAAGGGTTTTGTCTTATGAACAATATTTCAAAACTTTGTGGTTACCAAAAATACAACGAAAGAGAAAATGGTGGTCTTTAGACCAAGTTTTGTTGTTTTGAAAACCGATCCCGAAGGCTTTGTGTAAGCTTCGGAGATTTGGGTTTTTGGTTTTTGAGCTTTAAAAAGAAATGTGGTTTTTGGTTTGGAACCTAGAAACCGAGACGTCGGGATTATAGGGTTCTGCAGAACACGTGGATCAAGGATCCGTGTTAGTGTGTTAGTCCTGTAGGCTTGTGGACATTCTTTGTGGTCCTGTAGGCTTGTGGACGTGTTTTGAGCTGTAAAATCCAAAATCCGAAACTAGTGCATCGGTTGAAGATTTTTGGGTTTGAGCTGTGTGGACTATGTATCCTTTTTGAGTTTTGGATTGTGTGTCCAATTTTTGAGAAAATGTTGTAAAAGCTTAGAGAGTCTAAAACTTTGTGGTGGTTGATAGCATTGATGATTCAACGAGAAAACAATGATACGACGAAGATAAACTGACGAAAACAAATGGTTTTCTGATGCATATATGTTGGGCAGACGTGCCGTGAAACGAGGGGACCTTGATGGCAAGGAAACCTGGGATGACTTATGGTCATTGTGTAACATTGTGCCTTGATGAGCAATTGTGTTATACGTGTTCTGAGAACGTATTGTGCCTTGAGTTGGACGATATAGTATGACCTAATTACATTTGTTAAGTACTTCTGATTGCGCCCCCATGTAAGAATCGCGTAATGTCATGGGTTTCAACGTACTTATGTTTTGGGCCAATTTTGGTGTTAATCATTGTTTCCTGCGGGTCAGTGTGACACCCTCAAAACCCGTGCCACTTTCGTAACTCAACACACTTAATGAAATGATAAATAAAATTTCGCTGGTTTTACTTTCGGAAAATAAATCCTTTGTATAAGCAGATTCTGGAAATCGTGACAAAAATTTTTCTTATCAATACCTGTAGAACCACCACTCGAGACAGAATAGAACTGCTCATATATATATATATATATATATATATATATATAATGGACAACACGTCCCTTTACAAAAGAACGAATGATACTAAACTTCCAAAAAGCTATAAAACTAGGCAGCGACAGTCTGGAACCATATCTCTAAAACCTATGGCCATCAGTAGCCATTAACAGACTACCCAAAAACCGCTGCCTCAAAAAATAAGGTCTACACCCGAAGCTGGTCCGACTAATGGAAGCCATTGGACAATCCCCCAGAGGGAGGTCCAATGCTGGAACCAGGGGAAGAACTCTGGGAACCTACATTCCCGTTCCCCTGTGGATGGGGATCGGAAGCATCCGAAAGATGCTCCTCCGGGTCCTCCTGAGGATCCTCCTCAGGGTCTTCTTCCTCCTCCTCCTCCTCCACATCCTCCTCTACGTGCTCACCCGCTACCAAAACAAAAGGCGGGGGAGGTGTCTGAGGCGGCTGCTGCTGCGGGGACTGTGCAGCGGGGGCGACCGACTCGATCACACCCTGCTCCATAAGGGCCTGCAGCATCAACTCGATGGGAGGGAGAGGCACCTGGATGGTCTCCACTGTACGTGTGCTCTTCCGCGGTCCCGTCTCAGTCGTCCCGCTTATGATGCAAACCGGTCCGGTGTACGCCGCACTTTCCACCCCTGGGTGGATAACCCACGCGGCTGGGTCTGTCCTCCGATCAAATGCTAGGACGCGCATCCCCGAGTGCGCTAGGTGATCTGGTGTCGGCTCCATCTGTAAACACGATACAATATATATATACCAATGGACAACCCGTCCAAAAACATGCAAGGGTGAGAAACCAATATATGAATCCATAAACAACAACTATATGCCCAATCCACACAACAGACTCATATACTGTAACTCACTCAAATCATCATATAACATGGCATATATCATCAAGTACAAATGGTGGTAAATGCACAAGGGCTACGTACCCCACAATCAACGTTATCTCCTAAACGTATGCATGGCACTTCCATATATCTCAACTAATATTCAAACTAGATTACTAGATTTCCGGAAATCCCATCACCATTCGCAATGAGCTGATCAGGCTCTAAAGATTAACACCAATATTTGGCCCAAAAACAAGTACTTTGAATCCCATGACACTAGGCGATTCTCACATGGGGGCGCAATCAGAAGTACTCCACAAGAATACGGTCATACTATATTGTCCAACTCAAGGCACAATACGTTCCCAGAACACGTATGACACCATTGTCCATCAAGGCACAATGTCATGACAAATAAGTCATCTCAGGTTCTCCTTACTTATCAAGGTCCCCCGTTTCACGGCACGTCTGCCCCGCATTTTAATGCATGAGAAAACTATCTGGTTTCCGATAATTGATCTTTGTCGCATCACTATTTCCTCGTTGTAGCATCAATGCTAACAACCACCATAATGTCTTAAACTCTTTAAATCTCACAACGTTTTCTCAAAACAGAACACTTAGTCCAAAAACAACTCAAATCCCAACATCCCTAACCGATGCACCAGTCAAGGACGTCGGATTCAAGATATAAAAACATCCTCAAGCTTACAGGACCACAAAGATCGTCCTTAAGCCGACATAACACGGATCCTTGATCCACGTGTTTTACAGAATCCTAGAACCCCGACGTCTCGGTTTCTAGTTTCCAAACTTCAAAACCACTTTTCTTGAAAACCCGAAAACCAAAAACCCCAAATCTCCGATACTTACACAAAGTCATCGGGATCGGTTTTCCATAAAACAAAACTTGGTCCAGAGACCATTTCTTTTTCTTTCGTTGTTTTTCGGTAAAATATGAACTTAAAACAAAGCTTGCACAAACTCATTTTTCGTGAATAAACTCAATATAACTTTGGAAACCACATTTCTCAAAAGGGTTAACTTATCAAATTAAGACATTTGAAGGTTTCTAATGCCCTAGTTGCTTTTAAACTCCACTTCTCATTATTAAAACACATTTCAGACTTTTAAAGCTTTTAAGTTACACGATGTCGGATCCTAATCAAAATTAGGTCCTCTAATGCCTAAATCCCACAGCAGGGCACACGGTACACCCATATAACCATTTAGCAAGGATAACATGCATTCAACTATATCAGCAGTTACCTCAATACATCAATACATATTCCAATCAATAGCAGTCAATCAAGAAATCAACCAACATCAGATATAAACCATTTAAATACAATACAGACACCGATGCAGCACATAGCTGTCGGGAATGGAATTCCTCAGGTTTATCCCCTTACCTCTTGTAGCTTCCAGCTAAACTTTTAAACACCCGATCAACTTGTTCACTGTCCCAGCACGCTGCCGATCACTACATACACGTAAAACATATCGGCATTAACTTACAAACAAAGATTTCTCCTAATGTACCACCCCTAGGGTTCGGCCCTATTACACTAAAAATAGCTAGGGAGCTCCAAAATTTCTCATTTTCTGGATAACACCCTAACTAAGTGTGACAGCCCTAGATATCAGATCAGATCATCAAAACCCAACCAAAACCCTACCCTACACACATAGGGGGTTTCGGCCTCTACCTAGAAAATATAGCTACGGAGATTTCTTGGCTCTAAGCTCTTGGATCATACAAGTATGTCATGAACCTAGGCCATAGAAATTGGTTTAACACAAATACGATTTTCCTACAATTTTTCATGGATTTTCAAAGATTTAGAGTCAAAAACCTAACATCCTTGATCATGAAAATATGAGGAGAGAAAGGAGAGATTGAGAGAGATAGAGTTGAACTACTACCTCCTATGATGATCCACTCCAAGTTTGATGAAGGTTGCTTCACAAAAATCCAAGCTTTCTACCTTCAAAAATGGAGATTTTGGATGAAAGGAAAGAAAAGAAATGAGAGAAGAAGAAGATGAGGTGATTTGGGGGAGGGGGGCTGCCGAAGGATATGGGGAGATAAGGTTGGAAATATTAGATATTTAGGGGGTTTATTAGTTTAATAATAGGAAAGGTAAATTGGTAATAAAATTAACCAAGGGCAATTTGGTCAATTCACATCCCGATATTTGGAATCATCCCGACACTGGTATGACTTCCTCAAATAACTTGACACAAAGTTGGTATGAAACACATCTGATCGTGAGTCTCGAAAAACCCTAAGACAGCTCGAATCGTCTTCTCGATCGATTATCGGCCAGAATATAAAATATTATTTATATTTTGGACGTCAGGACACATTTTAGGAAAAAGATAGAGGATCAAATTCTAAGACTAATGGTTTCGTTCATTAGTCCAGATTAGGTCGTGATAGTAGAAAACACTATCATCTGAAAAACGTAGATCGGTTTTTTTGTTTGAGTTTTCGGCCCAAAACTTAACCGAAGGCTCCTACGATTTTATGAAACAAGACTATGATTTTAGTTTTCCCAAAATCATTTTCTAAAACACAGATAAAAATATAAACTCATTAATTGAGTTTATCATCCTTAGAAAGCACGAAAAATCGGGGTGTTACAGTCAGTGATTTTGAGCCTGATCAGCTCATTTCGAATGGTGTTGGGATTTCCAGAAAATAAGAATTGAACGTTAGTTGAGATATGTGAAAGAGTTCATGCATACGTTTTGAAAATAACATTGACTGTTGGGCACGAGGCTCTTGTGTTTTTACTGTTGGTACCTTGATATATTGTACTGTGATTATGCATAAGGATATTTGATGCCAAATATAAAAGACTTCAGAGTATACAGTAGATAAATAAAAAAAAAACATAACAACGGAAATCAAGGCACATCAGAGATCCTCTCCTAGCGCTTAAGGTCCCCCAGCATTGAGATCCGAGGCTCTCCCACCGGCATCAGGCTCAACAGGTATACCGTCAATCTCCTCCGGAAACTCCTCATCGGGGTCTTCTCGTACAGTCGAGAACAAAGAAATACAACATAGAAAAGTACAGGGGATAAGAAACAGTAATATGCTATACATGGGAAAAACAACGATATAAATAATCTATATAGATAGCACACTCACAAACACGACAGTTACAACCAAACAACTTCCGAATAATTTTCCCATAACTACTGTCTCTCACACTCATGCAACTAACGACTATATGGACGCGATCACGATGCGACATCCCCAACGGATCAAGGTGTCCCAATCATCACTATGCCACCCCCATAAAGGTAGTGTTCGGTCTAAAGCCCGCAGGCCCAAATCGTCTCATGGATACGACAAATTCCACCGCCCTCAGACCAGGTCGGAATATTCGCCCGTCAACAACGCAACTTACGGTAACGATATGTTCCCCTGCTCGCAGGCTAGGTCGGAGCATTCGCCCGTTCGTTAACAACTCAACTTTCGGTAACAACATATCCCCCCGCCCGCAGGCTAGGTCGAGATATTCGCTCGTCCGTCTACAATTCGACTAACGGGTACGACCACCTCCCCGCAGGTAAGATCGGAATCGCCCCTACGCCAAACTAATCGGTACGACCATCTCCCCGCAGGTATGATCGAAATCGCCCGTATGCCAACACAGTGATGAGTAACAACTATGCAACATGAATCTCATTGACTCATCTCAGGATCAACACTTAGTGCCTCAACCACGACTTATATACAACCACGACCAACTTTCATCCGGCTTAACCGGGTATCAACTCACATCACAACAACAGATCAACTATATCACTAGGTTGAGCACTACAATATATATATATATATATATATATATATATATATATATATATATATATATATAACCTTGACTTTCTCACCACACATTCATCACCTGATTTATCAGAAATCATTGCCTAGTTCTACTCAGACATCAGCAGTCACAACAGACATCAACAACAGCCAGAATATATATTCAACAGTAAAATCAACTTACAAATAAATAACATTTAATCAATTATAGCATATAATAGACATCATACACATATCACATATAATATATCAAATATCCAATCGCAGCACAAACAACCTCAATATGCAGTAAAATCAACCTAACGGTCAAACGACCTCTAGTAGGGTTTGGGTCGCCCTACGCATATCAATATATATTATTTAAAGCTTGCCTCCCCGATGATATTGTGGTTCTTTCCCCCACCTTTGTGATTTTTCTCGAGGGATTCCGAATGCGGCTCCGCAGCAGTCAATCGAGTGGTCGATCGAGCGTTCGCGTCCTGTCCGATTCTATACAGTAAAACACAACCAGAAATTAAAATAATGAAACCATAAACTACCTAATCTCTAGGATTACCTACTGCCCTTAATTAATTAAATAGGCTAGGGATATTGAAATTCTATCAACTATTGGATCAATGACCCTTAAGCATACCTAATGCATAATCAATGATCAATTATCAAAGATTTGAACCAAAACCCCTTAAACCCACAAGGTAGGGTTTCGGCCACCACCATGAAAAATAGGTGAGAGTTTGATTTGGCCTCCTAATCACTTGGATTACATGATTAAGGGATGAAACATGTGAAATCAAGAACAAAAAACAAAAACCCATCTTTCCCCCCCAAAATCCATACATTCGGCCCTTAAAAGATAAATAGGCTAGAGAGCTTATTTCCTTAGAAGCTCTTGGATTATGATAGTAGGGGATGATACTAGCTCATAGGAATTGGTTTGGCCTCAAAATGATTTTTCTACAATTTTCTAGAGATTTTTGAAGTTTAGATCTAGAAATTTAAATTCATGAAAATAAATGGAGAAAATAAAGATTAAGAGCTCAAGGATGAAATCTATATCTTCTAGCTGATAGAGGAGGATGAGAGGAGCAACTTTGCTTCACAAACCTTCTTGAAAATGCTTGAGGAAGCTTGAGAAAAATGAAGTTGAAAATGGAGGAAGAAGAAATAAGAAGAAGAAAGAACCAGCAGCTGAGCCAGCGGGAATGAGGGGGAGAAAAGGTGAAAATAGTGTATTATATAGGTGACTTAAGGCTTAAGAAATGGGTAAAGATAATAGTAGGTAATTAGTAAAAACTAACCATGGGCAATTTGGTCAATTCACATCCTGACATTTCGAAAATCCTCACTACACTGGTAGGAGTTCCCAAATGATTTAACATAGCCCTAGTATGAAAATCATTGGCTCAAGGTTCTCGAAAAACCCTAAGACAGCTCGAATCATCTACCCGATCGATTTATTTTTGGACGTCAGGACACATTTTAGCAAATAGGTAGAGGATTGAATTTTAAGACTAATGGTTCTCATCGTTAGTCAAAATGAGGTCATGATAGTAGAAAAACACCATCATCCGAAAAACATAGATCGGGCTCCGTTTGAGTTTTCGGCCCAAAACTCCTACAATAGCATAGGGTGTGACTATGGCCTCGGAATAATTTATTAAATTTTCTAGACTCTCTAATAAAATACAATTACTTAAATACTGATAATTAAAAGAATACGAAAAATCGAGGTGTTACAATATTTTGTGAGACATGTTTATATGAATCTGCTGTTTGTGTTTGGGTATGTAGTTGTCGTTTTTAAATTCATATATTGGTTTCTCACCCTTGCATTTTTCTTGGATTGTTCTGTTTCCTGTTGGATATATACATATTATATGTACAGATGGATCTGGGGAGCGAGGGACTGGAGTACACGGGAGTCCGCTCCCTCACCTTTGAGCATCACGAGGACCCTACCGCATGGGTCAAACACCCGGGAGCTACCAGTGCGGCATATACGGGGCCGATCTGCAATTTGCGCGGGAACACTGAGGTGGGACCTCAGGAGAGAGTCCATACTGCGGAGACCGTCCAGGTTCCACTGCCACCGATTTGGATGATCTTATAGTATCTAGTGGATCAGAGAGAGCTACAACATGACATCCCAGCAGCTCAGCCTTTGCAGCAGCGGCCGCCTTTGACCCCTCCCCCTCCTTTTGTTTTGGTGCCCATGGGGTCGGGGGAGGAAGACAAGGAAGATCCCGGGGAGGAGGAGCTCATAGCGACACCCGAGTATCATCCTCTAGAGAACGGGGATGCTCCGGCCGGAGGAGCCGGGGATGCAGGGATGATCGATGGGGATGTAGTTTCCCCGGATCACTCTTCTGATGGGACCGTTGGGCCCTCTTTTGGAGGACTGTCCAATGGGTTCCACTAGTCTTGACCAGCGTAGGGTGTAGACTTTTTTTTGAGGTAGCGATTTTTGGGTAGTCTGTTAGCGGCTACTGATGGCCATGAGTTTAAGTGATATGGTTTCAGACTATCGCTAAGGATCCGGATTCCCTGCATTAATAAAAACACACATTTACACGCATTAAACAATCTCAGCTATTGATTTAAGATCAAACGGCTCACATTATACCTTTACAAAATCCACTTTACATATTATTTATTACTCTGCTATAACTGCGTGACGCAGTTACAGCAGCAAATCCATTTCCCTATCGCTACCTAGTTTTTAGAGTTCGAACATTTTGTTTTTACTCCTTTTCTTTTGAAGGGACATGTTGTCCAAAGTTCGTTTATACATAACTAGCTATTGATGCATATATATATATATATATATATATATATATATATATATATATATATATATATATATATATATATATATATATATATATATATAACATATGAGTTCTTCTGTCATTACGCTGAGCTGTTGTTATTTATAGTTAGATTATCGGGACTTAATAAGATATATTTAGGTAAATTGATTTCCGAAAGTAAAACCAGCAAGTTTTATTTAGCGTTTTAATTATGTTTTGGGTTACAAATATGATGCCGGATTGAGGGTGTCACACATATATTGCAAAATATTTAGATAAAACTAAATATTATTGATTTATTATCATTTTCATTCAAACCGGTAGAATATTTGAAATTCTCATAATTCTTTTTTTGGACTCCAACCGACAGAATTCTAACGGGTTATTATATCTTGATATGCACCGATTCTGATAGGTTTTTTATTATTATATTTTTCTATTGTAGCATAACTGTGTTGTTGTTTGGGTGTAAATATCAGTTTTTAGTTAGTATTTTGATTTAATGCTCTCATGTATTTCTTATAGTGTTTGTGAAACCCCATAGGTTTCAATATATTAAGTTTTGATGATTTGAAATATTGTTTGTTAAAATGTCAAATATTACAGGGTTTGATGCGATGTGAAATATGACAAGCGTTATGTCTTGTACTAGCTGACGGCATACAGATGTAACACCCCGAAAATCCTATATATGTTAATAATTAATTTTATTTGCTTAAATTAGTTTATTTATTTTATTGGGTGCGTTATTATAGTTTATACACTCTTGCAACACAAAAATATTCGTCTATTGTTATTATTATTATGTGTTTAGAAAAATATTATTTAAATAATATAATTGAAAGAAATGATTTTCCAAATTTAATCTATTTGATTTTAGATTTGAAAATAAAATGGTTTGGATTAAATCAAAGATTTATTTTGGATTATTGATTCCCTAGGTTGATAAATTCAACCATCAATCTCTATCTAATTTCGAATTTTGAAAATTTAGATTTGTTTCTCTTTGCTGTTAGATTAAAGGGTTAAGATTTATTTCTTTTTTGACTCAATCTCAACTACTCAGTTTTTACCTATAACTACACAAAAAAAAAAAGAAGAAAGAAACCCAAACCCCCACGGCACCCCACCCCGTCTCTCTTTCTCTCTCTCTCTCTTTCTCTTTTCTTTCTTCCCTTCCTTTTCCTTCTTCTTCCTCTGGAACGCGTCTCTCTCTCTCTAAACTTTCTCTCCTTCTCTCTTCATTTCCGGCCAACTCCGGCCACCCCTCCCAAAAACCAAAATCATAGAAATGTTCCCTATCTTCTCCTCTACAATTCTAACCGAACATTTTTCCAAATGGAGAAAGTTGACGACCGGGCCACCGCCACTGTTTGGGCGTTTTCCGGCCACCGTCCGGCCACTTTTCGCCAAACCAACCTTGTAACTTTACTCTCCTCACCTTCCTCTACATTTCTAGCTCAACATTTTTGCAAACGAACAACGTTGACGGCGGAGCCACCATAGAACCGCCACTGTTTTTGGGGTTTTCCGGCCACCGTTTGGCCTCCCTTTCCAGAAATGAACCAACCACGTGGAAGGCGGCATCTTCCTCTACGTTTTGGACTAAGCACCGCCACTGCCACCGCTGAGCCGCCGTGCGCCGCCACCGTGCGCCACCGCCGGGACCGCCGGAGCTGCTCTTTCTTCCTCCTTGGTAAAAATCCTTCATTCCTTTCTCTTGGTTTTTGATTTCATGAGGAACCCTAACCCTAAATCCCCAATTCAAAACCCTAGCATTTTAATTTCATGCTTTAAATATGAAATTGATTATGTTTTTATGCAATTGGGTATATTAATTTCAAGTTCCCTATGTCAATTGTTCAAATTCCCCTTTGAATTCGGATTTCCCCAATTTCACTAAAGCCCTAAATCTTTATCTTACTATAATCATGAAATTAATTCTGTTTTAGTGCAATTAGGGTAGTTAATTAATGATTCCCTGAGTTAATTTTATATTTCCGTGACCAAATTGGTTTTCCCAAATTGATTTTATTGAAAAAGTAATTTTATTGGACTAAGTAAAATATTTAAATTCATTAGATTATGTTTTTAAATGATGATTAGTTAATTGATATGTTGTTTGGATGCTGAATGTGCTTGGATGTTATCTCTTGGTTTTTGGGTTGTGGCTGTACTTACTTGGGGGAGCTGGATATGCATTCTTGGAGTTGTTGTGGAGTTGGGACGTCAATGCCACCTTCAGCCACCTCTGGGATTTGATGCTTGGAGTTGCTCATCAAAGAGACTTCAGTTAAGGTAAGGGGATAAACCTGAGGAACTCCATTTCCGACAGCTATGTGCTGCATCGGTGTTTGTATTGTATTTAAATACTCTGTATCTAATTGTTGGTTGATTGTTTGGTTTACTGCTGCTGATTTGAGTATGTATGATATAACTGCTGATATAGTTGAATACATGCTATAATTGTTGAATAATTATAGCATGTATTCACAACGGAATGAGAGGGATCCTGAGACTGTGCAGGTATGGGACTGTACAGTTGAAGGAAGACTTATAAGAATTGATTGGTACTACCTATACCAACAAGATGCATCTTCTTTTCGGTAGCCCATCACTTAAGAACTCCAAAGTTAAGCGTGCTTGACTTGGAGTAATTCTAGGATGGGTGACCTCCTGGGAAGTTTTTCTAGGAAGCGTGTGAGTGAGGACAAAGCACGCTGAAGAGACTCGTGTTGGTTTGTGGGGACAGTCGGCAATCCTTAAAGCAGTCCAGGCCGTTACAAATGGTATCAGAGCGGACCTCTCCTAGTACGGTGTGGTTCGGGGACGAACCAAGCGGAAGCTGGTAGGCATGTAACACCCGGGGCTGACGAGGGCGGGGAGTGATCGCCGGTGCATGAGGCACGGACAAGGAGCGGCTCTTGGCAGGCTTTTAGGCGGAGGGATACATGAATGAACCGAATTCACAATGGAATGAGAGGGATCCTGAGACTGTGCTGGGACTGTACAGCTGAAGGAAGGCTTATAAGAATTGATTGGTACTACCTACCTATACCAACAAGTTGCATAACTGCTTGTCACTTAGCTCACTCCTTTGACCTTCTTATTTTATCTTTATGCGAATGAATCAGTATTGCCAGTTGGCTTTGTGTGCGTGTGTGTACTAGAGTGTCAGTTAGTGTGGACTGTAGAATGAGTGAGAGAGATTGTGATGAAGGAAGAGAATATGGCAGCATTACCATGCTCCCATAGTGCTGTCCTTTCAAGTTAAAAAGTTAATCTTAATTTGTTGAAGTCACTACTAATGATACTTTAATGATTAGCATGTTGTTTCCATTAATGGTTCGCAGCAAATAAGGCCTGCTTCCTCTCCCATAGATAGCCTTGCTTATCTGAAACATAATGTGTTTTGCAGCAACCAACAAACCAATTTCTTCCGCTATGTGATCTGTCTTTTTTTAATGTTTTTACTGAACAGCTTTGCCACAATCACAAACAATACACCCCATGCACTTGGTAAAACTCTCTTGTTTTTTGTGGTCTTGGTTCTCCTCTTAAATCCTAATTCCATCTAATTTAAGGGTTATTTTGGTTTCTTCCACTTTTTTAGTTGAAATTGGGGAGCTTAGAAAGTGCCACATATGAAGATATGTAACTGGAAGATTTATGAAAGATATTTTTGGTAGCAACATTGTAGGTGTATTAGGAAATAATGAATAACAATCTTGACCCATTTTCAGTTTGTGTGAAACTTTGTGCATGCCTTTTATTTCTCTTCTCAATCTTCATGACTGGTAATAGTTCGATTTAATGGTTTTGTCACAGAGAGACTTAGACTTTGCTGGTTCTCTTTGCATATCAAAGACCGAGGCTCTTTTTTATTTCGAATGGTTGCTGAATTTATATGTTCCTATAATATTGAATGAGATTAATATGTTTTTTTTTGGAAATTCTAATTGTTTTTTTTCAAGTCCTCACCCTCAATTTGCATTCTCTCTCTTTTTATTGCTTGCTCGAAGTTGAGGTAGGTCAGATACTCTCTCTTTCTTGAAGACTTTGAATTGATTTAGTTGATTGTGTTGTATATGTAATGTGTTATGTGAATTAATCTGTTGTTTGTTAGTGGAGAGCGAAGCTCAATAGTCTAATAAATTAGTCAAATGCATGTAATTGTTTCATTGATGTGTTGTTTGTTAGTGGAAAGCGGAGATCAATAGGTGTGATTCAATCTGAGATGCAGGATGTTTGTTTTGTGCTGATAATTTAGAAAGTATGCATGTGTTTGCCAATTTGATGTATTGTTTGTTAGTGGAGAGCGGAGCTCAATAGGACTGGTTGTATGCTGATAACTTAGTTAATTATATATTTGTTTAACAATTTTATCGGTCCCATTGTGCTTGATGTAAAGTGACGAGACCATTGCAATTGAATTTACTATGTGAACTTAAATTTCAAGTACTAAGCGTAACATATTAAAGCCTTACTTTCTCACTTGAATTTCAATTTCAATTTGTATTAAAGCCTTAGTTTCCCGTTTGAGATTCAATATTAATGAGCATGCATACTTTTTGAAGGTACCACTCAATATTGTTGTTTTGGTTAGGAGTAATCGAAGTTCCTGAGCATCGGAGGTGGATGGATAGAAGGTTGGAAGATGGAGGAGTGACGCAAGAGTTCATGGAGGGAGTGTTGGAGTTCGTTGAGCTTGCTGGCACTGACCCGAACTTTGTAATGCAACATAACCCAAAAATGAGGTGCCCTTGTAAGAAATGTCAATATGGACGACTCCACTTTGAGGACAATGTGATGGCACATCTCTGCACAAGAGGGTTCATGCCTAACTACTACTACTGGACCAGTCATGGTGAATCCTTGCCACCGCGTCCTCTGGTTGTGGTGGACGATGCATATTACGGTGTTGGTGAGCAGAGGGAACAATTCAATCCTTTCGAGCAAATGATTATGGATCATGTTAACCCTGAAGTTGGTCGGGCCATGCAACAGGATGGTGCAATAGGAGACGAGCACATGGAGGAGGATCCAAACCCCGATGCACAAAGATTTTATAAGACGCTGGAGGCTGCACAAGCTCCGCTATGGGTTGGATGTCACAATTACTCGGAATTGTCGGCCAGTGTTGTCGAAAAACAGTTATGGCGGCGCCATGGCGGAAAGCGGTGGCGGAAAATGGACAACTTGCCACAGAGAAGGCGTGGCGTGGCGGGTTTCGTATGGCGGTCCATGGCGGCAAGGCGGAAATGGCGGAAAGGCGGCTGAGATGCTTTTTTTGGGGGGTTTTCGCGGTTTGGGTCATGCGACCCGACCCGATTAGGCTTCTCTCTTTCATCCCTCGATCACCCTCTTCTCTTCCCTTCGAACCCTTCTCTCATCTCTCAAAGTCTCTGTCCATAATTTTCTCCGGTGACTATCAACCTCTCCAACAGGGAGAAAGCAATAATGTAGAAAGAAGAAGAAGAAAGCAATAGTGTAGAAGAAGAAGAAAGCCGCAGCTGATGTATAAAAGGGAGAAAGCGACGGCTATAGTAGAATAAATTGCTACTAGGTCTTTTTTAAGTTTTTATTACAGGTGTGTTGGGCCTCCCCCAAATTGGACCGTTTCATCCACAGGCCTTAAATTAGGCTGCTAAATAACAATTACACGGGGAACACCCCCTTTCACTTCTTGTCTATTACTATACTTATATTATATATATATATATATATATATATATATTATATATATATATATATATATGAAATATAAAATATAAAGTATCATATAATATTTAAGAATTTCTAAAAAAGATAAAAATGTTAAACATGATATTTTCTATCAAATTACATATGGTTCTTGACATATATTGTGGCTTGTTTTGGATTTTATATTTTTTTCTGCATATATAATATTTTTTATGTTGCCCGCCATGGCATCCGCCATATGGCCGCATCGCCATCCGCCATTTGTATGGCGGATTTTTGGCTTTCCGCCATGGACCACCATCCGCCATCGATAACACTGTTGTTGACTTCTCTGGTTGTTCTTTTTGCATCAAGTCCGACTTCAATATGGCAAAAGGTTGTTTCAATCGTGTGGTTGAATTCATGCGTGACATCATGCCACATGTCAACCGAATGCCTCGTAATCTTTATCAAGCAAAGAAGGCGGTGGCAAAACTGGGTTTGGGTGTTAAGAAAATTGAGTGTTGCCAGAATGGATGCATGTTGTATCGTGGTGAATATGAAGCTGAGACTTTTGTTAGTTGTAGATTTTGTGGCACTGACCGGTACAAGTTTAAAACCACTAGAAAGGGCAAAGTAAAAAAAAACCGCCCTGAAAAAAATGTGGTACTTCCCTATCACTCCTAGACTCCAAAGAATGTACTCTTCAATGGCCACTGCATCCCACATGCGATGGCATGATAACAATTGAAGGGATCCTAATGTCTTGTGTCATCCATCGGATGGAGAAGCTTGGAAGCATTTTGATAGGATGTATCCAGAGTTTTCTCAAGAAGCTCGAAATGTGAGATTGGGGTTATGTACGGATGGATTCAATCTTTTCGATTAGTATGGTAAAACTTACTTGTGCTGGCCATATAATCTCCCACCTGGGATGTGCATGAAAAGGCAGGTTATGTTCCTGACAGTCATAATTCCGGGTCCGTCTAATCCAAAAAGTAAGATTGATGTCTACATGCAGCCTCTGATAGAAGAGTTGACCCGTTTATGTAATTATGGAGCCGTCATTGAAGCATAATTTCACGATGAAAGCAGCTTTGATGTGGACAATCAACGACTTTCCGGCATATGGGATGTTGTCTAGTTGGATGACTGCGGGGAGGCTTGGTTGCCCCTGTTGCATGGGGCTACCAAAGGGTTTCACTTTTAAGCACAGTCGCAAGACTTGCTATTTTGATGTTCACCGCCAATTCCTTGAGCCAGACCATCCTTATAGGAAAAATAAAACTGCATTCAAGAAGGGGAGTGTTGAGACTGCTCTCGCTCCCCCACGTTTATCTGCAGAAGAGATCGGGTACCAAATTGAGTTGTTTCCGTTCATCCTTGAATCTAGGGGAGCACAGATATCCGGGTATGCAGATGTACATAATTGGACCAAAAAGAGTATATTTTGGAGTTTGCCGTATTGGAAAACGCATTTGCTCCGTCATAACATTGATGTCATGCACACTGAGCGAAATATGTTTATGAATGTGTTTGACATGGTGATGGATGTGAATGGTAAGACGAAGGATACGTCTAGGGCTCGATTGGATATAGTGGAAATATGTAAACGGCGGGAGCTTGAGTTGAAGGACATTGGGGGTTGCAAACTTCAAAAATCGAAGGCTAAATATGTGCGTAGTAAACCCCAAAGGGTAGCTATTGTGAATGGGTTAAACAGCTAAGTAACCTAATGGGTATGCCTCCAACTTATCAAGATGTGTCAACATTAAGGAAGGAAAGTTGCATGGTATGAAAAGCCATGACTGTCATGTATTCATGCAACGATTGCTTCCCATAGCATTTGCCTCTTTACCAAATGATATTTGGAAGCCGCTTGTTGAGCTCAGCCATTTTTTTAGAGTATTGACTTCCACAACTTTGAATGTTGAACAATTGCGGGTTATGGAACGCGATGTACCTGTCTTGTTATGTAAGCAGGTACAAATATTCCCTCCGAGCTTCTTTGATGCGATGGAACATCTTCCTATCCACTTACCGTATGAAGCAAGACTTGGTGGTCCAGTACAATATCGTTGGATGTATCCCTTCGAGCGGTATATGTCTTTTTTTTTTTTTTTTTACTAATTAATATATGTTTTTATTAGTTAGCATCTCTTTAAACAATCTTCTTTCTCAGGTCCTTGCGCTCGTTGAAAGAAAAAGTAAAAAATAAGGATAGGATAGAAAGTTCTATTTGTGAAGCGTACTTAGTGGAGGAGGCCTCTACTTTTGCTTCTTTTTACTATCCATCCGACATTGAAACAAGAAAGACTAGAATACCACGTAATGTTGATGCAAGTGAAGGTCCTTCATCTAATCCTCAGATATCAATCTTTAATTTTCTGGGTCGTGTGTGTGGTGCATCTGGTACATCATACTTGAGTGAATGTGATGTTAAAGTTGCTCAGTTGTATGTGCTTCTCAATTGCGAAGAGGTGGAGCCATATCTAAAGTAAGTTGATGTCAATATCAATTTTTATGCATTTATACTCTTATGTAGTACTTTGTTTAAACTGCTTTTTACTATGACGTAGTACCTATACTGAATGGCTAAAAGAGATTGATGCTGACAAATCAGACTCACAAATTCAACAGGACATTGCCAACCATTTTCCTATGTGGTTCAAAAAACATGTAAGTTCAAAATAAGCCAAATCAATTGACTTTGTCCTTGTAACAGATTGTATGTACTCAAACTCAATTTCGTATTCATTATGTAGGTTCAAGATACAACAAATCAAATTCAAGATTCGTTCTTGACAGATTTGGCATGGGGCCCACTTAGATTGGTACAAACATATGAAACTTACATTATAAATGACTATAAGTTTCACACAAAGGCACGGGGTGAACACATGTCAACTTTTAATTACGGTGTCTGTGTACAAGGAACCAACGGTCAATTAAAGGATGATGTTTTTAGGATATTGACTGATATTATTGAAATATAGTACCATGGTCGTCCCACGAAAAAGTTAGTCCTATTCAAGTGCGAATGGTACGACAATACTTCTAATAAGGGCACAAAAGTAGACAACAGGTTTGGGACTGTTGAAGTCAAGCAGTCACGAAGATATCCGGTCTATGACCCATTCATATTTGCACAACAAGCAGAGCAAGTTTATTACACACTATATCCCGATGGGCATCGAGACTGGTTGGGTGTTATTAAGATAAAGGCACGTAGTGTGATCACAGATAATGTAATCAGTAAGCCCGAGACAGAGACTCCATACCAAGAATTTCATGAAATTGATGGGCTCCAAGTAATGTTGCACATTGACCCAGATGATTATAGTCATATTCTTGCGGATATTGGGGGTGGCGATGAGGTAGTAGACACAACATTATTTAGTCAAACTGATTTGGACGAAGAAGAGGAGGATACAAGTATCTCATCCGACGGTTAGGAAAGTGAGAGTGACTATAGTGATAGCGACTCCACTTAGGTAGTTTCTATATAATAAATTATTTATGTTTGCCATGATTTATATTTCTTGTATAATCTAGTACCTGATTCTTTTTGTGCATTGGATAAGAAACAGTGAACATGAGTGAGAAGATGACTCACTTTTTTCTTGGTTTTGGTTTTGTTGTATATTTATTTGATAAAATGGTATTGGTTTTTGCTTGCAAACAGATTGATACATTCGTGGCGATCATGGCGGGAGACGGTCGAACACACCATCATCCGCTCGTGGAAGCCGTAGCGGCTGTGGTGGGAGACAGTCGACGACACCATCATCCGCCCCACCCCATGTAAGCTCTACAGGCTCAGGATCTACTGTGGGGCCCCCAGCAGCACCACTGTTGTGGCTGCCTACCTAGGGGGCCATGCCGGCCACAGGATCCACGCCGACCACACCGGCCATGGGTGCCACTCCGAGCACACAGATATCTTGTGCACTTCATGGGGGGATGCCATTTGCTCCAGGGATGACGGATCCCACAGATGGGAGGATATGGATTTGTCCTGCAGGCATACTAGAGTAAGTTTTATCGCTATTTATTTATTTTGTTTATTAATTAACTTTTATATTTATAAATTATGTATACTGATATAAGTTATATATATTGTTTGTTTCTCACAGCTTTGACCCCCTGACAGAACCTGTGGATGCTATTGCGAAACTTTATAGGGGCAAGTATGACATGTCGTGGCACTGTTGGTCGAATATTGATAAAGATGTTCGTGACAGGTAGTTTGAGGAGTATGAGGTAAGTTTTATTTTTCATTTTCATTTTGTCGAATTAATTATCGTTGCCTACTATGATGTTTGCTTGCAGGATAAGTTTAGGTGGTTGTCTAATGACACAAAGGTAATTAGGAAGGCTTTCGAGTCTAGAGGAGCTAGGTTGGTGAAAAATGCTATGAACAAGATCAGGAGTGGCAAGAGTAACGGTGATTGGTTGTGCCCGCACGTGCTAGAGGGCCTTAGAAAATATTGGGCCCAGGACCAAAAGTTCATACTAAAGAGTGCAATTGGGAAGCGAAATCGTGCAAAGGATCCTATTGCTCCGCGTTACACCGGAGGCTCCATATCTATTCCAGCTCATGTTAAGAAATTGGTAAATAAAATTATAAATAAATTTATTTTCAAGTTTATTGTGCTCTTTTTTATTATAAAAAATTTTAAGTGTTACTTTTGTATATGCAAAAGCAACAGATTCAGAGACCCCACTGCATATGAGGTCTTGGGGAAGACCAAGAGTGGGGTGTGGATTAACGAGAAGTCCGCGGGACTTGCTATTGAATATTATTTTTGTATTAAAAATTATTTCATTTTATTATTTTTAATAATTAATTATTGCAAATTCTAATGCTTGAGATATTATGCAGGATAGGTTTCACCGCCTTCAAGAAGAGGTTGAGAGTCAAGGGCAGGAGCACTCTGCTACCTTGGACAATGGCCTCTTCTTGAAGGCGACTGGAGGCAAGAATAAGAAGGGATATGTTTATGGACTGGGGCCCCTAACGGGATGAGTTTGTGGCCTCATCAACGCCATCTACTCAATCTGAGCCCTACCTTACTGTGGGCTGTCGAGAGATTATCCACAACCTGAATCAGGAGCTTGTTGCGAAGATCAATGACCAGCAGGCTAAGCTCGATCAGCAGCAGGCTAAGATAGATGAGATGTTTCGAATGATGCAGGCGAGTGGTTCGGGTTCAGGTAGCCACGTGCACGACGATGTAGCTGCTGATGACGACGCTCTTGATGAGGATGCTGATGATGAGGATGCTGATGTTATTAGCCCGTTTCCCTCACCCCGTCGTCATGATTAGGAATTGTATAAACGTTTATGTACTTTCTTTTATGCTGATAGTGTACTTTTTATTTACTTTGATGGGGATACATTTATTTTTTGTACTTTTTTTAGAATGGATTAGAAAATGTGTAAACTTTGGATTGTATATAATTTGGATTATCTTGTTTTGCATTATTTGGTTTAATTTAATTTAATTTATTTTAATTTATTTTAAGTTATTTTAATTTAATTAGAAATATAATTTACAACTAGAGACTGAATTAGGGACCGATTTAGGGGTCCCTAAATATAAGCCGTTATGTCATATAGTGTAACGGTCCGGACTGCTTCCAGGATTGTCGACTGTCCCCAAAAACCAACACGGGTCTTTTCGTGTGCTTTGTCTTCACTCACACGCTTTCTAGAAAACTTTCTAGAAGGTCACCTATCCCACAAGTGCTCTAAGTCAAGCACGCTTAATTATGGAGTTCTTATATTCTGGGCTCCCGAAAAGAAGATACATCTTGTTGGTATAGCTAGCACAAATCAATTTCTCTAAGTCTTCCTCAACTGTACAATCTCATACCTGTACAGTCTCAGGATCCCTCTCATTCTGGTGTGAATCGGTTCATTCATGTATCTCTCCGCCTAGAAGCCTACCAGGAGCCGCTCCTTGTCTATACCTCATGCACTAGCGATCACTCCCTGCCCTGGTTCATGCCCACCAGCTTCTGCTTGGTTCATCCCCGAACCACACCGTACTGGGAGAGGTCCGCTCTGATACCATTTATAACGGCCTGAACTGCTTTCAGGATTGTCTACTGTCCCCACAAACCAACATGGGTCTTTTCAGCGTGCTTTATCCTCACTCACATGCTGTCTAGAAAACTTCCCAGAAGGTCACTCATCCCACAAGTGCTCCAAGTCAAACAAGCTTAACTATGGAGTTCTTATGTTCTGGACTTCCGAAAAAAAGATGCATCTTGTTGTTATTGGTAGTACAAATCAATTCCTTTAAGCCTTCCTCAACCGTACAGTCCCAAACCTGTACCGTCTCAGGATCCCTCTCATTCCGGTGTGAATCGGTTCATTCATATGTCCCTCCGCCTAGAAGCCTGCCAGGAGCCGCCCATTGTCCGTGTCTTATGCAACGGTGATCACTTCCCGCCCTCGTCAGCCCTGGGTGTTACATATAGGGACCGCAAAATTCGGTCCCTAAAATTTGAAAAAGTGGTTGCACATTTTAGTCCCTAGAAGATGTGTGTAACCAGCTTTAGGGACTGGTTTTGGGGACTATATTCTCGGTCTCTAGTTAGAAACCCTTTTAAAATCGATCCCTAAACTGATTTGTGACCACTGTTTTAGTCACGACCGTGCATGGGTACCCGGATCGATCCCTGGGTGTTTTAGGGACCGATTTTGGTTATATAGAGACCGATATTTTGATCCCTAAAATACTCTTTTTTTGTAGTGTGTGTGTGTGTGTGTGTGTGTGTATATATATATATATGTACAAAATATCCACCGGTTTCGTTGATGACTAATCTTCACTTGTGAATCTGGCTGGTCACCTTTAGTGGGGTCTCCCCTCCAGCCACATTTTTTTCATCCACAAGGTTCGAACTCGAGACTTTCCTTAAGGGATCCGAACCCAGTTCCACTCAGAGCAACGTAATGATGGTGTTTGTGTGTATTCAGATAACAAGAAAAGGAAGGAAAAAAGTTAGAAGAATGAAGAAAAATTAACAAAGTGTAATGTAACATAATTAAGGAATTAAATTCTATTAATTTTGGATTTAACCAATTCGGTTATATTGATGAATTTGAAGTTTTAGTGTATATGCACATAACAAGAAAAGGAAGGAAAAAAAAAGTAAAATAAGTGAAGGAAAATTAAGAAATTGTAATGTAACATAATTAAGGAATTAATATCTATTAATTTTGGATTCAACCAATTCAGTTATATTGATGAATTCAAAGTTTTAAAAGGAAAAATATCTTTATATATAAAAGAAAGGTTAAAATAACTTTTGTAAAAAATAATTTTTGGTAATTTGATAATTAAGGGATAATATGATAATTAAAGGAGGTAAAATTTAATATAAAATCAATTATATAATTAGTTATTTATTAAATCATTAGAGGATAATTAATTGTATGCAATTTTAAAATAAATTCTATTTCCAATATTTTAAAATCATTTAAATATATATTAAATTTTATTAATAAAATCGTTTAGGATAATAACATCTTTTATAAATAAATTTTATTAAAATTATATCATTAAAATGTTTTTAAATTATAAAACTAATATAATAAACATTTAATGTAATATATTGGAAAGAGTCAAACATTTAATAATAAATCATTTATAATTATTATTGACTAAATAATATGTAATTATATGTGATTTTAAAATAAATTCTAATCTCAAAATTTTTATATTTTATATCATAATATAACAAACATATAAGCCAATAGAATTAAAAAAAAACTATTTTTTGTCCATATACTGCAAAATATTTAGATAAAATTTAATATTATTGATTTATTGTCATTTTCATTCAAACCGATAGAATATTTGAAATTTTTATAATTCTTTTTTCGGACTCTAACTGACAGAATTCTAACGGGTTATTATATCTTGATATGCATCGATTCTGATAGGTTTTTTATTATTATATTTTTCTATTGAACATAATTATGTTGTTGTTTGGGTGTGGTTTTTAGTTAGTATTTTGATTTAATGCTCTCATGTGTTTCTTATAGTGTTTGCGAAACCCCATAGGTTTCAATATATTAAGTTTTGATGATTTGAAATATTGTTTGTTGAAATGCCAAATATTACGGGATTTGACGTGATGTGAAATATGACAAGCTTTATTTCTTATACTAGCTGCGGCTTACAGGATTTGACACGATTTGAAATATGACAAACGTTATGTCAAGTCTGTCCGATGAGGGAGGCACGCTATCTATTTAAAGAGTAGCGCTATCTCACCTTATGAACTGCTTATTCTAAGGACTTTATAATGCAGAAAACGATGACATAATAAACTGAATGCCTTATTGATATATCAAATATATGATAAAAGTCATGACGCAAATGATGATCTATTCAAAATAGATTGGCAATTAGGGCTTACACCAACATATTCTATATTTAACTATGCATATCATTTTTAATTTGATGTGTCGCGACCGTCCCGTCCGGGCGCCGCGAAAAAAAGGGGTTGAAAAAAAACAGAGGAGTCGCCACCAAAATTTTTATTTGGGAGAACTTTGAAAAACCCAATTATTCAAGGAAAACTGGTCCTAAAAAACAAGACAGAGATTTGAGTTCGGGAGTCGGTTATGAGTAGGGAAGGTGTTAGCACCCTACGTCACCCGTTCTAAGAACGGTACCCCAAGTTAATCGTGCAAAATTTTTAATAACCTTTGAAAATATTATTTTACCCCATTTTTAAAACAAAAAAGGAAATAAACACAAAAGGAAGAAAAATAAAATTTTGGCTTGACAGAATGATTATTCTGCTCCTACGTATTCCCCGGTGCGATGGAAAACTCAAAGCCACGTAGTTCTTAATAGAAAAAGTTTGATTGGTTGGTTGATTTTAGTTTTTGGGAAAAGATTTGATTTCGAAAAAGGATTTTATTTCAAAACTGGTTCGCTTTTGCACAAGGTTAAAGATAGCAGTGCTATACGATAAACCTTTACAATTCTTATGACACTTGAGGATGGGAGACCATACATCAACGTCATAAATTGTCGCGTGAATTTTAAAATATTTTACTTAAAGAAGAATTCACTCTTGCACGGGGTTAAAGATAGCGAAACTATACGATAAACCCTTACAATTCATGCGACACTTGAGGATGAAAAAATTCATACATCAACGTCGTAGATTGTTGCGTGAATTTCTTTGAAAGTGATTATTATTGATTTATTTTATTTAGAAAGGATTGGATTTCGAGAATAATTTTGAAAAGGGATTTTATTCTGAAAAAACTCTTGCACAGGATTCAAGATAGCAGTGCTATACGATAAACCCTTGCAGTTCTTACAACACTGGAGGATGAAAAATTCATACATCAACGTCGTAGATTGTTGCGTGAATTTCTTTGAAAGTGATTATTATTTTTTTCATAAAGATTTTTCCTTTCTTTTTTTTTTATTTAAGACCATAATCTGACACACAAAAAAGTATAAGCTTGGCCCAAAAGAAAAAAAGCTCAGAAAAAAAAAACAATATAAGCTAATCCTCCATACCAAGCCCAACCCAATATTGAACACTCTCATCCTTAGCTGGTCCCCTTTTTCCTACTTAACAAAAAAAATAAACGAATAAAAATTGAAACACATAGTAAAACTAAAATAAACAAAGAGAGAAAAGGAATAAGAGTTAAAACACAGATTAAAGGCTTCTGCCTCCTTCCATTTACGTTACCCACACAGAGGTACAGAGGGGGGAGACTTGCAGCGCAGGGTCACGACGGCGACGGTCTGGACCGGATGGCGGCGGTGGGCTGGTCAGCGAGCGGCGGCCTGCGAGTTTGAATGGAGCTGGGTGGCTTTGCGGCGTTGGGGAGGACACGAAGGAGATCTGGAGCGGCTGACTTCGACGGAGCTCCGGTGGACCGGCGTGGAGGAGTGCGGTGGATCTGGCGTGTCCGGCTCCGGGTTCGCGACGGTGGCTGGCTCGACTGGAACTCTGGTTCGCGGAGATTCCAGTGGTGATGCAGCTCGGTGGAGCAGCGGCGTGGCTCGCGGTGGTTGAGGGAGCGAGCGGTGTGAGCTCGTGCGGCGACGATGGTGGTCTCCGGTGGGAAGCTCGGGTCCTGCGTAGGGAGGGGGCTTGAGTGGCTTCTGGAAGTATAAGATAGTAACAGAGAAGCAAAAATGGGTGTTGAGTGGAGAAGGAAGAAGGAGAGGGAATAGGAATGGATGTATGTCTTTTTTCCCTTATTTCATACTCATTTCACTCGATTTTTTGTCCAGATTCAAAAAGCCCCCCTGTTCTCTGTGAATGTTGAATTTATAGGCAAAAACAAATGAGAATGATTCCAAAATTTTCTGTTAGCTTGCTGAGAGGGAAATTGTACAAATGCAGGAGATAGGTGCCTTAAGAGGGAGCAGATCAGCTTTGTCCCTCTGTGTTTGGTGGTGCAGCAGCAGTGTGTCTGCCATTGCTGTTGTTGCTTAGGAGAAAAAGGGAATAAAGTAAAAGAAAACAAAAGAAATGAGAGAAAGAAAGAAGAGAAGACTTCCAGAATTGCCAAAGCAAAACCAACTTATCCTCACATTTTGAATTGAGTTTTTGTTGTTATTATTATTATTATTATTTATCATTTTCGTTTTCTTTTTTTTTTTTTTTGAACAAGAAAAGGGCTTTTAAGTGGGTTAAACAAAAATGGGATTACGGGCCAAAGCCTACTCAATTTTTCCTTTCTTTTTCTGATTACCTAGTCAAAAGATTAATTAACCCGGACAAAATTGGGTGTTCACAGCTGCCCCTCTTTACTAGGTTCTTATTAGATAATAGGTGTAACCGTAGTTTACCTTTTATCGTTATAAGAAACGAGCAAAGACTTGAACTTCAATTTTGTCCGGGAAAATAAGATTCCCAAAGGTCAGATCGCCTACCGAGACTCAAACTAAAAACTTGTGGGATGGACCGCTCGTTAGAAGCTCGAACAAAAACAAAAAGAGCCTACGGGGTGGATTGCCCGTTAGAAGCTCGAACAAAAGATAAGGAGCCTACGGGGTGGATTGCCCATGAGAAGCTCGAACGGAAACAAAAGAAGCCTACGGGGTGGATTGCCCGTTAGAAGCTCGAACAAAAGATAAGGAGCATATGGGGTGGATAGCCCATTAGAAGCTCGTACGGAAACAAAAAATGCCTACGGGGTGGATTGCCCGTTAGAAGCTCGAACAAAAGATAAGGAGCATATGGGGTGGATAGCCCATTAGAAGCTCGTACGGAAACAAAAAATGCCTACGGGGTGGATTGCCCGTTAGAAGCTTGAACAGAAACCGAAAGAGCCTACGGGGTGGATTGCCCGTTAGAAGCTCGAACAAAAGATAAGGAGCTTATGGGATGGTTTGCCCATTAGAAGCTTGAACAGAAACCAAAAGAGCCTACGGCGTGGATTGCCCGTTAGAAGCTCGAACAAAAGATAAAGAGCTTATGGGGTGGAGTGCCCATTAGAAGCTTGAACAGAAACCAAAGAGCCTACGGGTTGGATTGCCCGTTAGAAGCTCGACAAGAAAGGCACCAAAACTTGCGGAGTCGGGTATCCGCTGAAGCTAACAAATGCAATGCAATGATTGGCCTAAGAAATGATGTTATGATGCATGATGTAAAAGCTGCTTTTGCGATTGATGAAAAAGATGGTATGATATGCAAGAGATGCTTTTGATGAAACCATGATGATTTTTTTTTTTTTAATTTTTTAATTTTTTATTTTATTTTATTATTTTTGGTATTTTGTTTCTTCAAATCATTGCTTGATCCTCGACCCTTAAGATTCGATCACAGCGGCTTGAGGATGAACTAGAACAAAGCCCATTACTCTTGGCATGTTTGTTAAAGGCATGCTTCATCCGTGATGATTGTCCTGATGGGTGGAGAAACTATTGTTTCCACAGCATCCCTAGTAGGGAGACCACCACGCTCTTCCTGAACTTTAAAACCTTCAAAGAAATCTAAATGCTTTTATGATTACATGTTTCTAGCTCAGTATACGCTTATCATAATGAATGCACACAATTGATAATGAAAGGTGAGAGGTATATAATAGGAATGGAAGGAAATGTCATTTATTGAAAATGGAAAGGTGTACAAGGTAAATATCACAAAGAAAACTCAAATTCAACAAGCAAGATTGTAGTGTGGAATCACATCTCTTTAATGACACTTTCTACAACGACTAGAGCTAGTACCCCGCATTTAACCTCGAATACCCATTAATCAACTTCAAAGAACATGATTTGCCCCAGTCAAGACTGAACATTGCCCCAGTTACTAGCTTGATGACACTTCCTTCTTTTGCATTTTTCCGTATTTTAACCCTAACTTTTGCCTAGACCGCCTTTTCAGGTTTTCAGCCTAGCGAGCCATCTTTTTTCTCTTTCTCTTTCTTCTTTTCTTTTGCTATTTTGGAAGTGCGCTCAAGCATAGTACCTTTTGACCGCATCTGAGTTTATAGGGAGTGGCAGATCCTCACCATCTATCCTTGTCAGGATTAAAGCTCCTCCGGAGAAGGCCTTTTTCACAACGTAAGGTCCCTCATAGTTTGGAGTCCACTTCCCTCGGTGATCCTTTTGGATGGGTAGAATCTTTTTAAGCACTAAGTCCCCTTCCCGAAACTGTCTTGGGCGCACCTTTTTCTCATAAGCTTTCATCAACCTCTTTTGGTAATGTTGGCCGTGACACAACGCGGTTAATCTCTTTCCTTCAATGAGGTTCAATTGGTCGAGTCGAGCTTGTACCCATTCAGCTTCCTCTAACTCGGCTTCCATCAGCACCCTTAGTGAAGGGATCTCTACCTCGATTGGGAGTACTGCTTCCATCCCATAAACCAGGGAATATGGAGTTGCCCCAGTTGAAGTACGAATAGAAGTGCGGTAGCCGTGCAAAGCAAAAGGCAACATCTCGTGCCAATCCTTATACGTCACCACCATCTTTTGAACGATCTTCTTGATATTCTTATTAGCTGCCTCGACTGCCCCATTCATCTTCGGACGATACGGGGAAGAATTATGATGCTTTATTTTGAAACTTTCACATACCTCTGTCATCATCTTGTTGTTGAAGTTGGTCACATTATCAGTGATGATTTCACTCGGCAACCCATAACGACAAATCAACTCTCTTTTGACAAATCTAATCACAACATTCCTAGTCACACTAGCATAAGATGCAGCTTCAACCTATTTTGTGAAGTAATCAATCGCGACCAGAATGAAGCGATGCCCGTTCGAGGCTTTTGGTTCTATCAGTCCAATGACATCCATTCCCCACATCGAAAATGGCCAAGGTGATGTTATGACGTTTAAGGATGTTGGCGGCGCATGAACCCGATCGGCGTATGCCTGGCACTTGTGGCACTTCCTTGCATAAGAGAAACAATCTCCCTCCATTGTTAACCAATAATAACCAGCCCTCAAGATTTTTCTTGCCATGGCATGTCCACTCGCGTGAGTCCCAAAAGATCCTTCGTGCACATCCTTGATTAACCATTTCGCTTCTTCTGCATCGACACATCTTAAAAGCACCATATCATGATTTCTCTTGTAGAGGACATCCCCGTCTAAATAGAAACTCATTGCAAGTCTTCTTAGAATCCTTTTGTCATTCTCTGAAGCACCTGTGGGGTATTCTCTTTTTCGGATAAAACTTTTGATATCGTGGTACCAAGGCTTCCCATCAGGTTCTTCTTCTACCACTTGGCAATACGCAGGATGATCACGACTTTCCATCTTGATGAGTGGCAAGTCTCTCTCGTCGCTTACTTTGAACATTGAGGACAAGGTAGACAGCGCATCGGCTAATTGGTTATCCTCTCGGGGAATATGGTGAAATGTAACTTCATCAAACTTCTCAATCAAACCCTTAATGTAATCATGATACGGAATTAACTTGGCATCCTGAGTCTCCCAATCCCCTCTTAGTTGCCCAATCCCCTCTTAGTTGGTGAATGACCAAAGCAGAGTCCCCATATACCTCTAGCACCTTTGCTTTTGATTCTATTGCTACATGGATCCCTAGCGCGCAAGCCTCGTACTCGGCGATGTTGTTCGTACAACCGAAGCAAAGTCTTGTAGTGATTGGGAAAAAATTACCTTCTGGTGAAATCAAGATGGCTCCGATCCCATGCCCCAGTGCATTAGAAGCTCCATCAAACAACAGGGTCCACTTTTCTTCTTCTGACGACTGCCCCTGCTCAAGCAAAGCCATTATGTCTTCATCTGGGAAATCGCATTGCATCGACCCATAATCCTCTACGGGCTGGTTGGCTAAATAATCTGCGAGAGCGCTTCTTTTTACTGCTTTCTGTGTGACGTAGACGATGTCGTACTCGGATAGCAGGACTTGCCAGCGGGCAATCCTTCCAGTCAGAGCAGGCTTATTAAAGATGTACTTGATCGGGTCCATTTTGGACACCAACCAGGTAGTATAACTCAGCATATAATGCCTTAAACGACGAGCTGCCCATGCCAAAGCACAACATGTGCGTTCCAGCAATGAATAGTTGGCCTCACCACTCGTGAACTTCTTACTCAGATAATAGATGGCATGCTCCTTTCTTCCTGATTCATCATGCTGCCCCAGCACACAACCCATAGATTCATCTAGCACTGTTAAATACATGATGAGCGGTCTTCCAGGGACTGGAGGTACCAATACCGGAGGTTCTTGCAAGTACTGCTTGATCTTTTCAAACGCCTTTTGGCAATCCTCATTCCATTTTACCACCTGATTTTTACGCAGCAACTTAAAGATTGGCTCACATGTCGCGGTTAACTGAGAGATGAACCTGGCGATGTAGTTCAATCTCCCCAAAAACCCACGAACTTCTTTCTCAGTGCGAGGTGCTGGCATATCGATGATCGCTCGCACCTTATCAGGATCAACCTCTATTCCTTTCTGGCTAACTATGAATCCCAAAAGCTTGCCCGATTTCACTCCAAAAGTGCATTTGGCCAGATTCAATCGAAGCTTGAACTTTCTCAACCGTTCAAAAAGCTTTTTCAAATCGTCAACATGGTCATCTTCAGACTTGGACTTTGCAATCATATCATCCACATAAACTTCTATCTCCTTATGCATCATGTCATGGAATAGAGTCACCATGGCCCGCTGGTATGTCGCCCCTGCATTTTTCAAACCAAAAGACATAACTTTGTAGCAAAAGGTACCCCACAGAGTGACAAATGTGGTCTTTTCCATATCTTCCGGAGCCATTTTGATCTGATTGTATCCCGAAAATCCATCCATGAAAGAGAAGAAAGCATGATAAGCGGTATTATCCACCAGAACGTCGATGTGAGGGAGAGGGAAGTCGTCTTTCGGGCTAGCTCTGTTTAGATCCCGGTAATCGACACACATCCGAACTTTTCCATCCTTCTTTGGAACAGGGACAACGTTTGCGACCCATTGAGGGTACTTCGCAACTGCCAGGAAGCCTGCATCTAATTGCTTTTTGACCTCTTCCTTGATCTTCAACGACATCTCTGCTTTCATCCTTCGTAACTTTTGCTTCACTGGCGGACATTCGGGCTTTAGAGGTAACTTGTGTTCTACTATGCTAGGGTCTAACCCCGGCATGTCTTGGTACGACCATGCAAAAATATCTTTAAAATCAAGTAGCAACTTGACCAGTCTGTGTCGCTCACTTTCTTTCAGGGAAATACCAACCTTGACCTCTTTTTTATCGTTTTCTGTTCCTAAGTTGATCACCTCAGTCGGCTCTTCATGGAGTCGAATTTCTTTGGTTTCCTGTTCTACTAATCTCATTAGCTCAGGGGGAATTTCCTCACTGTCATCAATATCCTCGTCAGCATGATTAATGGGGTAGTCAAAATTGTATGCGGGAACACTAACACTGTCATTTTCAAGAGAGTCACTTTTAGATCTGCATTTTGACGATTATCAGGGAAAGGTGAATAAATAAAGGGGAAAAGGCGAAAACTGTATTATTGACAATTATTAGGGAAACAAAAAAAAAAAAAGGGCGGAAGAATAAAAGGGACCGAACACATGCATTTATTGATAAGTTAACACTGAAATAGAAACAAGTAAGCCCGGTACAAAAGACATCCTAAAGCCTTGGGCAGAGCTAAAGGATAAGCATTACAGAATTACTTTGACAAAGATTCTATGGTTCTCGGGAATTCAATGGTCTCCCAATTGCTGAGCTCTGTATCAGGAGAGCATGGATAAACAAGATTGACACTGCGATTGGTGGAATCATCATCTCCGAGGGCTGCTACTTGGTCAAGGAACACGAACCCTGCACTGCGGAAGCTTTGTCGTATGTCACAGATAGGAACCCTTTCAGCCTCGTACTCACGATTTTCCAAACGAGCAAGCCTCTTCTCTTTCCTCTGTTCTAGAACTCTCCTCTTATCTGCCTTGGTGGGTTTGTATCCTAACCCAAACCTGTCCTTGTTCTCAGTAAGCATTATGATGTCGGGAACCCCTTGGTTGCTTTTCCCAATCCGTTCCCAGGTCGATATCCTCCTTTAAGCATAACCCTCACCATCATGACAGATGCTTTTGATGGCCGCGGTTTTGAAAGCAAAGCCCCCTCTCTTACGTAAGTAGTGTTGGCAATCTCCAGTGATTGGAAAGCGGTCTCAAGGGCTTCTTCTACTGCCTCAATGTATGGGGTCGTTGTTGGTTTGCTCACCAGCATGTCTTCTTCTCCAGAAATAATTACCAATTTATTATCAATGATGAACTTCACCTTTTGGTGCAGCGTGGAGGGTACAGCTCCCAAAGAATGGATCCAAGGTCTCCCAAGGAGGCAGCTGTAGGTCGGTGTGATATCCATTACTTGAAAAAGGACCTCAAAGGTACAAGGACCAACCTGAATAGGTAATTCGATCTCACCAATGACCTCTCTTCGCGTACCGTCAAATGCTCTTACTATCATTGAGCTTGGCTTCATGTGGGTCCCATCGAAAGGCAGCTTAGACAAGGTCGACCTTGGCATCACATTCAAAGAAGATCCATTGTCAATGAGCACTCTAGCCATAATATGATCCCGACACTTCACGGAGATATGCAACGCCTTGTTATGCCCCATTCCCTCAACAGGTATTTCATCATCGGTGAAGGTTACATAATTATCGGCGATGATGTTGCCCACAATGTTATCAAACTTATCAACAGTGATGTCATGAGAAACATGGGCTTGATTCAAAACCTTCATCAACACCTTCCTATGTGGTTCAGAGTTCATGAGAAGAGACAAAAGAGATATTTTGGCCGGAGTTCGATTCAACTGGTCCACCACCCTATATTCACTTTGTTTGATGAACTTCAAAAATTCGGAGACTTCTTCATCGGATACTTCTTTTTTGTATCCATTCCCTCTTGCGCCCTCCTCAACGAGAGTTTCTTTTCCTTTTCCCTTGCAACTTCCTCCTTCCTCTTCTGTATCTTCTTTTCGCAACGCCTCCGGGGTATAAACACGACCGCTCCGAGTCATCCCGCCGACTCCCGAGACATTGGTGACTACAGTGGTATCTTCAGAATATTGTGGTTGAACCTGCACATCATATTTCCATGGTACTGCTTTGGTGTCCTTGTAAGGAAAAGGACGTGGAACTTGGATGACGAGTGGCCTCGGCCCACTTGAAGTCGGTGATGGTACCTCTTTGGTATAGTATATCACCAGCGGTTTTGGAACGATTGTTTCAACAACTGGCCGAGGATCGACCCGGACAGTCAAAGGAGTTACATTGACCCGCAACGGGGAGACTGTAGATTCAGAAACCATATTTATGCCTCCCTCATCCAACTGGCAACCAATCAAGATCATCTTCATATCTAATAACCGTTGTACAACCTGTTTGAACTCTGCACAATCTTCGATTGCATGCTCTTTCTCCCCATGAAAGTCACATCTTACGCCTTTGCCAAGGTCACTTTCCTCCTCAATCGGGGCTTGCATCATCCCATGCCTACACATCTCCCTGAAAATAACTCTCATGGGGGTCTTGACCTTGGAGACTTGACTGATGAGAGTACACTCCATGAAGTCCTCTATGGCGTTGACGCCAGGACCCCCATGATTTGGTAGAGGATCTTGCCCCACATTAGGCTGCTCGAAGCTCAACCACTTGGTGTTAATCAACTCTTGCACCTTAAGCTTCAAAGCTCTGCAATTTTTGGTGGAATGACCTGATGCCCCCGAGTGATAGTCACATTTAGTATTCGGGTCAAACCACTTTGGATACGGGGGTTCCATTGGTTTTGTTGGGATAGGAGCTAGCATAGAGCTTTTCACGAGTTGGCGTAGCAGCTCGGTGTAGGTCATGGGTATCGGATCAAAATGTACAGGTTTTCTTTCCAGGTCATGAGGTGGCCTTCTCTGGTTTGTGTTCGGGTTGTGATGTGGTGGTTGAACTGTTTGGGATGGTATGGCGGGAAATGTTTGGTGATGGGTAGGGTATGATGGCTGGTAAGGTGTCATTGGATGCTGAGGTTGGGGGTGTGGAAATTGTGAGGTGGCGGCAATATATGGATGGTTAGTTTGGTGGTACGGAGTTTGTGGGTAATACTGGGTTTGGAAATATTGCTGAGGGCGGACAGGCATCAAGTTTGGTCTCCACTGGCCAGACTTATTCTGGTCAAAAGTCACAGCATGTGCTTCTCCTTCCTTCTTCTTTACAAATGGGGGCTTCTTCGGGCCAGGTGCCCCAACTGAAGTCTCGACAATCTTGCCATTCCTCATTCCACCTTCAATCTCTCACCGATAACGACCATATCTGAGAAATTTGACGATACACTACCGATCATCCTATCATAAAAGGGCGACTGAAGTGTGTCAATAAACATCGCAACAATCTCTTTTTCTGCCAACGGGGGCTCTACCTGGGCTGCCACTTCCCTCCAACGCTGTGCATATTCCTTGAAAGTTTCTGTGTCTCTTTTAGACATATTTTGCAGCTGCATCCGATCAGGCGCCATGTCAACATTGTACTTGTATTGCTTCAAGAAGGCATTGGCCAAATCCCTGAAAGATCGAATATGTGCCCTCTCCAGGTGCGTGTACCAACTCGAAGCTGCCCCAGACAAACTGTCCTGAAAGAAGTGAATCAGCAACTTATCATCATGCGCGTATGATGCCATCTTTCGGACATACATGGTTAAGTGGTTCTTGGGACAAGTGGTTCCCCTGTATTTGTCGAAATCCGGGACCTTGAACTTCGGTGGGATTACGACATTGGGCACAAGGCAAAGCTCTGAGGCATCTCTGAGGCCATAACTACTTGCTCCTTCAATAACCCTTAATCTTTCCTCTAGTGTCTCCAACTTTTCCCTAGATCGGGGGTTCTCGCCTGACCGATCCACATGAGCTTCACCGTGCATGTTCTGGGGAAGGTACTGTGGCATGTAGGCGGATGTGAAGTTTGGTGCCGCTTGAGCCCCATTGGGTCCAAAATGCAGGGTGTATGGTGGGAGCTTTGGATTAGAAGAAGGTATCATTGCCGGGGTACTACCTTCCGGAGGGTTAATGGTTTGTGGCGGAGGGACCCCCTGTGTTGGGAATGTGAGGACAGAATTTTGAGGGACTTGGGCAGTGTCTTGGTGATTAGGGTTATTGTCCTGTGGACCAGTAGCAGTTGGCGGCATGTAACCTGGAGGAAGACCGTATGGAGGATGGTTCATTACAGTAGACTCATGATGATTGGCAGCTGAGGAATGGGTCTGGTTGTTTGGATAAATAGCGAAAGGCACCATGACTCCTTGTTGGTTGAATCCTTGCATTTGCACAGGAACCTGAGTGAAACCAGGTGGGAGAAGAGGCGTAGCCGGATGCTCTTCATTCGAGGCCGAAGGGTTCTCATCTGTGCTTTTCTCCTTTTGCATCGCTTGCAGCAATTCCAACATCTTTGCCATCTGTTCCTTGAGTTGGTCTACCTCTTCTCTCATCTCTTGGGTTTGTTCTAGGTGAGCCATAACTTTAGCTTGTGAACGAGTGCGGTAAGGGTGTCGCGGAGCAATGGTTCAAAAGATCACTGTTTAATTACAACAACGAGAAAGAAAAATGAATAAAAACAAAAAGGGATAAGAAAACACAGAAAACGTATTAACCCTTTCGAGATGCTTGAAATTATTCAATTTTATTTTTTAGAGAGTTAACGCCCCAATGATTGACAAGAGATGGTCCCTCCACTCCATTCAGAGGGCATTTTGCCCATAAGATGGCGTGGGGTTGACAACGAATCTAGGGGAGAGGATCCTTTTCACAATAGATGTCGTCTTAGGCACACTAGCATTGCTGATTCCGAGTCGAGGAAGTAACAACTACACTTTACACAGAAGGATAACTCCTATAAGGCAAGGACGTAGTTAGCAACATACTAAAGGGAGATTACGCTCCACGATAGGCGTTGTCATGAATCAAGTATAAGAGATGGAGAGCGAGAGAAAGTAAAGGCGAGAAAATGCATCTGATTTCATTTAAACCTCCAAGGGTAGTACATAGATTGAAATAACATCAAAGCATAAATTCTCAACATCCTTACAACGCTTTTATCCTAAAGTCAACAACTTTGATCTTTTCCTTTTTAGACCTCGGGTGAACCCATCACACATCCGCATGAAATCTTCTAACTCCGGAGGGAGACGTAGCATAGGGTTCACGCGAATCCGCTTGTTAGCCTTCTCAAAGCGTTAAACAAAGGTCGGGATGCAATGACTTAGCTCATTAGTCATACTTATGTACCTCTTCCTCCAGATGTCGACATCCAATCCTCGCTCCTCGGCTTCTCCCCTCCACCATTTCATGGCATTCACCGCTCGCGTCACCTGGTCATGATAATGTTTGGTGGACGTCCACCCTAGGTCGCAACTTTGTTTGATTTCGAACAGCAAGGCGTTCAGGTCCTCGACCTTCTGTGCCAATCCAGCCTCCACCTTGTTGTGTGTACAGATCTGGTTTTTTAAATCGTCATTGGCCTCCCTTTGCCGATTAATTTTCGCCTCTAATGCCTTTCCTCTCTCATCTCGCCGATTAACTTCGTCTTTTAACTGGCGTGTCTCCTCCTTTAGTTGAAGCTTATCCTTTGTCGAAGTCAACATTTTCCCTTCAAGTTTCTGGATTCTGGCCATGAGGCTCGCTGGAACCTTATCTGTTGCTCTTTTGACACCTGCGGTTGTGGTGATGTCGGCGCACATGTTTTTTAAGTGCTCATTCTCTCTTGCCAACTTCTCGTACCGCCTTTGATTGGTGACTGCTTTCAGCTCAGCATCTTGTTTTTCTTGCTCCACCGCTTTCATTTGTGCCTCCATGATCTTTAATTTTTCTGCCATCTGAGTCACCAAAAGGGAATGATCTTCGCCTTTCGGATCCTCTTTCGGAATGCTGATGGGAACCCTCCTTGCTTTTCTCCATGTTTCATACTCTGAGACAATGATTAGGATCGGCCTGCCTAGTTCGGCTCTCCCTGCCATCTTCACATTTTTCCATGCATCTCTGACCCTTTTTGCCGACAACTTGGTATCTTCACCGTCCTCATATCGGAAACAACATCCACCGAGTTGTTCTTCTCGCGGTACAGTTTGTGTCCAACAAAGCTGTCGCAGGGCTATGGTTGGTGTGTAGGATATGCATCCTCTCGGGCCCATTAAAGGCACACTTGGGAACTCGCCACAACTGTAAATGATGTCTTGCCCTTGTTGACCTTCGTACCAGGGGCATACCCACTTGAAAGAGCTGCCATCCACTTTGTCAAACTCGTTTTTCCACTCTTGTTCACTTTGCTGTTTTACTGGGATATTGTGGAAGCCTCTCAGTGGATCTGAATGTCGGCTGACATGACCTTTCGCATACATGTGAGTGATGACCCATACATACAACAGTTGTGCACAACATCGAAGCTTCCCCTTTTGATGGCGCTGGCAAAAATCTAGAGTCAGAAACGTCTCAGCTAATATCGCGGGCACTGGATTCCTTTTCCTTTCTACTGTGAAGAATACGTCCAGTGCAGCTTGGTCGATCATATCCAGTGCTAATGGAAACAAAACCAACCCATAGATGACAAGTGCCAATACCCTTTCAAAATTCCCCCAATCTCGTTGATCTTTCAACCTTGTCAAGAGATTTTCAAGGAATGTTCGAGTCAATCCCCACGAGTTTGAGTGTCCGGTCAAGTGGACGTCTTTTTCAGGAAGCCCCAGTAACCCTGCTATGTTGGTGACGGTCAGGTATTGCCCCATATGGAAGTAAATGACAGGCTCGGTCTGCATCGGTAACCTTAACAGACAAGCATATTCTTCGATGGTAGGGGTAATGTCCATGTGAGGCAACTCAAAACATCTGAGCTGCGGGTTCCACTACTGACTCAGAGTGCTCAAAACGGCAGTTTCAACTGGTATAAAGATAAGGTCCAGGATCCCTCCGTACTTCTTGACAAAGCTTCTTCGATTCTCTTGAGGTAATGCCCGACTTAGCTCCCTCAGGTTCTCCAGCGAGTTCATTATCACCTTGGAGCTCTTGCTAGTGTGCATGGCTTTTTCCATCTCTTGTTTATCAAAGAAAGGGTTAACTCTCACCAAATTAATCTGTGAAAGGGAAATTTTTATTAGCAAAATTGAAAAATGAATGCACTTTATGAATGAATGAGGGTGCTGGTACACATAAAAGGGTCGTGAACCCCTTAGGGTGCGCTATGTATTACTAGCGCATGACTGTCCTTGCAATTGACTGCGTTTCGAAGTGCAATGGAAACGTAGCATAATGCTCAAGTCAAGGACGACATTGGTCATCCAGGCCTAACCTTAGGCGTAACAATGCATGCAAAAAAGAAAATGGGTAATATGCTAGGATGCTTGAAATCATGATAGGTGTGAATATGTATGCAGCAGAAAGGAAGGCGGAATGTGCTCTTCTTTGTCCTACACAGGTTGCATCCTATGGTTGGGATTTCTGAAGTTAAAACCCTAATTCGGACGGCTTCTATTGGCATCTTATGTGCAGAACTCTTGGCGTAGATCTAAACTCCTAAAAGGCCCCCAGATTACCCTCATCTAAAAAGATAAGGACCCGGATCTATGAACCTCACCACAGGGACAAAATAGTCACAATATGGCAGTCCATGTACCGGTAGCAATCTGAGTGGGAGAATCAGTGACTGCCAGGGATGCAAAAGCATCACAATAACACCACTGAAACCCCTTCTAATCCTATGGCATTCCAGGACTCGGGTATAGAGCCCAACAGTGTGTGAAGCAAGTGATAGTGCGGTGTGTGCTGAGAGCATACAAACCTGTACAAAATCCTATACAAATAAAAACTCCCCAAACGTGCAAGAAGAATCAACCCACAGCACAATGGTTTTCTATCCTAAGGTTGCAAGAATATATACAAAAAAGTATTAGAGAAAAAAAAAGAAAAAAAAAGAAAAAAAATTAAATAAATAAATAAATAAATAGATAAAATAAAAAACAAAACAATGTACCAGGTAACAACAAAAAAAAAAAAGGGTAAAATAAATAAACAAAAGTTATTAAAGATTTGCACAATCAACTTGATGGGCTTGACTCTCAAAAGTCCCCAGTGGAGTCGCCAGCTGTCGCGACCGTCCCGTCCGGGCGCCGCGAAAAAAAGGGGTTAAAAAAAACAGAGGAGTCGCCACCAAAATTTTTATTTGGGAGAACTTTGAAAAACCCAATTATTCAAGGAAAACTGGTCCTAAAAAACAAGACAGAGATTTGAGTTCGGGAGTCGGTTATGAATAGGGAAGGTGTTAGCACCCTACGTCACCCGTTCTAAGAACGGTACCCCAAGTTAATCGTGCAAAATTTTTAATAACCTTTGAAAATATTATTTTACCCCATTTTTAAAACAAAAAAGGAAATAAACATAAAAGGAAGAAAAATAAAATTTTGGCTTGACAGAATGATTATTCTGCTCCTTCGTATTCCCCGGTGCGATGGAAAACTCAAAGCCACGTAGTTCTTAATAGAAAAAGTTTGATTGGTTGGTTGATTTTAGTTTTTGGGAAAAGATTTGATTTCAAAAAAGGATTTTATTTCAAAACTGGTTCGCTTTTGCACAAGGTTAAAGATAGCAGTGCTATACGATAAACCTTTACAATTCTTATGACACTTGAGGATGGGAGACCATACATCAACGTCATAAATTATCACGCGAATTTTAAAATATTTTACTTAAAGAAGAATTCACTCTTGCACGGGGTTAAAGATAGCGAAACTATACGATAAACCCTTACAATTCATGCGACACTTGAGGATGAAAAAATTCATACATCAACGTCGTAGATTGTTGCGTGAATTTCTTTGAAAGTGATTATTATTGATTTATTTTATTTAGAAAGGATTGGATTTCGAGAATAATTTTGAAAAGGGATTTTATTCTAAAAAAACTATTGCACAGGATTCAAGATAGCATTGCTATACGATAAACCCTTGCAGTTCTTACAACACTTGAGGATGAAAAATTCATACATCAACGTCGTAGATTGTTGCGTGAATTTCTTTGAAAGTGATTATTATTTTTTTCATAAAGATTTTTCCTTTCTTTTTTTTTTTTTATTTAAGACCATAATCTGACACACAAAAAAGTATAAGCTTGACCCAAAAGAAAAAAAGCTCAGAAAAAGAAAACAATATAAGCTAATCCTCCATACCAAGCCCAACCCAATATTGAACACTCTCATCCTTAGCTGGTCCCCTTTTTCCTACTTAACAAAAAAAATAAACGAATAAAAATTGAAACACATAGTAAAACTAAAATAAACAAAGAGAGAAAAGGAATAAGAGTTAAAACACAGATTAAAGGCTTCTGCCTCCTTCCATTTACGTTACCCACACAGAGGTACAGAGGGGGGAGACTTGCAGCGCAGGGTCACGACGGCGACGGTCTGGACCGGATGGCGGCGGTGGGCTGGTCGGCGAGCGGCGGCCTGCGAGTTTGAATGGAGCTGGGTGGCTTTGCGGCGTTGGGGAGGACACGAAGGAGATCTGGAGCGGCTGACTTCGACGGAGCTCCGGTGGACCGGCGTGGAGGAGTGCGGTGGATCTGGCGTGTCCGGCTCCGGGTTCGCGACGGTGGCTGGCTCGACTGGAACTCTGGTTCGCGGAGATTCCAGCGGTGATGCAGCTCGGTGGAGCAGCGGCGTGGCTCGCGGTGGTTGAGGGAGCGAGCGGTGTGAGCTCGTCCGGCGGCGATGGTGGTCTCCGGTCGGAAGCTCAGGTCCTGCGTAGGGAGGGGGCTTGAGTGGCTTCTGGAAGTATAAGATAGTAACAGAGAAGCAAAAATGGGGGTTGAGTGGAGAAGGAAGAAGGAGAGGGAATAGGAATGGATGTATGTCTTTTTTCCCCTATTTCATACTCATTTCACTCGATTTTTTGTCCAGATTCAAAAAGCCCCCCTGTTCTCTGTGAATGTTGAATTTATAGGCAAAAACAAATGAGAATGATTCCAAAATTTTCTGTTAGCTTGCTGAGAGGGAAATTGTACAAATGCAGGAGATAGGTGCCTTAAGAGGGAGCAGATCAGCTTTGTCCCTCTGTGTTTGGTGGTGCAGCAGCAGTGTGTCTGCCATTGCTGTTGTTGCTTAGGAGAAAAAGGGAATAAAGTAAAAGAAAACAAAAGAAAGGAGAGAAAGAAAGAGGAGAAGACTTCCAGAATTGCCAAAGCAAAACCAACTTATCCTCACATTTTGAATTGAGTTTTTGTTGTTATTATTATTATTATTTTTTATCATTTTCGTTTTCTTTTTTTTTTTTTTTGAACAAGAAAAGGGCTTTTAAGTGGGTTAAACAAAAATGGGATTACGGGCCAAAGCCTACTCAATTTTTCCTTTCTTTTTCTGATTACCTAGTCAAAAGATTAATTAACCCGGACAAAATTGGGTGTTCACATGATGTGATGTATATTGTCTATAAATTATAAGAATCATACAGATGTGAATTTTCATGTAACACCCCTCCTTCTCGGGTTTCAGTTTCGTAACCCCAAAACACTATAAAGATACGAGATAAAAGATTTGCTAGTTTACTTTCGAAAAACAGGTTTTCTTTACTTACATCTTTTTTACTATGAAAAACGTAATAGAATTTTTTTTCTTCTTATATATATATATATATATATATATATATATATATATATATATATATATATATATATATATATATATATATATATTTGGACGTCATGCATTAAAATACATAAGTCTACCAACACGGCCATCATGAGCCGATAACAGACAGGCCTCAAAGGGACAAAAGAAGTCTGCAGGTAACAGAGTGTACTATCCCGACATCATTCGTAACAAAGGGATTGGGTCTCGTCGTCACCAATCCACACCCCTTCCTCGTCAACTTCCAGCACTCAAGCTATAGTGTTCCAGAACGATCCAGAGGACTGTTGACAAACATCTGTACACGTATCCAAAAACACAACAGGATGTTCAACATGTACAGCCAAGGGTGAGAAACCAATATATGAATCCAAAACGCAACAGGTATACACCCAAACACATACAGCAAATCCATATGAGCATGTCTCACGAAATATCATCATGCATAATATAGTACAATATATCAAAGTACTAACAGTAAAAGCACAAGGGCCTCGTGCCTAACAGTCAACGTTATTGTCAAAACGTATGCATGAACACTTTCACATACCTCAACTAACGTTTAGTTCTTAATTTCCGGAAATCCCTTCACCATTCGAAATAGGTTGATCAAGCATCAATATCATTGACCCGCAGACCACAATGATTAACACCAAAATTTGGCCCAAAACATAAGTATTTTGAAACCCATGACATTACGCGGTTCTCACATGGGGGCGCAATCAGAAGTACTTAACAGGAGTCTGATCATACTATATTGTCCAACTCAGCGCACAATACGTTCCCAGAACACGTATGATACCATTGTCCATCAAGGCACAATGTTACATAATGACAATAAGTCATCCCAGGTTTCCTTGTCATCAAGATCCCCTCGTTTCATGGCACGTCTGCCCAACACATGAATGTATGAGAAAATCATTTTATTTCGACAATTTATCTTTATCGTATCAATATTTCCTTGTTGAAGCGTCAACGCTATCAACCACCATAATGTCTTAGACTCTTTAAGTCCCAATAACATTTTTCTCAAAACAGGACATTTAGTCTAAAACAGCTCGAACCCAAAAATCCCTAATTGATGTACCAGTCTAGAACTTTGGATTCAATAGCATAAAAGCGTCTGCAAGCTTACAGGACCACAAAAATTGTCCACAAGCTGACAGGACCAACACTCTAACACGATCCTTGATCCGCATGTTTTTGCAGTATCCTAGAACCTCGACGTCTCGGTTTCTAGTTTCTAAGATCAAAACCACATTTTTTCTTGAAAACTCAGAAACTAAAATCCAAATCTACGAAACTTATACAAAGTCCTCGCGATGGGTTTTCCATAAAACAAAACTTGGTCTAAAGACCATTTATTTTCTTTTCATCGTTTTTCGATAAAACACAAACCTTGAAATACAGTTTGTAAAAACCCTTTTTCTTGGATAAAACCACATATTTGGAACAACGTTTCCAAAAAGCACTTTTGCTCAAAAGAAAACACTTTATTATTTTAAAAACCAAAAAGGTTTCCAAAAACACTATTCATTCGAAAAACTTCATTTTTCTTCATTAAAGCTAACCTTTTACCATTTTGCCCTTAGTCAACTTACCCTTAAAAGCAAATATTTATTATTATTTTATTTCAAAAAAACCACTTAATTTCTTTTTCTTTTATAATTACTTGAAAAACAATTAAATATTATTATTTTTCTTTAATTCACGTCTCAAGCTTTTTGAAGCTTTTAGGTTACATATTATCAGATCCTAATCGGTAATAGGTCCTTTAATGCAATAATCCCCATAACAGGGCACATGATACATCCATACATTTATTCCAATGCTATACTATACATTCACATATAAACAGATTTATCATGCATAGGCAATTATCAGCAGTAAAATAAATCACGCCACAAACAATCAAACACAGTTAAATAATTACATCCCAAATATACAAACACAACACATAGCTGTCGGAACTGGAATTCCTCAGGTTTGTCCCCTTATCTCTTGGAGTTCCCAAAGTAAATGCAACTTCTCGATCGATCTGAAACTTCGCTCGATTATTCGTCGATTACTACACACATACAATCAATCAATGCATTAGCACAAAACACAAAGATTTTCTCCTATTCTATACCTCTGGGGTTTGGCCCTATGACTTTAAAAATAGCTAGGGAGCTCCCAAAATTTTCATCTCTTAGACACTACCCTAACTAAGTGAGATAACCCTAGATACAAACTCAAAATATCAAAATCCAACCAACAACCTCCTCCCCCACAACTTGTAGGTTTCGGCCTCTCTTACCCAAATGGGTTAGAAATTTTTTTTGGCTCTAAGCTCTTGGATCATGGAAGGATGTCATGAACCTAGGCCAAAGAAATTGGTTTGGTATTAAAAGGATTTTTCTACAATTTTTCATGGATTTTTGAAGTTTGTGGGTAAAAACCCTAACCTCCATGAAATTGAAATTTGAAGGGATGAAAGGAGAGATTAAGAGAGATAGGAGAGAGTCTTTACCTCCAAGATGACTTTCCTTGAAAGAAATGAGTTTGAATCACCAAAATCTCAAGGTTTCAAGCTTTCAAAGATGGAGGAAAATGAAGGAATAAGAGAGAAAGAATAGAAAAGTGAGAATGGGGAAGATGAAGGAATGGCCGAATGGCCTAGGGAGGGTGAGAGAGTGAGAGATATTTTTTTCTAAAATGGCAAACTTGTAATTAACAAGAAGGGCATTTTGGTCATTTTGCTAAAAGACCAAGGGCAATTTGGTCATTTCGCGTCCAGATATTTTAAAAAATCATCATGACACTGGCACGAGTCCTTAGTTGACTTGACACAGACTTGACATCAAGATTATCCGCTCGCAGGTCCCGTGAAACCCTTGTACGGCTCCAATCGTCTCCCAATTCGATTCTTGGCTCGAATATAATATATTATTTTCACTTTTGAACGTCAGGACGGATTTTAGCAAATTTGTAGAGGATCAAATTCTAAGACTAATGCTTCTGACCGTTAGTCAAAATTAAGTCTTTATAGTAATAAAACACTACTATCCGTGAAACGTAGATCAGGCACCGTTTGAGTTTTCGACCCAAAATTTAACCGTAGGCTCCTACGATTATATGGAGCATGAATACGATTTCAGTTTTCCCAAAATCATTTTCTAAAACATATAAAAAAATATAAACTCATTTATATAGTTTACTGGTCTTAGAAAGCGTGAAAATTGGGGTGTTACACTTCATACTCTAACAAGTAGGATATTGGAAGTTTCTTTGCGCATTCATGTTGTATATTGGTGCAGAGTCTAAGAGCCTTGCTATCCAAACTTCATTGTTGTTTAGTGAGCATTTTAAGTTTTAAGAAGGTTTTCACTTATGAGTAATATTTTGTGGTGTCCAAATTTAGTTTCAAACCGAGCCTAATTTAGGAAGATTTTATTACCATCTAAAATTTGAACTTTCTACTCTCTAAAATAGTTTCTTTTAGTTTTATGTGTAAAACTATTTCTTTATTGAACATCATTTAGGTTTATTTATCAATAAATTATTTACAGATAAATCTTTGTTGTCCAAAATTGAATCTTGCTTTGCTTTCCTGTAAAATAAACTTATCAACCTATTATTTATATTTATAATAATATCAACCTATTTATTTATATTTATAATAATAATTGACACCTTGCTTTAAAAATTTGAAAAGTTCAGTTATTGGTTTCGGGTTTGCAATTTTTTTGAATCCATGTTTATGAATATGAAGAAAATTTAGAGATGGAAGTGATTAATCTGTATCTGAGAGATCTATCAGGATAAGTGTTAAAACCAAAACAGTAATGGCTAATGACCCCTAAAAGTTTTAATGATTAACAAAATTATTATATGTTTATGAATATACTTGGAGTACAGATTATACTAATCCATAAGGTCAAAAAGACCTTTTATATGTTTCTGACTTCAGACGGACTCTCAAAAGGAACATTGTTTCTCAACGTTCAAAGTTACATCTAGCTCATAAAGGACAAAAAGCTCAAAGCAATATCTGCATCCAAAAAAACATTGTGGTTCGTCCAAAAGATTTTTGGACTTTAGTGGTAAAAGTCTTACGTACATTTATCATACAGTATTGTGTGCGTCCAAACCTTCTCTACAAATTGTTCGTCCAACTTTCTATACAAAGTGTGCGTCCAACTTTCTATATACTTGTGCATCCACTAACCTTATTTTGCAGATGACGTGGCTCTTTTTCAAAAGTCTTGATTGGTTTTAAAAAAAAAAAATATCTTTTCACATAAGACAAAAGAAGGTACAAACGTCGTACATAGTAAACCACGTAGAGCAAAGAATCATGTAGAGTAAAACGCTTGTCGGCTAAAAAGGCAAATCAGTCTGCTATAATTCTAGTCACTATTCCACCAAAAGCAACCTTGCCTCCTCATTTGAAAGGACAAATATTGAACGGAGAACAACAGGCAAATGGACTTGTGCCTAACGGATATTTCACTGTGTCTAAACGGAAAAGTTTCCTACCATTTGAATTTGGAAGGTCAGACAAAGCTATAAGAAGACCCTCTTATGAAGAAGCAAAGATACAAGAACAAGAAAACATTCAAGAGAGAATTCATTGTGCAACAAAAAGCTTCAAGGCAATCACTCTCTAGAAATTGATCTGTAAACCTTCTTATTCATTCATTGTAAAGTTACAAACAGATTGTTAAGCGCTATATCGTGTAATACTCTCACTCTTAGTGAGTTTGTAAAAAGCTCAAAAAACCCCACTCAAGTCTTTGGATTTGTTGAGCCTGGAGAGGCTTGTCTATAAAACAATACTTGTAGCCTGGAGAGATGTAGAATACTTGGAGTTGTAGTCGTGGAGTGACTAGGAAACAACTTGTGAAAAAGTGCTAAGTGATTTAGTCGAAAAACCTTCTCAGGGAAGGGACTGGACGTAGCTCTTTGATTTGAAAGAGTGAACCAGGATATATCACTGTGTGAATCTTTCTATCCCTATCTTGTTAAGTTTATTTATTTACTAACTTGGGGGTTGAAAACGAAGTCTCTTAAACGTTGGTTATCGTTTTGTTTTTATTCATTCATCATGTTTGTCTAAAACGCTTTTCAGAAAAGACTTTCGAAAATTGATTAAGAAATACAATTCAACCCCCCTTCTTGTGTTTCCCTGTTTCACTTTCAATAAGTTATGTAGTTCCTTTTAAGAAGAAAATGTCAAGAATCAATACGAGCTTTGTGACTACAAGTAATGGATTGGATGGTGAGAAATTAAATTCAACTAGAAGTGAAAGGATGAAAAGAAGGACATGCTGACATTATCTCTCATCATGACCAAAGAAACAATCAGACACTTCAACTATAACCTAAAGTCATGCAAGAAAACCCAAACATGGCATTGTTCTTGATTGTAGTTTCTTTTTTTCCTTTTGGAAAAAAAAAGTAATGCTATAATTGAACAAGTTGACAGTTTCCAATTTTTCTTATCGTTATCACTTTTTATCATGAATTGAGAATTTTTTTTATCTTTGATATAATAATATACAGAAGTGGGGTGGGGAGTTTGAGGTTTTATTCGTACTATGAGTGTCTGGAAGTTATAAAACTCCACTATGTTGGTATTCACATGATATCAACGGAAGATGTGACAACTATATTTCATTTATGTGCTTCATACATGCATGTGTTTAGTGTAGTTATTCGGTTCCACTATTCATGTACACAAACATGAGTCTATTACATTTGATTTATGTGCTTCAGACCTGCCTGTGTTTAATAATGCTGACAATCTGCTAATAACAAATACTAAACCTCCAATTTATGCACACAAATTTGTTCTATATATTCAACCAACCTATTATAGTGTAGGTTCCTTGTCTCAATCATGATACATTTTAATGATTGAATATTTTCGTTTAATGCTCAGCAACGGCTATAGGGATAAACTTTCAGTGGACAATTACCCCGTTTGGCTCATATATACAAGCAGTTCTTTTATGCTTGCAGGACTACTTCAAGGTAACATGCTAAAACTTTATAATGCTCTCAAAAAGTTGTATGAATAAGCACTACCACATTGCATATATAAGTGAACTTATAGCATAATCATGCAATTTAATCCCCTAAATGTATCCCAATTAGATTAACTCAATTTTGGTTTTCCTGATACCTTTAGGACACACTGAACATCGTAATTTCTACTTTGGGAATCATTAAGTTACAAATTACTCTGTATTATTTGTGTTTCTAATAAATTCTTAAAATCTGCTTTTTATGTGATTTAAGAATTTACATAATTTCAGTTTAACAATAACTCTGGACTATTTATGTCATTTCTTTCTAATATATGCTTTTTGCAATGTTTTTTAATTTTTTTTAACTAAAAGTATTTTTGGAATTACCAAATGATCCATTCAATTATCATTTGTCTCAAACAACAGTGGGCCAAAAATACTGATGCTAATGCGAATGCGTTTGTATGCTGAAGATGAGCTTCAAGTTGATTACCTACATCTGTCAAAAAAATTAACAAAAATTGGTGACTATTGGAGGTTTGTTATGTAATTATGTGAATCTGCTAACAAGAAAAAAAATGTCATTCATGAACTCTGAATATGCATTTTGTCACTATGGAGTTTATGTGCTTTACATGTTAGTTAAGATGTGTAACACCCCTCCTTCTCGGGTGTCACTTTCATAACCCCAAAACACTATAATGACACGAGATAAATGATTTGCTGGTTTACTTTCGAAAAACAAGTTTTCTTTACTTATATCTTATTTACTATGAAAAACATGATAGAATATTTTTCTTCTTACAACATGATTAACAAATGAACAAGGCAGCATCATCATAACTCACAAATATATATATATATATATATATATATATATATATATATATATATATATATATATATATATATATATATAATATTTATTTGGACATCATGCATTAAAATACATAAGTCTACCAACACGGCCATCAGGAGCCGATAACAGACTAGCCCCAAAAATATCTTCCCCAAAATAAACCTAAGTTGGTCTGACAAAAGAAGTCTACAGGTAATAGAGTGTACTATTCCGACATCAGTCGTATCAAAGGGATTGGGTCTCGTCATCACCAATCCACACCCCTTCCTCGTCAACTTCCAGCACACAAGCTATAGTGTTCCAGAACTATCCAGAGGACTGCTAACAAACATCTGAACGTGTATCCAAAAACATAACAGGGTGTCTAACACATACATGCAAGGGTGAGACACCTATATATGAACTCAAAGTACAACTACTGCATACCCAAAACACAAATAGTAGATGCATATAGATATATCAAACACAGTCATTTATCATGATTAACATAACACAGAATATCATGACAATACAAATGAATCAAGGGCCTCATAACACAGTTGTATATTCTTTAACTTTGCATCTTTTTCGAAGAAGGTATTTATAGCCTTCTTATCTTTGATCAACTTCAGTCTTCAACGTTCGGAAAACAATATGTTCTGATATGCAATTAAATGCGTTAGTCCGTTGAGTCTGATAACTTGTTGAGGCTTCTGATCAGCAAAGTATACTATCAGGCTTGATATCTTGAAGAGGAGTAGACACCTTTTCCTTGTACTCAAAAGTTGCCTTTTGTCTTTCCATTTAGAGAATGTCAAATCTTTTTTTCTGTGTCAGGGACAATCTGGCTTCAGCTTTCGATGGTACGAATATTACAAGGAATATTTGTTCAAAGGTTATAAGCTTTTTACACATAGAATAGTAAATTCAAAAGCTTTACATATGTATTCGTGCTAAAACAAATAAAGCTTCATTGGATTATAACGATTATAACTCAACAACAGGAAGAGTCTATGGACTCAAAATTCTATTTTTTAAAACTTATAATCGTCGAGAGCTAATCCAGTTTGTAGTTTGGACGAGCAAAAGTCTTTGGACTTAGATAGTCTTTATGCTTATATATATTTTCCTGCACACTTATGATAAAGCGTTAGTCCATAAGCTAAACTTTGTTCTTCTGACATTAGTCATTTGTTAACATCAAAACATAAGGGATTAGTGGACCATAACCACTTTGGTTTCAATCAACTGCTATGGATTAAACATTGGAAGACTACAACGTGTTTGTAAGTAACATTCCAATTACGTGTGATAACACTGCTGCCATCAACTTGTCAAAAAACCCCATACTGTATTCTAGAGCAAAGCATATAGAAATAAAGCATCATTTCATTAGAGACTATGTGCAAAAAGGGACAATTGATATTCAATTTGTTGATACTGACCATTAATAGGCAGATATCTTCACCAAACCATTAACTGAAGATAGGTTCACTTTCATAAGAAAATATCTGAATATGCATTTCATTGATTAACTGAGAGTCCAATGCATGCGTCCAATATTTGCATTAAGTCCAATGTATGCTCGTCCAATATGTATTGCTTGCTTGTCTAATGTATTAATTGAACTCAATCTTTGTCGAATGAAATATTAATTCTCATTTCCTTAACTGAGTCAGTTTTTGTTTTCCATTATTTCAAAAATGCTTTTTACAGTTTCAAAGTCTAGAACGTGTGTCAGTCGTTTAATGCACGTCGTTTCGTCACTCTTTCTCTCTCCTCTTTCAAAATACGAAAGTTTTCATCTTTCATCTTCAACCTTTCTCTCTGAAAATTCCTCTTCTCAAACAAAAACCTCTTTTCTGAAACAATGGCTACGTCATCCGCTGCTGCTGCTAAGAGCAAAGGAAAGACCTTTAATGCTCAGACCGCTGATGTTCTGGTAGAGTTCAAGTTCAATCTACAGTTTTTGGCTGATAATGGGATAGATGTTTTCCCAAACATCCACACTGCTGGATGGTCGAGTTTCTTTGAGGGTTCTCCTGTCATCTACATTGCTCTAATTAAGGAGTTCTGGACAAACCCTACTATTGCTGTGAAGGAGATTAGCAACAAGGTGCTTGACACCGAGGAAAAACCTCTTTTCTGAAACAATGGCTACGTCATCCGCTGCTGCTGCTAAGAGCAAAGGAAAGACGTTTAATGCTCAGATCGCTGATGTTCTGGTAGAGTTCAAGTTCAATCTACAGTTTTTGGCTGATAATGGGATAGATGTTTTCCCAAACATCCACACTGCTGGATGGTCGAGTTTCTTCGAGGGTTCTCCTGTCATCTACCCTGCTCTAGTTAAGGAGTTCTAGACAAACCCTACTATTGCTGTGAAGGAGATTAGCAACAAGGTGCTTGACACCGAGGTAATAGTGTCCGAAGCAACTATCTCAAATGCGATTGGGTGCGCTCAATCTGGGATAACTTGTGAAGATAAATGGGAGGAAGAAATTGGTGGTACTAACACCATTAGAGATTGTCTTTTGAAGAACTTGTCTGACAAACTCATAGCCTCAAGGATGACTGACAAGGCTAGGGTTCTTCATCAGATTCTGAACAAGGCCATCCTTCACAAAGCTGGGTCGAAGGATAACGTTTTGAAGGCTCATCAATTCTGTCTTATTCATCTGATTTTGGAGATGCAGATAAATCTACCACACCTTCTCTTCGCATTCTTCAAATATGCCATTGAAGGTTCTGGAAAGAACACATCGATTATCTACGCTGCTCTTCTCTCAAGGATCTTTGAGAAGCACATGGTCTATGATGACTTCAAAAATCGGACTCCAGAACGAAAGACCAAATACTATGGTATTCATGGAATTGAACGTTTGCATCAACCTAAGTTCAGTAGGCAAAGCGTGGTGATGATGAAATTGGAGTGTTTCAAGAAGTCCAAGCCTGAAGGTAAACTGAAAGGCTCTCAGACGCAAGGTTCAGTTGAAGCGTCTGAACAACTTGTCTCTGCTGGATGCTCAACCGAGTCCGCTCGTCCAACAGCTAGGACTCCACCTGCTTGTCCAAAGTTCACCGTCCAACCCTCTAGAAAAGGGAAGCTGATTCTAACTCCTACTAATGAGGACGACCTGCTTATCTCCAGGGCAATCAATGGTCCAAGGTTGGAGCCCTCCTTTTAAACCTCTGCCCAAACCTGTCTCAACAAGGGCAAGGACCGCAAGAGCCAAGGCAAAAGGTAATACTAAACCTCACGCTAGTTCAGTTATTGCTTCTTCTGTTGATCAATCTTTTGAGATTGAAGACTTAACCCTAGACTCTCAACCGCCCACACTCCTTTCACCCCCACCTCACCTCAAACACAAACCCTTTCCTCACCAACCGAACCCCAAGATTGGTTCACACCATGGGGACATCACCCTTTTCAACCTTATGGTGCACCTTACCCCAAAATGATCTATCCAAAAAGAAGATATAGACGCATTCCCCGTATAACCTTCCGAAACGAAAGCTCAAACTGGGCTGACGTCCAACGAAGGTTCCCTGTCCTTTTCCTTGGACACTCACCCCCTTCTACATCTCAACATCCCAAATGGAGAGAAAACAAGTATTATGATGCTAAGATCATACTTGATGTGCTTCCACCACCACCCAAGCCTATCAGTGATCCTGAAGCTCCTCCACCTGCCCCCACAAAGCGGTTATTCCTGAAGACACTGGGGACACCGAAATCATCAATGAGGACCCGTCTCCTAAAACTCATTCTGAGGACATCGAACAAGTTGCACACTCAGCCCCGTCTAGGTTTTAACCTATCCCTCTCTCAGTGGTCCATTCTGCTGATACTTCTCCTTTTCAGACTCTCAGTGTTGTTCCTGATCATTGAAATGTGGACGCAACTAGGGCCACAGCTGAAAGTTCCGTCTCTGTTGTTCCTCCGGAGTTTCAAGAGTTCGTCTAACGGTCCATCGAAGTAAACAATGCAGTGCTTCTTCAGCAGATTGCGGCTATGTTTCAAAATTTTATTCCAAAACTGCCTCCTCCTCCTCCTCCTCCGCAAGCGTGGAACCCCTCGCTTAGTCATCAATTACTAACCCATTAATCAAGCGCTTAAGTGAATTAGACATCCAATTCCTAAAAAAAAAAAAAAAAAAAAAAAGATTTGCTTAATCGCTTAAACAATGCCAAAATCTTCTCAAAATTTGACATGAAGTCTGGATACTGGCAAATTGAGATTAAAGATAGTGATCGCTACAAGATAGCCTTCACTATCCCTTTTGGGCAATACGAATGGAACGTAATGCCCTTTGGTCTCAAAAATGCGCCTTCAGAATTTCAAAAAATCATGAATGACATATTCAATCCTTATTCTAACTTCACTATTGTCTACATTGACGATGTGTTAGTTTTTTTTTCCCAATCTATTGACCAGCATTTCAAACATCTTAGGATCTTTGTGGGGATTATTAAGCAAAATGACTTTCATTTCAAGCCAACAAATATCAATAAAAGCCGCAAATTTTATGAGTTTACATTGATTGATACTGACTCGGCTGCGATCAAGCATTATCGTGACCTGAGAGATCAAACAAGATACACCCATTCAACTTTCCAGATTCTTAAGGTCTTAACACCTAAACAATTAGGAAAAAATTTGAATAGTTATAAAAAGTGTTCCCAAGAGTTTGAGCCCTATGGCTTTACCTATTGGGATTATGAAACAGCTTGGTACAACATGTTTTGGTACCAAAATGATCAATTTAAACATTCTTGGTTGATATACTTCAAGAAGAATGTCAACTACAAGTTTCCAAACTGGTTCGTACACTGGTGGCAGTTTTTCGGACCTAGCAAACAATCCTTCCTCCAGAAGTGGCTGAAGGATTTGAGACTTTTGAAAAATACTATGAGCCGACGACAAGTCCTTTTCCGGAAAGCTTAGTATTTTTCTCCAAATTTTCCTTGTCATGGATGTTTAGCTAGCAATATAAGTACCAGCAACAAACCAGTTGCTTTGGAATTCTCCCATCTCTTCAAAAGGTTTCTTATGTCAAGTGGTGGACTTAGTTTGACTATTCTGCAGCCACAAGTGAGAACATCAAAATTGGGTTGCAACAAAATCCATAATGGATGAAAGCAGTTAATCCTGAAGCCTGTGAATTCCTCAATCAAAAATCAAAGATTTTAGCTGCCCTTGCTGGTTCTACAACCAAGGATAGCTTTGTCAAGAATTTGGAGGCTATAGCAAAGTTGGCAAAAGAAGAAGGCCAAGCCCTGGCCTCATCTTCCAGGAAAGACCTTCCTCCCTCTGAAGATGAAGAAGGCCTCTCGCAATGCTCAGACTCATTCTATCAGAATGAAGATGATTGTTTCGGGACAGATACCACTGCTCATCTAAGTGATGATGAATAGTATTCAAGCCCAATCACTGTTGGCCCAACTCTGTGCTACCGACACCATCAGTCACTGTTGAAACAGTTCCAGTCATGATACCGGCACTGTTCATCACTGATCATTCAATTATTGTAATAATATGGGTCATGTTACCGATACTGTTATAATAGTGAATTTTATTTTCTTTAAATAGGAATGCCGAGGCATTCACAATTCATTTGGAAAATTAAGTGAGAACCTAGAGAGAGAACTTAGTGAGAGAAGCTCTGATAGAAGTGAGCCTCTTCTCCCCTGTTTTTGATTTCAAACTTTCAATCTTGTAATCTTCATCTTTTCTAAATAAAACTTTAATCTTTCCTCCTTTGCATGCATTAATCGCATTCTCCTCTCCTCCCTCCACCGGTCCTGGTGAGGCTTTGCTTCCGCTCCGGATTCTCTTTTCTTTTATTTTGCATGTTTTAAATCATTGTTCTGCATCTTTTAATTATGTAAGTTTAATCTTTATATTCCTATTTCCTTCATCCTGCTCTCTTCCCTCTTCCTTCCTGTAGCACTGCCATCCTTCTGGTATCAAAGGTGTAGGTGTAGCCAAATTGTTGAAATCAGAATGTAGCACCGACATCCCTCTAGTATGAAAGCCATTTGGGAAAACTTCATCTACAATTTTATTGGGGTTGCTATCCCAGAAACTTAGTTCCATTTGAATAACAGGTTGAAACATGTGGCCTTGATTTTCTTCTTAAGCCGACAATATTTGTTGTGCCTAATATCCCTTAAGCACATTAAAATTGAAGCATTTAATCATTCTCGGATTAAGGGTTTTACAGCAACATGGACACATCCTATGTGTAGGTATCTGTACTTTTGTTTGTGATTTTTGATTATTTTGCATTGAGAGAAGATGGAATTCTTCACTCTCTGGATTGATTGCAATGTTTTTCTCTATAGTCTTTATGACGTAGTCAAAATGCAAGAAAAACTTGCCTTCTGGTTTGTAGAGTTCTTTGGTGGGAATTTTTGGGATTTCCCAGTTATCAATATCTTGATTGATATTTTCAAAGTAGGTTTCTTCTTGGAAGATATTGCTAGGATTGGTAGGAAACATCTAATCCAATATCCAAGTAGAAATAACACACATGTAATACAATGGTGGTAGTAACAAAATGTAACATGTAATATCAATGTGTTGTGGGAGGTGGGGGAATCCAGCTATCATCGTCCTCATCATCGGCACCTGGATCAGCAGGCGAATCATCCTGTGGAACGGCACTCGAGGAGCCGGGCCTATATCCCAAGTGTTGGAACAATGCGTACATCTCTCTCTGTGTCTGATCCATTGTCCTCTCCAAGTGGTCTATTCTGTTGTCCTTCATTGCCAGGTCAACATTGAGATTGGCGATAACCTCTCGTACGTCGGGGGTAGGGCCAGGATCGGATTAAGTACGTGGCGTCGATGAGGCCATGTACTCATCCCTCATCCGACCCAACCCATACCCAAAACCCTTCTTGTTTTTACCACCCACCATCTCCAAGAAAATAGCGTTCTTAGAGGCAGCAGAGTGCTCCTGCCCCTGACCGGTGGCCTCAACCCATCTCTCATGAAACTTTTCCTGCATAATAAATCGATCACATTAGCATTTTTAAATATTAAAATAATAATATATAAAAAATATGAATAAAATGTAATTAACTATAACTTACAGCAATATCCTTGGCCTTCCCGACCCAAACCTCATCCTTCGTCCTCTCGGTCTCCTCCACGACCTCAAATGCTGTGGGGAGTCTCTTCTTCACTTTCGTCTGCATATATAAAGTAGCAATTAAATTTGTAAGTAATAATAAAGAGGGCAATATATATGAATGAACATAAATTTAAATTGAAATTAACTTACCAGCCTTTTGTGATGACCGAGAATAGACACAGAGCCACCTATGTACAAAGGAGCTCCAGATTCTGGGACCCTATTTTGCTTGACCTAATTAACTTTAACCCTATATTTATGACAATTTTACCCTTAGTACTTGAAATTCAAGCTCAGAGAGTAAATACAATTGCAATGGTCCCATCACTTGAGATATAAAATTGACAAACAAGCATATAATTAAGTATTAAGGGGTATTGTACAAACTTGGAAAAAGACAAACATATAATTATATCTTTCAATTTCCCTTCTATTCTTTTGTTTCACACTTGGCTTGTCTTTTGTTATTTTGAGAACAAGGCTTCTCCTAAAGGCATGTTTAGCCTCGTCCGTTGGTAGACTGCAAATGTTTAGGTCCATTAAAGAAAAACCCAACAAACTAAACACTATCCTAAATGCAAGCTCATATTTGAGTAGATACAAAATCACATCAAAACATATACTGAATCAGTATGAAGCATCGCTTAAGCCAAATTGTCAACAGACCATAAAACCAGAGGGCCTAATATCCTTTTAGACCCTTTTAGCCCCCAACAAAAACATACTTGCTGCAGTCCAAAATAAATGAAGCACCTGCAGAACCATACGGTTGCAACCATGCAGTTGAAAGTCCATCATCATATTATTTACAGAATTCCAATTAAAGAGTTGTTTTAGACTGACTAATCATTTTTGAGAGAACTGTGATTGAACTGATAGTTTTCACATAAATCAAATCCAATTATATGTGGTTATGTGAGTTAATACTTAATACCATGTTTTACCAAATTTGTTTTGTTTTCCAGTTCAAACTGAAACCTCATTAAAAATGATAAAATTACGAAATTTCAATCATATAACCTTCCATGTGGTAGTTTTAAAATGCAAGAAGTGGAAGGTAATTTAGATCTCCATAGCTTTGGTTATACAAGCAGACTCAATGAGTGTCCAGATATTCTACTCTGCAGAAAGTGATCTATTTTCAAACGTGCACTGATTCTGATATAAAAAGGCATATATTGTAAGATTTACAGCATTTGACTCCGCATGCAATAGCACTACCCTTCCTGTGCAACCAATTAATTTCAGCCAAGTAAATTTGATTTTTATTTTGGATATGATATAGAATGCTCGTGCAATACACAGAACAGATCAAACCAAAAAAAGAAACTGAAAATAGCATAAGTCATAGCCTGTGTAATACACAGAACATATCAGTGGTATAACTGTCCTACCACCAAGAATATTTTTCCAACCCAAAATCAGATCCTCCACTTGAGTTTTATAGCAATAACCAGAACCCCAAAAGTCAGGATTTGGAACATGGAAAATTGCAGCATCAGTTAGACTCAAATCAAAGTCAAATTCAATCAAAGATACTAACAACACCTCCCCCCTGGTAATTCAAAAACCCAATTGAATCCAACATAAACCCTAATTGATTTTTCCTTCAAATTCCAACGATCCTCATCATCTACAACTACAAACCCTAACTGTACAAACTAAACGACACAACAAGGTAAAATGGAAAAATCAATGGGAAAACTAACCTTGTGTTTTTGACTTGGTGCACGAGAGAAAATCAAATGGTGCCGCCAGTTCACGTCTGAGAAGAAGGATGCCCTCGAATGCTGAAGACGGCGGTGAAGACAGGGTGGCCCTCGGATGATGAAGATGGTGGTGAGCAGAGAGACGCGAATGGAAGGATTTAGAGATGGAGAGGGTTGTGTATGTAGAGAATAGAGAGTGAAAGGGAGAACTTTACAGAGAACAAATAGTGGGAGTGAAAAATTGGGGACTTTGGGGAATTAGGTTAGCGACTGAAAAAATCGATTGCTTAGTGTGCCTTTAATATCTTAAGTGATTAGCGACCGACACGTTATAAGTAGCAAATATAAAAAAAATAAATGTGGAACAAATGTTCGATCGCAGATTCGATAGCTAAAAGGTCAATAAATTTGACTTTTAAAATTATAGATTTGGCGACCGGAATAGCTACCATAGGTATTGCGACCCCTTAATTTGGTAGCTAATTTAGTAGCTGAATGAAAATAGTAACCATTTTTTTAAAAAACTCAAAGTCGATAGCTAAAACGGTATCTAATGGCGACGGACGGTTTTCGGTAGCTAAATTCGGTCACTAAAAACACATTTTCTTATAGTGATTATGGATCGGCTATCCAAGGGGTTCACCTGTGAGTTTGGTGAACTGTCGGCGTTGGTGCATATTGGCCAATGTGGATATATAACTCCTAAATCGTCTTCCTAAGTTAGTTATTGGATTCACATTGCATATGGAGTAGCAGAATAGTCTTACATCGCATAACATGTTATAATATAATATGATGAAGTATGTTATGTTCTATGTTGTATTATGATGTTTTGCATGTTGTGTGATCATCTTGCTAACTGCTCTATTACCGTTTATGTTTATACGTACAGTTCCTTACTCCCTATCTATTGTTGTTGTTTTGCATGTACCTTTGGTTATACAGAGGATGGTGAGCAGCCAGCTGATGAGTGATCCTGAGGAGATCGCTTCCTCATTATATAGTTTAGTTATGTTAGTTGTTTTCTGATGTATTATCGGTAGTGGTTAACAGCTCTGATATGTGATATTGGGATTTAGGTTTTGTATTATGTTATGTTTTTTTCCAGTTGTTATTTATGTTTTAAACTTTTTCGGATCATGTGGTACTTACTACCTTTTATGTTTAAGTTTTTTTTTTAACTTGCATGCTTTATTTTATATTTATCGTATGCTGGGTAGCGGGTGTCACATGCACCAACGGGCTATTTCTTATGATAACCATTCAACTGCTAAAGAGTTATTAAAGCAGATTAAGCAACATTCTTCTTCAACAGGTGATGGAACTCGAGGTTGGCTCAGAAGCCGTAGTATATACCAAAAATTATACTGGAGCATATAACTACTAAACAATGAAAGAAGAAATAAAGGGTACCTATTTCACGGTGAGCGAGTGGTGGTCGGGGTGAGGCAAAAGCAGTGGCTTTTGGGGGTGGTGGCGGTGCTAACGGTGGTTAGAGGGGAGGGGGTTCAGAGCGCGCGGAGAGAAAAGAGATTGAGATGGAGTGAATTGAATTCAATGGGTAGTGTTTTTAGGTAAAGGCTATTATAGCGCTTCCTTAAGGGGTACCTACTATATTAGGAAGCGCTATAATAGGCTCCACCTAAGATAGCGCTTCCTTGAGGAAGCACTATAATAAGTCTCCTCATCAATTTTTGTAGTGTTTCCAAGTGAAAACGCTATTAAAGGGGTGTCATTTAATCTGTAATCTGTAGTAGTGATAGGAGAGAGTGTGTTGGAAAGAGAGTGTTAGAGTGCGTTGCTAACATTCCTCAAATAAAAATTACACTATCAAACTCTTAATATGCATATAACATTAAGAGGAGTGCTAGCAACACACTCTCTGATACTCTCTTTCCAATACATACCCTCCTATTGGTTGAAATTCATATAGGTCTGACTTGAATTTTGTAGGACCCACATGAATTTCAACCAATAGGAGAGTGTGTGTTGAAAAGAGAGTGTTAGAGAGTGTGTTACTAGCATTTCTCTAACATTAGTTATAACAACTTTTTTTGCTTAAAATTTTTGTAAAACAATAATTTAGACAAGCTGCAGCAAATAGAATTTGGAAAAAACTAAAAAAATAATGGACATATTTTTGCACACATTCGTTGTATACAAGGTCGACCCAACATATTTTTAGGCCTAAGCGAACTCTAATGCGAGGCCTTTTATGTGAGACAGAGTAACATAAAAGTCATGGACCTTACAAAATTTTGATGTTAAAGTGCAAACTTAAGACCAAAATCATCATACACCATATCCAAGTCCAATAGCATTCTTCAAGGCCCACGTTTTTTTGGGTGCAATTGACTACATGGAAAAAAACCTTGCGCTCCACCAAATCCTTAAAACCGGAAAAAATAAAAGAAATAGGACTTTAAGCTGCTCAAACTGGGATCGAACCCAGGACAACAATAGTAAAATCCTTGTCTACCACATGAGCTAGGAGGGATATTGAAAGAAACTTTATTTGCTTGGAGGCCTAAAGCAAGGGCTTGGGCCGCCTTATGCTTAGGCCGACCCTGGTTGTATACGTGAAAAAATTAAATGTTAGACATGTATAAAATTGAAGTGAAATCAGTTATAATTAAATGATCGATGCCACGTGGTGTTCGTATAACCATTGTAAACTGTTTTTAAAATGTTATAGTAAAATTAATTTATTATTCAATTGCTTACATAAGAATATGAGTGTCTATGCTTTTAAAAAAAATAAGTATTATAAAATTCAGATCGATCAAAGACTCGGTTAGGGGGTCGCTGATCGAACCATGAGTCACTAGTTAAAACACATGAACCAGTATATATCAATTTTGTAAATTTTATAATAAAAAACGTATATAATATATATTTGTCAGAAATAAGCCAAAGAGAAGCTTTGGCGTATGGTAAGGAGGCTTTGTGTCTCATAGTAGGACATTGAGAGTGGCCAATGGACGCCTTGAACAACGTGCGTGAGTGGGTTGGATGCGGTTTGAACAACACTCATGAGTGGGTTGGACATGCCTTGGACGGCGCACATGAGTGGGTTGGATGGTGTGCAACCTTGGATGGCACACAGACACCTTGGACCACTCGGTTCAACCACGATCGAGTCATCCTATGAAAATCAATTTGACATCGGTTTAATGACATCAACACTGGTTTGAATTCATATCTGGTTTGATGACTTGATCGGGTCGGCTATGGTCCGATTTTTTGTAGAATTGGTTCAATACTGACCGGTCCGGTCCAGTTTTTATAACACTGAAAAAAGTATGTATTTTAAACAATGAAATGAAACACATATATGACTTGTATTGTATTTTTGTAAAGTTTATCTCTATCCTTCTTCTCACTCCTGTTTCTCGTTCTTTTTCTCCTCTATCTCTTAAGCCCACTCCTTTTCTCTCTCATCTTTCTCCTTTTCCATGGTGACAATCATGATGGAAGGGTGGTGGTGACAGCTAATGGCTGGTATGACTGGTTAGCAAGTTTGAGCGTTGGATCATATAATATCCCTGTTTTCTGAAACCTTAATTAAGATAGATGACTTGAATTGGGTCATTATATGCTTGTGGATAATTAATTTTATGGCTTGAAAGTATGCTTAGAGAATATCTCAAGAGTAGGGATGAATTGTATAAGAGAAGGATAAGGAACAAGGAATCAGGGGTGGAACGCTCAAGCGTGGAGCAAGGCAACGCTCAAGCGTGCCAACGCTCTAACGTGGGGCAGGGTGGACGCTCAAGTGTGGTCACTCCGACCAGTGATTGGCATTGATGGGACATAAAGTGACCTGTGACATAAACGCGTCCCAGCTGGCGTTGGAGAGGCGGTGCGGAACTGTCAACCCTCAAGCATTGAGTGAGCCAACGCTCAAGCGTTGAGATCCCGGACACTTAAGTGTTGTCAGCTGGGAACAACTGCTATAAATAGAAGCCATTTGTATTTTTACACGAAATTTTCCCCAAAAAACAGTGAGAACAAGGCTGAGAGAGAGAAAGTGAGTGTTCGAGATGATCGAGCTGCCGGAACATGATTCTGACTGCACAGTTATGATCGCTTCTAAGTTATCTTCAACTTTAACGGATTACTTTCTCTATTCATCCAAGGTAAACTCGAATCCCTAACACGCGTTCTTCGTGTTCTTGGTGCTATTCGAGTCCTTACCTCTTTCTTTGATCTTTTGAGCTTGCCTTAAGGCTAACACTATCATATATACATGTTGTTTCCATGATTAGGGCAAGTTTGGAAGTTGCACTCGAAACCCGTGGGAGAGAAGAGGACCACGGCCATGAGGCTAGAGAAAGAAGCTCAAAGTGTTCGTGGTGTTCGTCATTGTTGCTACTTGTTATCAGGTGGGGGAAAGAACCACAATATCGTCGGGGAGGCAAGCTTTAAATAATATATATTGGTATGCGTAGGGCGATCCAAACCCTACTAGAGGTCATTTGACCGTTAGGTTGATTTTACTGTATATTGAGGATGTATGCTTTGTGATTGGATATTTAATATGTTATATGTGATATATGTTATGCTTACTATATGCTTATGATTGATTAAATGTTATTTATCTGTAAGTTGATTTTAATGTTGAATCTATTATTGGTTGTTGTTTATATGCTGTCGTGATTGCTGATGTCTGAGTAGAGCTAGGCAGTGATTTCTGATGAGTTGGGAAATGAATGTGTGGTGAGAAAGTCGAGGGATGTCGCAGTGCTCAACCTAGAGATATAGTTAATCTGTTGATGTTGTGATGTAAGTTTATACCTGGTTAAACCGGATGAAAATTTGTTGTGGTTGGTTATAAGTCGTGGTTGAGGCACTAAGTGTTGATCCTGAGATGAGTTGGTGAGATTCGTGTTGCATAGTTGTTGTTCATCACTGTGTTGGCATCCGGGAGATTCCAATCTTACCTGTGGGGAGATGATCTTACCGATTAGTTTGGCGTAGGGGCGATTCCGATCTTATCTGTGGGGAGATGATCGTACCCGTTAGTCGAATTGTAGACGGACGGGCGAATGTCTCGACATAGCCTGCGAGCGGGGGGGATATGTCGTTACCGAAAGTTGAGTTGTTAACGGACGAGCGAATGTTTCGACCTATCCTGCAGGCGGGGGAACATGTCGCTACCGTAAGTTGCATTGTTGACGGGCGGATATTCCGACCTAGCCTGCAGGGGGGAATATGTCGTACCCATGAGACGAGTTGAGCCTGAGGGCTTTTGACCGAACCCTACCTTATGGGGGTTGGCATAGTGATGATTGGGATACCTTGATCCGTTGGGGATGTCGCATCGTGATCGCGTCCATATAGTTGTTAGTTGCATGAGTGTGAGAGACAATAATTAAGAGAAAATTATCCAGGAGTTGTTTGGTTGTCACTGTGGTGATTCTGAGTGAGCAATCTATATAAATTATTTATATCGCTGTTTTTCCCATTTATGACATATTACTTTTTTTTATCCCCTGTATTTTTCTATCGTATTTTATTTATTCTTGACTGCACGAGAAGATCCTGATGAGGAGTTTTCAGAGGAGATTGATGGCATACCTGTTGAGCCTGATGCTGGCGGGAGAGCCTCGAATCCCAATGCTGGGGGACCTTGAGCTGCCCTATGCAGAGGATGACCGTCTCCGGAAGACTGATTACTCTCTGCAAAGAGTAGTGTATACGGGCCCGACTATGTTATACATTAGAGTCGTGGTTGGGTAGACAGTCTTAGTTTGTTATGGCCAATACATGGGTTGAGCGAAATGTATTTTTGGGGCCAGGAGAGGAAGTCGTCTGTATTTTTATTTCCACTGCTATGTTTTTAGTTTTTATTTGTTGCGTACTCTGAAGTCTTATATATTTGGTATCAGTTGTTGCAGGTTCTACTGATAGAGCTGGTACTTTTATGTCAGAATATATTATTATGGTATCAGTATATTTAATGTTTTAATATTTGCGCAAATTTTGTAATATCATGCTATGCTGTAACGCTAATATTTATAAGTGGGGTCACCAATGGAACTTTCTAGGAAGGGGTTGTCTCAGATCATATATAAACGTTGTGCTTCGGGATGAGGCGTAACTCGATCATTGTGAGGGTGATAAATTTGAGTGTGAAGCATCTGGGTCGATGTGGGTCGTTGCTAGTGGATGGTACCAACTTATTGTAGTGCTATTGTCACAGTTGTTGGCGTCCACAATAAAATATTAATTATTAAATTAACTCTTCATTAACCGAACTTAATTGGAAGTTGTAGTGACTTAACTTTTGGGAAGTTTTTTTTTTTTGTAGAAGCTAATCCTAACGTCTTGGACCAAGTAGTATATATCCCGTCTCACTATTCTTCTTCTTTATCACTATCCATCTTCCAATTCCTTTGTTACAGAGACGAATGTTTCAATAATTCCTCAGATTAGGAAAGTAAATTGAAGACAATCAAGACATACCCATGTATCAACTTTTACAAAATATTCTATTTATTTTTTCATTTTGGGATTTTGGACTAGCCATCCATTTTTTATTATCTTTTTCTCTTTTGGTTTTGCATTTTTTTTAGTGTTTTGAGTAATAGTGAACATGGCAATATGCATACTTTAAGTCTGTAGTTGTTTCTTTTGTTCAATTGCAGTTCCTTCGGGGTCTTGGGCTCTCCACATAATGAGGCAGAAAGTACAAAATGTTATCCTATCTTGAGAAATCCTGATTGCGGTTGTACATTAATCCAAAGAGGTGTTATTTTGTTGTTTTGTTGCTTACTCATATAAGTGATGAAGTATTTCTCAACAAATTTTTATTGCGAGTAATGCTTTACTTAGTTTATGCCTTTCTTACAACAAAATTTTGCTACATATATAATAGGTGATTCCTGACTAGATAGTTGGATTGCAAAATCTTGGTGTGCTTAATATATTTTCGAATCTTTTGGAGTCATTGCCAAATTCAATTAACCTCTTACAAAAGTTGAAAATCCTCAATGTCTCTCGAAACAAACAAGTTGAGTGACCTTCTTGATTCCATTAGTCAGTGTAGGTAAGTGACAGAAATGGTTGTTCATATTAGGATCGAAAAGATCTTTCTCCATGGCTGCAAACAACTCTGTTTGCCCCTGGAAATTTATGTCCCCTCTTTCATCTCCTGCTCTGCCTGAGAAGCCCTTCCCTCAACGGAAAACCTTTGTGCAAATTCTTAATAACTCAATTGACATCCCTTTGAGTCAGTTACCGAGACCATGCTTGAAAGGGGATGCTCTCTCTATCAAGATTTCTGAATCTGAATACAAAGCAGGATTAGAGGGATGCAAGAATAATCTTCATGGACGATTAATACTTTCAAAAGGTGATACTCCTATCAAGATTGATGACTTGCATCTCAAGTTATCAAGTTTATGGAAACCAATTGGGCAATGGCGTGTAGTTCCTCTGGGAAAAGGTTTCTATGAATTCAGTTTTTCATCCATGGAGGATCTTTGCAGTGTATGGACTTTTGGCACGTGGAACCTCAAGCCTGGAATCCTTCGTTTGTCTTCTTGGACTCCTGATTTTAATCCAAATATACAAAAGCAGACCAATGCTCAATGCTGGATCAGAATTATTGGCTTACCTTAAGAGTATTGGCGGCCAAAGATTTTATTCGAAATTGCAGGGGGCATCGGGGTTCCCATCTCCCTGGATGAAGCAACAAGCAAGAAATCTTTTGGCCATTTTGCTAGGATTCTAGTGGATGTTGACCTTAATGTAAACTTTCCAGATCAGATTTTGGTGGAAAGAGAGGGTTTTGCTTTCTTTGTGGGGATTCAATACAAAAAATTACCATATTTCTGTTCCTATTGTCAGAATATTGGTCACTCTTTGGACAATTGTAAAAAGAAACAACACCATGAAAACATTCCTAATAAGGATAGACCTGTAATTCACACAGAGAAAGATAATCATGTGGTATTAAAATCAGCTTCTGTTTATGTCCCAAAATTAAAAGAGGTAGCTGCATCGGCCAAGGATGGTGAAGGCACTAGTGGTACAAAACCAGGTGATGAGCAAACTCAACCAGTTAGTGTTAAAGAGCTACCAGTGATGGATGCTGTTAAAGGGCCAGATATTGTTATTGAAGATGATATGGATGACATTGAGGTGGTTTATGATGAATCTGCAGCTAACCAGGACTCCACTGATCATGTCAGTAATAGCCTGTCTAATGGATTGCAGGAAGATGACTGTGCCACTGCCTCATCTCAGCATGTACTTGATACTCTTTTTTCAATGGAAGACATTATCAGTGGGAAGGAATTGATCACTCCTATGAATGAAGCAAATATGCCTTCTATAGTTAAGAAGGATATCCGAATTTTGTCTAAACTCTGGGCAGATGAAGTTGATGAAGATGACAGAGAAAAAGGAGCAGAAGCTCATGCAGACCCTGCTACCTCATTGGGGGATGAGTTAAGTCCAAGATTCACCAAGGCTCTTACCAAGTCTCAAAAAAGAAAATTAAGGCAGAAAAACAGCAAGATACAGAATGCTGAGTATTACAAAACCCAGTCCAGGGCAGGTCCTAGGAATTTTTCTTAATGAAGCTCCTTTTTTGGAATGCTCGTGGTATTGGTAACCTTGACACAAGGTTGGTTCTTAAAAAATTATGTTGGTTACATAAGCCAGATTTAATTTTTATCTTTGAACCTTGGATATCTCATGATCAGTTCCCCTCCGATTTCTGAAATAGTCTGCATCTTAAGTTATTTGCTGTGAATAATAGGGGGTCTTTACTTCCTAACTTATGGTGTCTTTGTGATGAAAGACTATCTCCCACTGTTATTGATAGATCTGTTCAGCAAGTGTCCTTTTATTTTGAGTTGGATGGTGTAAAATTGTTTACTGCTGCAGTTTATGCTGCTACTACATATATGGCTAGAAGGCAATTATGGAATGAGCTCACTCATTTACAGCAGGTGAACAAGGGACCATGGTGTTTCATTGGAGACTTTAATGTTGTCTTAGGAGCACATGAGCAAAGAGGGAATGGCTTACCTTTGAAATTAGCTTGTGATGAGTTCAGGTCTTAGTCTGATGATTCAAAGCTAATGCATTTAATGACTCGGGGTGCTCAATTTACTTGGTCTAATGACAGAAGAGGCAGAGCTCTTACTGAAAAAAGGTTAGATAGATCAATTTGTAATGATGATTGGCTTAACTACTGGTCTAGTATTTCTTGCTGTACACTTACTAAAAGTAAGTCCGATCACTATCCTATTTTACTCACTGCAAACAAGGTAGTCAGATCTTTTGATTCCTCTTTTAAATTCTTAAAAATGTGGTCTAGCCATCCTGAGTGTTCTAAAGTTATTTCGGATGTTTGGAAAGAGCCTATCATTGGTTGCCCTATGTATATTTTATCTCAAAAGCTGAAATCTCTAAAGATGAAACTCAAAGATTGGAATAAGTCTGTTTTTGGTAATGTGCATTTGCAAGTTGATATTGCAATGGCCAATGTGGATATTGCTCAGAATCAAATTGCACAGGGTTGTACTAACAGTTTACTGGAGCAGGAAAAGCAAGCTTAGAGGCAGCTTCAGCAGGCCTTACATTATGAGGAAGAGTTCTGGAAAGAAAAGTCTAGGATCAATTGGCATTTGCAGGGTGACAGGAACACTGCTTTCTTCCACAAAGTTGCAAAAATCAGGAATGCAACTAAACAAATTACTGTTTTGAAAAAGGATGACCTACTGCTGCACAATGAAACTGATATTGAGGATCATATTTTGCAGTTTTATAAGGATCTTTTTGCTTCAGAAAATAACTATCAGTTCAGTGATTTTATTGCTAATGTCATTCCTAAGCTTGTTTCAGTTGAGGATAATGCTATGTTGACAAATATACCATCTATGGAAGAGGTTAGAGATGCAGTTTTCAGTTCTAATGGGGATGGTGCTCCAGGTCCTGATGGCTTTGGTGGATTCTTCTATCAAAGATATTGGGATGTAGTGGCAGAGGATGTTTACAAAGCTGTGCTCCAATTCTTTACTCAAGGGTGGATTCTCCCTAATATGAATTCTAATTTTATGGTATTAATTCCCAAAGTTACAGGTGCTGATAGGGTGGAGCAGTTTAGGCCTATAGCTTTAGCTAATTTTTAGTTTAAAATCATTACTAAAGTCATGGCAAATAGGCTGGCTTTGGTGGCTCCTAAGATAATTTCAGAAAACCAAAGGGGCTTTATTAAAGGAAGGCAGACTTCAGACTGCATTTACACTGCATCAGAGGCCATAAATTTGTTGGATAAAAGGTCATTTGGAGGGCAGTTGGCTTTAAAGATAGACATAAAAAAGGCTTTTGATACTATGGATTGAAAATTTATTCTTCAGGTACTTCATTCATTTGGTTTTGATGCTAAGTACTGCAACTGGATTAATACCACTCTTCATTCAGCTAAGTTGTCTGTTCTGGTTAATGGTCACTCGGCTGGCTTCTTTTCTTGCAAGAGAGAGGTAAGACAAGGTGATCCTTTGTCTCCTCTTTTATTTTGCCTACCAAAGGAGGTTCTGAGTAGAGGGATTAGTAAGCTCGTAAATGATGGCCAGCTGCAGCTCATGGCTGGGCCCAGAGGTTGCAATAGCCCTAGTCATATTATGTATGTAGATGATATAATGATTTTTTGTAGAGGGAATAAAAGAAGCTTACACAATTTAATGTCCCTTTTCAAGCAGTATGAGAGGGCATCAAGTCAGGTTATTAGTCCTGAAAAATCCAAGTACTATGCTGGCCCTATTTCTAATAGGAGACTGTCTTGTATATCTCAAATGCTTGGTTTCCTGCCTGGAAGCTTGCCTTTTACATACCTTGGTGTGCCTTTGTTTCGAGGGAGGCCTAGGAGAATTCATCTCCAACCCATTGCTGACAGAATAAAAAGTAAGCTCTCTTCTTGGAAAGGTTCTTTGCTATCTATCATGGGCAGAGTGCAGTTAGTTAAATCCATCATTCTTGGCATGCTTGTTTATAGCTTTCACTTATATGCTTGGCCAATTAGCCTACTTAAAATAGTTGATAAATGGATTAGAAATTTTATTTGGAGTGGTGATGTATCTCAGAAAAAGTTAGTGACAGTTGCTTGGCATAAGATTTGTAAATCTACAGCAGAAGGAGGGCTAGATATCAGGTCTCTTAAAGCGATTAACAATGCAGCTATGCTAAAGCTCTGTTGGGAGCTGATGTCCTCTAATAGCCAGTGGACCTGCATACTAAAGGCTAGGATTTTGAAGAAAAGACAACATGTTAGCTACCATATCAGATCATCAATATGGGCTGGAATGAGACATTGTTTTCCTACTGTCATGGATAATTTGATTTGGCAGTTGGGAAGTGGGTCTGGCATTAATTTTTGGCTTGATAAATGGATTTCCAAACCTCTAGTTGAGCTATTGAATATTCCAACTCATGTGCATTTCAATCTTAGTGCCAAAGTGAGTGACTTCATTCATAATGGAACTTGGTGCATTCCAGGATTTATTATGAATAGCTTCCCTGCTATTTCATCAAATATCCAACAAGTTATTATTCCTAAGAGACCTTGTGTGGATCAATTGATGTGGAATAAGTCGAACTCTGGTGCCTTAACATTCAAAGAGTCTTGGGCTAAGTTAATCTGGAACAGTTGTATTCCACCTTCTAAATCTTTTCTGCTGTGGAGGATTATTCATAATCGCATGCCTACAGATGAAAATCTTCGATCAAGAGGCTGCATTATGGTGTCCATGTGTAGTTTATGTGGATGCATAGATGAATCAACTTCTCATTTGTTTTTCAGCTGTAAGTTTGCAATGGAATTGTGGCTTTGGCTAAGTTACAGTATACAGTATGCCATTAATACTTCTGATATTCAGTCTATTCTTTCAACTTGCTCAAGAGGATGGAGCTCTCAATTTCAAGATATTGTGTTAGCTGGCATTATCTATGTTATTTGGGCTATATGGTACTGCAGGAATAGAGCAAGGTTTGAGAACAAGATTGTCAATCTTGCAGCTGCTAAAAGCATGATTTCTGCTAATGTCTCGTTGTGTGGTAATTTCAGTAAAGGTAAGATGTCTTCATCCATTTCAGAACTTATGGTTATGAGAAGCTTTCATGTGAGTGGCCATCCTGATAGTGCACCATTCATTAGGCAAGTCAATTGGTATCCTCCAAGTTATAATTGGATTAAGGGTAATATTGATGGGGCAGCTAAAGGTGCACCGGGGCCAGCTGCTTGAGGTGGCATCTTCAGGTACAAGAGTGCGGCCTTCCTTGGTTGTTTTGCACAGAATTTGGGAATTAAAAATGCATTTCAAGCTGAATTATATGGTGCTATGATGGCAGTGAATCTTGCTTTCTCAAAAGGCTGGAGAAATTTATGGCTGGAATATGACTCTAAATTAGTTGTTGCAGCTGTTAAGAATGTTGATCTGGTTCCATGGAAGCTTAGAAATCAGTGGACAAATTGTATGGAATTGACTAATAATATTAATTTCATTTGTTCTCACATTTTTAGGGAGGAGAATACTTGTGCAGACAAGTTGGCTAATTATGGTACTCTTGTGCAGGGGTATCATTGGTGGGATTTAGTTCCTAATTTTATTTTGGATGATTTCAATTGTAATCGGTTGGGTCTTCCTTTTTTTAGATTTAGATGATTCTTCTATGGGTTTGGTTTATGCCCCCCATGTTTTTTGTAATTCTTTTTATTCTTTTTAATATATCCATGGCGTGCTGCAGATGATTGGATGGGGCTGGAGTGTCAACCTAGTTGGGATGCCAGTCTCTTCAGTGATGCTTTTGCATGTCATTTTTGTTTAAAAAAAAAAGTGAAAGAAATAGATATTCTATAGATAAATTTATAAATACACCATTCTTTATATTCTACAGAGAAATTTATAAATACACCATTTGTAACACCTCGATTATTTACTGCTTTTAAGATCAGTAAATTATATAAATGATGTTTATATTTTATATGAGGTTTAGAAAAGGATTTTGGATAAACCAAAGCCATATTCATACTCTACGTTATCGTAGAGGGCTATAGTTAAATTTTGGGTTGACAGTAAGATTTTATTGATCATAAGACCTAACTTTGACTCGTGAACGAAACAGTTAGGCTTAGAATCGAATTTCCAACAATTTTGATAAAATTGGTTTTTCGCACTAAAAAGCGAATTAATATACGTCATACGGACGAAATCTTAAATAGGGTGATGAACGGAGCTAAATACGGATTTACATGGATTCGCTAACGGATAAACGAAAAGTCACATCAGGTCACATCACCTAGGAAAGCGTGCCAATGACTCACCATGTCATCATGATGTTCTAAAATATCTGAACGCATTCACATTGCGAAAAGACAAAAATGCCCCTGATCTTTTCCCTAAATTACACTTTTGTCCCTAGAGGAAAAGACTGTTTTGCCCCTGGGAACTTATGAAAAGACCATTTTGCCCTCACCCTCATTATGACATCTAGAAAACATCTAGATATTTTGGTTACTTTAAGGGTGAAAAGATTATTTTGCCCTTGGTCTTTTATTCTAATTTCATTTTTGTCCCTAGGTGAAATGACTATTTTACCCCTAAGTGAACAATTTTTGGACCCTTGAGTCCCTCCCATTTCTCACGCATAACTCCCCCATTCATAAAGCCATCATCCTTTGTTCTTCATTCACCATTTTCTCCTTAAGCTTTCTTCCATTTAACCTTAACCATTTTTTGTGAAGCAAGTCTTAATTCTTGGTCCATTATTGTCACTCAAGAGGTATGATTACTCTCTTTGATCCATGAGTTCCTTATTCATCACCTAAATCTTGTTTTTCAAGCTGTGATCATGGATGTTCAAATTCTAACAACAAACTTCAAAAATCTCTAGAAAATTTTAGAAAAATCCTTTTAATGTGAAAACAATTTCTATGGTCTAGTATCATCATCGTCTATCATTATCCAAGAGCATTAAATCAAATAACATCCCTAGCCTATTTATTTAAGAGAGGCTGAACCCTAAGCTATTTTGGGGGAAATGAGTTTTCTTCAATTTTGTTAAATGATAGTTGATTTCACTTCTTTCATTCCTATTATCATTGAATCCAAGTGATTAAGGAACCAAATCAAATCCTAGCCTATTTTTCTCAATGATGGCCGAACCCTATCTTGATTTGTTGGACGGGTTTTAGTTCAAATCTTTGACAAGTAATTGAGGATTATGTTGTAATCATGCTTAAGAATCATTAATCCAAGAGCTAGTAAAGTTTCAACACCTCTAGCTTATTTTTATAAAAAGAGGCCGAACCCTTGCCACATGAACTACAGGCTTTTTTATTGGATCGTATTAACTTATGGTTGTGATTTGTTGTGAAGGATCAGACGGTGTTTGATCATTCAAAAGCATGTGCAATTGACAATTGCAGAGCCGGAGTCCTAGTTGCACTTGGAAGCACGCGAGAAAATTGTTCAGGCGGGGGAAAGAACCACAATATCGTCGGGGAGGCAAGATTAAAATAATTTATATTGATATGCGTAGGGCGACCTAGACCTACTAGAGGTCGAATGACCAATAGGTTGACGTTATGATATATCGAGGTTGTATGTTGTCTGTTAGTATACCTAATATGATATATGTGTTGATTTGTATGTATGCCTAGTAACATGTTTATGGTTACTTGAATTTATGCCTATGATTTGATATTATTATTGAACATGTTTATGGTTGCTTTATGATATGGTATTGTAATTACTGTGGTATGAGTAGAGGTAGGCAGAATTGCTGATGAATCGGGATATGCATATGTGGTGAGAAAGTTGAGGTTATATATATATATATATATATATATATATATATATATATATATATATATATATATATATATATATATATATATATATATATATATATATATATATATGTTATAGTGCTCAACCTAGAGATCCAGTTGATATATTTTTATGATGAGATATAAAGTTGATACCCGGTTATGCCAGAGAAAGTTGGTTGTAGTTGTGTACAATTTGTGGTTGAGACACTAAGTTGTTGATCCCGAGATGAGTCGATGAGGTTTATGTGCATTGTTGTTGTTCATCACTGTGTTGGCGTATGGTCGATCAATCTTACCTGCGGGGAGGTGATCGTACCCACAAGTTGAGTTGTTAACGGGCGAATGTCCCGACCTGGCCTGCAGATGGGGGGATATGTCGATACTGATGGACGAATGTTCCGACCTGGACTGCGGGCGGGTGAATATGTCGTGTGAGTTGAGCCTAAGAGCTATTGGCCGAACCGTGCATTGTGGAAGGTGGCATAGTGATGAATGAGACATCTTAATCTGTTGGGGATGTCGCGTCGTGATCACGTCCATACAGTCGTTAGTTGCATGAGTGTGAGAGGCAGTAGCTAAGAGAGAATGATTTGAGAGATGATTTTTTGACACTGTTGTGTTGTTGTATATTGCCATCAGTATAGCTTATTTTACAGTTGTTTCCCTATTTATGATGTATTGCTATTTTTTATCCCCATATTATTCTCTGTTGCATTTTATTCTCATCGCACGAGAAGATCCTGTTGAGGAGTTGCCAGAGGAGATTGATAGCATATCTGTTGAACCGTATGCTGGCGGGAGAGTCCCGATCCCTTGTCAGAAGATTGTAGAGCTTGGAAGCTTTCGCTATCCTAGTTAGAGTCGTGTTGGGTTAGTAGTCTTAGTTGGTTATGGCTAGTACATGGATTTGAGCGAAATGTATTTTTGGGGCCAAGAGAGGAAGTCGTATGTATTTTTATTTTGATGGCTTGCTGCCATGCTTTAAGTTTATATATGTGTTACGTACTCCGAGGGTTTGAAACTGGTATTAGTTATCGTAGGCTCTACTGATGGAGCCAGTATTTTATATTTGTGTAAGTTATTATGGCATCAGTGTGTTGGTTGTTTTTAACATTTCTGCATTTTTATATAACACGCTACGCTGTAACGTTAAGAGTTCGGGTTCGGGTTACCAATAGGACCTCCGAGGAGGGGTTGTCTCACCATTCTTAACAAGTTGTATTGTTGTAACATGTCAGAATAAGTATAGGAACAAATATGGTTTTAAGGATTAACTAAATGAGAGCACACAAAAAAAGGGATTAACTAAATGCAGTAGGGGTAATATTTTAAATTAGGTCAGGGGCATTTTAATAAATTAAATGTTGATAATGTATTAAATTACATAACATACGTTTCATTTTGTTTTAATAACCATTCAATTCCTTTTAATATAGGCAATAGAATCATTATCATTGAATTATGCATTAAACAATATAACCATTCATTGAAAATATATAGGCAATTAAATCATTATCATTATCCGTTTAATACCTAGGGGTGTTTTTTTCTAAGATACCAAATAGAATCTCAGGAATATAAGATTAGAAATATGTATTCCAGTGTTTGGTAGAAAGAAATTAAAAAAATTTCCTGGGAACAAATTATTCTTGGCATTTTCTTTACCCCATGTTGGTGTTATTGTTAATCCCATGAGTATAGGATGGGAAAGATTTAATCCAATGTAGTGGGCATCAATTTTATTAGAGAAAACTCTTTTCTACCATCACTATTTTATTATTCCTTGGACTCTTATCAATTACATTGAATAATTAATTTTTAAATAACGTTTTATACAACAAAGGTATTTTGATGATTACACCATTTTCTCATAAATATGTATAATGAACCAAGCAAAGTTTCGAATTATTCCCTGAAATTTCTAGAAAGATTCACAACTTTAATTGCTAAACAAACACGTTTTACAAGAAACTCAACAATAACATTCCTGGTGATAAAACTCTCGGGTTTGTGATTTCAGGAAAACTTTTCTCAATCCGTGAAACAAACGCTCCCTTAGGGGTAATTTTGTTTCTTGGCCTAGCATCATATCAACTTACCTTTTTTTATATGTCTTTAGCTAATCAAGATCAGGCTATAGGACATGCATTCAACTGAATATAGAAATATAGAATTAAATTATTATGTCTAGTAGCTAACACTGAAGGAAAATCCAAGACTACTGATGGAGACTTACATGATAAAGTTGATTAAAAAAGAGATGATCGTCCTAAAGTTCTCAAAATAAAGATGAAGAAAAAATTGTAATTGTTTCTTAAATTAAATTTCTCTACAGCTCCATTTTGGTACAGAGCAATTGAGCAAAACGATAATTTTGCACACAAATGGGTCATACATAACAGTTTTGGAGCCCAAAAAAGGTACAAGATGCCATTAAATTAGACATGAACAGGCCATTTGACATTTTCTTTTTAATTCCTGTTACATTTGTAAAGCACTACAACATAAGTTAGTTTTAGCGACATTCAAAAAATGTCGCGAAAGTGTAAAAAAAATGTTGTATATTAATATTAGCAATATTTTAGCAAGTGTCGCAAAAAATGTTTAACATTTTTTTTTTATACCTAATATAACATTTAATAAATGTTACAATATATTCTTTTTGTAACATTTATTTAGCATATGACAACATTTTTGTTAAATGTAACTAAATATTAAAAATGTCGCTAAATATATTTATAGTAACATTTTAAAAAATATTGCTAACTTTAAAAAAATGTTACTAATTACTTTTTTGTAATGTTTTTAAAAATGTTACTAATTACCTTTTTGTAACATTTTAAAAATGTTACGATTTTCTTATTGTAACATTTTAAAGATATTATTTATGTTAAATCTTTACTTCAAAGATGTCATTAATTTTGTGGCAACCAAAACAAACACAAGAAATAACCTAAAAATAATTCATATATAACCAAATCAAATGAAAGTTATTTGCCTTCATTCACATTTAAAGTAAAATCATGTTTTATAATAATGTTAATATTATAAAGAAACTAATAATCATCTGCTTTACAAAGAAACTAAGAATCATTTGGTTGGCCTTCGTGCTTCACCACTCCAAATCATCTGCACAAAGTCCAGCTGCAATTAACTGTTAGCATATTGTAAGATTGTTACAGTAGAAAACCTATCGAACCTATCAAAAGGCAAGTTTGAGTAAGATTACATGTCTGATCAAGATGCCTAGCATGTCCGATCAAGTTGACATTTGTATACTTCCTTGATTTGATATTTGTAAAAAAAAAAAAAAAAAAATTGATCAGTGTGTGCACTTACTATACTAAAATGCAACATTCTGATGGCAAGACTACACAACAAATATGAAGCTAATAGAAAAACACTTTGTTGATCAAAATATCATATCATGCGTTTCGTCGCTCAGAATTTCCAGGATAAACAGTCTTAGCTCTCCAGGATCTATACAGGACCTTAAACTACCCATTAGTTCTCCAAGGATGGAATGGTAGTGAAGAGTCTTGGACAGGAGTAGCTTGTTTTGGGTCATCAGTTATAGACATGTAATGCACCAACTAACTCCACTGTTTATATTTCCAATTTAGATCATAATGCCACTAATAACAATTAGCCTTGCTCTCTGTCTTCATGCAATAAAATTCAAGCATAGTGGGAGAAATACCATTTGGTTTACCCCCCAATACCACACATGTAAGCTAATTCTTCCATCTTGTTCCCATATGACTAGATTCTATGCTTGCTGATAAGCCTACCCTGTATGTTCAGTAGTTTGACAATTTTTCCTAACTAAATACCATAGAGAGGATAATACATGGGATTATTCTTCTTAACAAAAGAATCCATTGAATGTAGTATACTCTACTATTGTGATATGTCCTAGGAATTAGAGATGGCAGTAGGTTGATTTCTTACAATGTGAAGGATGTATACGAAACACATTCAAATTCAATCATAAACATGCCTAAACTATAGCAAAAGCAGACCATAAATTCTAATAGAAACATGGTATAGGTTTCACAATAAAAGTACATCACAATTGAATCACATGAATAAAAAAAAAAAAGGGATATAAAACACAATGAGGACAAAATAAAAGCCGAGTCATGTAGTTCCTTATTAGTTATTTCTCATCAACACAAGCTTCAAGAGAAAAACACATTCAGATGACAAAGGAGCTCCAAAATACTAGCAAGTTCAATGCACCTAAACCATCCTCCCAACCACTCTGTCCCCTCCCCAAAAAGAAAAGGAAAAGGAACTGGAGAGAATTAAACATGCTGGTTATATGAACTCAAGTTATTGAATCTCATTCAATTGATAATGCAATTTCAAGGTATTTTAGATCAAACGATTAATTATGCTATATACGACTTAAATGTATATTAACTATGCCTTAAATGTACAAACAATTTGCTAATATCAATTTATCCTTTGAAGTCATGAGAAAATAAAATGAGATAAATCACCTTTGCAAATTTAAGTACAAGCTTAATTAGTGTCTAAACAAGTATCTGTAACATTATCAACTTCTGTTTTGTTCATGTAATTCTAGTTCAGTCTCTACATTTACTTTTTATTCGTAACAAATCAAAAAAAACTCAGAAAGAAAATAACATACTTAAATATGACATGTAATCAAACAGTATATAGGCAATGAGAATATAAACTAGTAGTTGCATAAGTTATGGATGAAATAATAACAAGGAACTTACCAAGTCAAATCTACACCTGCATTTATCATTAGCTCCTAAAAGCATCAGGAATCCAGCTCATAGCACAAAAAACATCAGCTTAAGAGAGCTCTCCAAGTCCATTTATGGTGAGCTTTATAAAGGCTTTTTCCTCTTGAAGGGAGATGACCTTGTCTGTGTTTGTCAACTCCTTGAAACTTAAACATAGTTCAATTCTATAACCTCTAGCAGTTGCTTCTTTGTAAACTCTCATAAATTTAGTACAAGAAAGAGTTTGGTTAAGAAACATTTTTGTAATTACATGGTAATCTTGCAATCGCTCTCCACTAGAGGGAAATCAATTCATAGCACAAACCCCCAAACTGTTTTGTCTTTCGATTTCCATTAAACTTTCTCAGCAACCAAACAAAAATTTCTTCACATTCAAAATTCATCCAAATCAAATAAATCCCAGAGTAAAAAAAAAAAAATTAGACCATCAACAAATTGACAAAAATGCAACAACCTAGTATTTCACCAGAACTAACTCTACCATTCAAACCGCTACCCAATTCAATCATCACAGAACAGAAAAACACTGATAGATACATGTATAGATTGATAGAGATAGCGAGTGAGAAAGCTAACCCCAACAATGCGAGTGCGACCGCACAAGCCCCCTTTTTTTAGGGGGCATCAAATTTTTTTTTTACTTCATATATATGTATATATTAAAATAAAAATTTTATATAATAAACATTTATATAGTTAAAAAATTTATATTTAAAATTTGAGGCCCAATTGTTTTTTAAAATTTAGGGCTCAATTCTTTTACTACTTATTTTAATAAATTTTTTTAAAAAAAGAAAATTAACAGCCACATAAAAAACTTTTCCTTTTTTTTTCACTCACATATCTCTATCCGTTTTTCCTTCACTTATTTTAACAATTTTTTATTAAAAAAATCCAAAAGACTCACTTTTCCTCACTCATTGACTCACGTCTGCTTCTCTCTTTTTGTCTGACGCTCTGACCTCATACCTCATTCGATCAGTCTCTATGCCTCACATATCTCTGTTGGCAGTGGTGGATTGCTTCATTCACAATCAAACGTTGAGTCTGTTGAGGAGTCTTTTAGATTTCACTATTTTTTATATATTGTAGATCAAGCAATTGGCTCACTTAATAGAAGATTTGAGCAATATAGCACATATGAGGAGATTTTTGAGTTTTTGTTTAGCATTGAAAGGCTTAGGTCATTCTCTGATAAGGACTTGAAAAAAAGTTACAAAAATCTTGAATTTATCTAAAACATGGTGATTCTTATGATCTTGATGGTGAAATTCTATTTGAAGAATTAAAAGTTATTAGTGAGGCTTTAACAGTTGAATCAAAATCAAGCTTTAATGATATTAAGTTCTTTGAAGACATTTAATTATTTTTCTAATGCATGCATAACTTATAGAATAATATTAACTATCATTATTACTGTTGCAACTGCTGAAAGAAGTTTTTCTAAATTAAAATTGTTAAAATCTTATTTGCGATCTACTATGTCACAAGATAGATTAAATAGTACTGCTTTTGATTTCTATTGAAAATGACATTTTAAAGGCCCTTCACTATGAAAAAATTATTAATGATTTTGCAGCAAAAAATGCAAGGAGGACAATATTCAAACATTAATAGGGCGTCAATTTCTTTCTTCAGTCCTTGTGATTCATTTGTTATCAATGGAGGATACTGCTGGTCAGCTGGTATAGGGATGTTGTTGCAACATGTTCAGGTTGATAGATATAAGTATAACTATTTTTGCTATAATTCTATTGTGTTTGCTACTGTAATCTTTTACTTTTCTTCGGTAATATTTGTTTCACTTGAGATTGTATTCAAACAAGAGTAAAGACCCAAATTGATTCTCGACAAAAAATCACGGTGACATTTTGGTCCATGAGAAATGAAAAATACCAATTTAGTCCTCAAGAATGTAAAATGCGGGTCAAAATAGTCTCTGACAGTGACTAAAATGTCCCTAAAAATTACCTTAAAAAGGATCAATTTGATCCGCATTTTACATTCTTGATGACCAAATTGGTATTTTTCATTTCTCAGGAACCAAAATGTCACCGTGATTTTTTGTCAATGACCAATTTGGGCATTTACTCTTAAAACAATTAATGACTAACTTTTTGTACCTTTTTGTGCGCTTTTGATAATCAATTATATATTCAGTTTATAAAAAAAAAAAAAAGAAGAAATAGGGCACTAATTTCTCAATTTACACGGGACACCCAAAATGTTTTTGTAATTTGTTGAAAAAAAAGAAAGTTAACTTGTTTTCAGTAACATTTTCTCTAAGAAATGTTAGAAAAACATTGTTATATTATTATTTGGTAACATTTGTTAAATGTAACCGGATAAGTGTTGCTAAAGCTACTGAATATAGTATTGTTTCTGGATAATCTTCCAAATCATATCTTATTATTATTTCTAAAACTAATCTGTGAACCGACATATTGATATGTAAAAAATTATCAATGAAAATATTTAAAGCTATGAATTTTATTAATTTTTTTTTTACAATAGTTTTATTAATTTTCAACACTTCACCTTCATTACTTTTTATTTGTTATTATAAAATTTATTATTCCATCAAATGAAATTATTCAACATCTATTAAAATTCAATAAAATAAAATTTATAATTATGTCACATAAATGCATTTGTAGGGTTTAAACAAATCCCAAGCATAAAACTTAGTTTACAAATCATGTAATCCTTGGTGTCACTGTTCTGTGTAATTAAAAACGAACATATCATACAAAAATCACTCATTTTTAGCAATGATAAAACACCAAAAAAACAATTCATAAAAGTTTGTTACATATAGCGACTTTTATGTATGCAATGTGAAGTTAATGGGTCAATATTGATTCAATATTTATTTTTTTCCTTTTAATTAAATGTATGCACCAACATGTGCTTATATATAAAATTTAACATATTCAACTTAATTTACACACAAGGAAAGATTTTAAGTCATACATATGACTTTATATTATTTTATGTCAAATATTATTCTATTTGTTAAACCAATCAATTTATTACATGCAGCTCAATACATTTTAATATTTCTTACTTCAAAATCAAGCTCATACATAAATTTGTTATTTCATTTACTATGTAAATATCTAGAATTTATAAATGTAAATTATGAATAATTATTAATAAACTGTGTAAACCTCTGCATCGCACGGCAAACTGTACAAGTTGCGCTAATAATAATAAAGCAAATTCTATGGTACCTTGGGAGATTTGAGGGTACCGGTACCCTCATCACAAAAGGAACCATAAGTTTACTAGAAGGAATTGATAAAAAATATAAAGAACTAGAAAAAATACTGGAACAAATAAATAATAATGTGTTACAAGTTTTAGAAGTCACTTCAAAATTCGCAGAATATATTAGTATTCCTGAACATACTGAACAAACAAAATATGCAGACATATATACAACCTTAAGTGCAATAGAAAAAGGAAAAGGGAAAGACATAGAAACTAGCGAAGATGGAGAAAGACTTAGAAAAATTCTTATACAACTAGAAAATATATTAGAAGAAGAAACTAAAAATAGACCTATTACAAAAAGAGATCTAGAAGAACTACTAAACACGAAAAAATCAGAACCATTACGTTATTTAGAAACCTTAACACCAAGAACAACATGGAGAGGATAAAAACTGATTATATTGAAACAATAAAAAACTCTAATGACTTAGAGGAAATACAACAACTTCTTGAACAATTAAAAATAATTGAAGAAGAACATAATCAAATACAAGTTACAGAACCAATTAATTCAACCCCAAATGAAACTGAAGAGGTAGTATTAAATTATAGCTCCTCCTCTGATGAAACAAACTTTAATGAAATACGAATGCATCATGGAGAATCAAGTAGTAGTATGATACCTGGAAGAAATAGAAAAAGAAAAGATACACATGAAATATGGGATGATATAGAAGAAAAAACAATGCATGATAAAGGATATTTAAAAAGAGGTAATAAATGGTCTAAAATTTCAGATGAATTTAAACCAAGATACGAATCCATTAAATCAGGAAATATTCTAAATTTAGATTGTGCGAAAAACAAAGAAGAAATACTCTTACAATGGATTAATGAACTTACATTGCTAATGGCAACAGATGACAAATTTAATAGTCTAGATAGAAATTCAATAAAGAATTTTATCTTTTACAAAACGTCAGGAAATGTACAAAAATTTCTAAATTCCATAAAAGAGGAAAAATGGCAACAATACATACAACAAACAGTAACAAACCAAGACTTTGCTAGACTTATTATGGAATTAATATACGAAGAATTCATAGGCTTTGCTAGTATTGAACAAAGTGATGAAGTAAAACGATATTTACACGAAACTGCAAAAGTACACTTAAATAGAATGCAAATATGTGATATGTGTGATATAGGAAGTTTTATCTGTGAATACCAAAAATATTACTATCAATTAGACACTGATACCAAAGAAACATACAAAATGATATTTATAGATAAACTACCATTTCCACTCAATCAAAAAATAAAAACAATTTGGTTAGCTAATCCATTAACAACAGTAAAAACTCTAGGAGGTATTATTCAAGTACTCCTAAAAGAATTACGAGATCAATGTTTAAACAGAGAAACCATAAAACAGTTAAATAGAGGAAGAAATGTAATTTGCTGCGAACTACCAGAAATAGAATTACCGGGAAGTTATGGATGCACTCCTATCAAACGACGAAGAAAATACTATAATAAAAAGAAAAAGCCAAATCTAAGAAAAACTTATCCAAAAAAGAAAGCATGTAAAGACACAAAGAAAAAATACTTTAAGAAAAAACGAACACCAAAAAAATACTGTCCATAGGGAAAAAAGAAATGTGTCTGTTGGATATGCAATGAAGAAGGTCATTATGCAAATAAATGTCCTCAAAAGAAAGAAAAAGAATTTAAAGAAAAGGCTAAAATAATTAAACAAGTTTATAAAACATATGAGCTTGAACCACTAGAAGAAGAATTAAGTACTACTGATACCAGTATATATGAATATTCTGAACATGATGAACTATCTTCAGAAGAAACAGAATCCGAATAGTACGTATATTAAAATCAAGATAGAAAATAATAACAAAGAAACTGAAGCCTACGTAGATACTGGAGCAAGTATTTGTTTAGCAACAAAAGCATTATTTAATAATTGGGAATATTTACAAAAGCCATTAAAAATACAAATCGCTGATGAATCTATCCACTCTTTATTCTGGGTAGTAAATCGCATCACGTTAATAATCCAAGACAAGAAATTTATTGTCCCAACAATTTACCAGCAAGAAACAGGAATAGATGTTATTTTAGGCAATAACTTCTTACGACTTTATTCCCCCTTTTGTCAATACTTAGATTATATAACACTTCGCACACCGTATATACGAAATACTCAACTACGGGACATCCTTTCTATCCCAATTATTCACTCTTCCCTATGTACTTATTCTACCAAACAATCAGAGTTCAGCCAACTGCAACGTGGTGAGTTATTTACTCTTATTTGTCACAAATTTCGCTATGCTCTAATGAATTTAGAACCAAATAGAACAATACCAGCTCATATTGACCAGTTATTGGAAAAATTATGTAGTGATCATCCTTTAGATCCAAACATCAATAATAAAAATACCGAACTCATTACCTTACAATTAAAAAATCCTACCCAAGAAATAAAATGTAAACCAATGATTTACACTAAACTAGACAGAGATGAATTTGCCGAAGATATCAAGCAAATGCTCGAAAAAGGTTTAATAAGACCATCCAAAAGTAAGCATTCAGCCCCAGCCTTTTATGTAGAAAACCATAGTGAACTTAAACGTGGTAAAAGGCGTATAGTGATAAATTATAAACAAATAAATGATGCAATGGAAGGAGACGCATATTTTCTCCCTAGAAAAGATTTAATTATTGAACAAATTAGAGGTATGATATGGTTCAGTACCTTCGACTGTAAATCAGGATTTTATCAACTAAAATTAGATGAACAATCTAAAGCACTAACAGCCTTTAGTTGTCCTCAAGGACAATATGAATGGAATGTACTCCCTATGGGAATGAAACAATCCCCAGGAATCTTTCAAAGATACATGGACACAATCCTTAAAGAATATAGAGATTTTTGTCTTATTTATATCGATGATATACTCGTATTTACCAATAAAGACTTAAAAGACCATTATCAGAAAGTAACCTTAGTACTAAATAAACTTCTAAGACATGGAGTAGTATTAAGTAAAAAGAAAATAGTTTTAGCCCAAAATAAAATCAACTATTTAGGCCTTGAAATAGAAAAAGGAAAGTTAGTAATGCAAAAACACGTATTAGAAAAACTTAAGAATTTTCCTGTAATCTTAAAGGATAAAAAAGAATTACAAAGATTTCTCGGATTACTAACCTACATCTCAAATGAAGGTTTTATAAAAGATCTTGCACCAAAACGAAAGATTTTACAACAGAAGCTAAAGAAAGATGCTCTTTGGTCTTGGACAAAGGAGGATGAAGCAATTATTACTGAATTAAAGAACTTATGTCAACAGCTCCCAGAATTATACCATCTTGCAGACGATGACTTAATTATTATCGAAACAGATGCATCACATGAATGTTGGGGAGGTGTTATGAAAGCAAAACCCCCTGGACAAAAGAAAGAATTACTGTGTCGATACATGTCTGGAACATTTACAGACAGTGAAATTAATTATCCTACTCATGAAAAAGAAACATTAGCACTTATTCGGATGTTGGACAAACACCATATTTATGTGCTTGATAAAGAATTTATTGTGAGAACCGATTCCACTTATGTGGCAGGTTTTAAAAATTTTAATCATAAAGGCACTTATAAACAAGGACGATTGATCCGATGGCAAATGAAATTATCAGAATATAATTACTCAATCTCTCATATTAAGGGAGAGAAAAACGTTCTTGCAGATATATTATCCAGAGAATGGAGCGCGGGACAACAGAAATGCTGAGAAGGCAAAGAGAACTCAAGCAAGCACTCAGAGATCAAAAGCTAAAGGAATTAGAACTACTCGAAGCAGACATTAAAGTATTGGATTTACAATTACAAACAGAAGGTTTCCTTGAACAAGTACTCCCAGCAGAAATCAAAATACAAGCTCAAAAAGAAGGAAATCAAAAATGGTATGTTATCTTCAACGGACCATTGCCAGGAATATATGACGAGTGGCACAAAGCAGCCCCTCACTGTCAGAAAGTTCCAGGAGTCATTCACAAATCCTATGCAACAAAAGAAGAAGCAGAAAAAGCATTAAAAGATTATCAAATTGCTAAAGGTAAAGAAATCTATCTTGGACCAAGAACTTTTGCAGAAACTACCACTCTAAAACCAGAGCCAAGAAAAACACTAAAGGTTCTAGGAAGAGTTCCTTCTTCTCTAGACAATTTCCCAATTATTACCAGAAAAGAACATGAACTTCAAGTTCAATTTTCGAAAGAAAATTTTTATGAACACCTCAACCGATTACTGCATTGGACAGAAAAAGAAAAAATTAATTGCATGTATATGCTAGACCGCAAAATATTCGCCACCAAAGCAGTACTTACACCAGGAGCACCATCAATTCTGACGTTCAATTTATTCCAATTTGGTCTAATTGAATGTCTTTATTTAAGCCCCAATCTTGAAGAAATTAATCTATTCCCATACTATTTCAAAGAAGCAGTTCAATTGTTTCAGAAAAATATTGCTGGAGAAAGAGCTATGTTCTTAAAGTTTTACTCAGCTTATCCAGATTTCTCCACCAAACAACCAGCAAAGCATTTAATCTTTATTGGGATTAGCAATAATAATTTCCCATTAATGGATGAACCCACTGGAATAGACTATGATGAAGACCACATTAATAACTTCATCGCTCATCAATTGGCAAGCATTTACTCTCAATGCCAGACAATTGGAAAAGAATCATTTATCAAAACACTATACAAAGGACCAAATGCTTTGTTATTAAGCAAGACAAGCGGAAGGATCATCAGAGAAAAAGACTTATCCCTGCTAACAAACTTCGAGATGCCATTCTATGCACTAGAGGGACCCGCTATGAATTATTGCCCAGCTATCCTTGACAAACTATGTTTATTGATTAAAGAAAATGGGAATCATGCATGTGAAAGATGCATAAAGCAAAAGCAAGAAACGACAGAAGCCACCACTAGCTGTCTGCCACAAGGAAAAGATTCCGAAGACGAAGCAATAATTGAAGAATGACGTAAGCAGTGACGGAATCATGTAAATTATTAGGTCTCTGATGTAAGCACTTACGTGCTATAGGGCTACCAATGTAAATAAACACTAAGCTCTTAGTCTATAAATAAGACCTCTTATGCTGAGGCAAATCAGAGTGAATCAAGTTGGAGAAAACTCTCACCCGAGTTTCCCTAAGTTGAGGAAAGCTGATAGTCTCCTCATAATAGAGGATACTAGGTATCTGTGTATACCACCTTGTAAACACTTCCATAAATAAATTACTTTTCTACTTATTCTCTTCCACTTACCATTGCCCTTTACAAATTAATCATTCATTATTTTCCACCGAGCAAGCATCATACCACACCATGAAGGTATCCACCATCGGGCAGGAATACAAAGATGAAGGAGATCAAGCTCTATGCACATCTATGGACTCAGAACGCGGAAGCAGCAGTGGACCAAAAGGCACTATCTTTCATTAAAACCCAAGCAGGTATAACTCAAACACTCTACTAGCATTATTAGTATTGTTAGGAATTATGAATCCTGAGAATAGATCTGAGATTAGAGAAACTAATGAAGACATAGAACACCTTCAAATTACTGAAGAAGATGGAAATTATCAAGGAAGTATTCTTATAAATCCTAGATTATTTCAAAAAATACAAAAAGAAGAATTAGATCTCTCTAAAACTGCAAATATGAAAGGAAAGGAAAGATTAGGAGGAACAATGAAAAGATTTATTCAAAAAGAAAACATCATTTATTATGGAAAAATAATTACTGAAACCCCCATAGACATAACTGAAGCTCAAGGTAGTACAAATATTCAATTATTAAGCCGAAAAAAGATTTCGGAATTAAGACAAAATTTAAAAATAGAAGCACATAGAAGGAAAATAGGATATATTCATATAGGTGCAGTTCAAATTTTAATTAAAGCAACTTTTCAAGGAGGAATAGACTCTCCAGTTGAATTAATCTTAAAAGATGAACGCATAACTGATGTTCGTGATAAAATATTAGGAGTAATCGAAGGAAATTTAGCATATGTAAAACTAAAATTTGAAATTCACCCTAATATAGGAATTCCTTTAAGCACTCAACGATTAGACCAATCATTAACCCTAGAACATAAATTTCTTAGAAAAAATCTCATGAGACCTGGAGATAAAATATTCTCAGTAACCTATTGTGTAAATTATGCATTAACAAATTCACATCATAGTATTACATTCAGAAATAATGATAGAATAGATGTCCCTCAATTATTTGAAGACATTGGAAAAATTTATTACCCCAGAAGAAATGAAATAACAGAGTTAGGAACGTTTTTAAAAAGATCGGATTCATTAAGAATACCTTATATACCGCGACCCATTCAATTATTAGAACCTGAAAAGAATGCTAGTACGAGTGAAAATATAAATAAATTAGTAAGCCAAGTAAATGATTTAACTTTATATATCAAAAACAAAATATGAAACATAACTCTGAAGGATGTTCGGAAAAATATTGCAAAATTCGAAATATCTGGGCCAGAAATGGTATCAGAGCTAGTTAATGAAAACTGCTAGCAATATAAGAATAATAATCATTAATTTAAAAAATTATTGTAAAACTTTAAAAGAATTAGACGAGGAAAATCCTAACCCTTATCTCAAAGATCAAATCAGAAGAGTAGAAATACGTATTCAAATTTTTAAAAGACGCCTAGAAAAATTAATAGCATGAAAACATACGCTACCTTAAAAGAATGGTTATGTACCAACCGTAAAAAGATATCTTATTGGCAAGAAAATAAACCACAAACGATACAAGACTACTGGTTTAAAGAAAGTATGCTAACACATCATATAGAATTAGAAAAATGGATAAAACAAAGACTTAAACGAATAATTGCATGAGAACTATTACTCTGTTAAAAGAATGGATAAACGAACTTAGAAACGAAATTAAGTATTGGAAACAACAAGATCCCGAAGAAATAATTGACGAATGTACAGTAAGAAGAATACTAAACCATAACATAAAAATGTTACAACTATTCAAAACAGAATTAGAAACTTGTGCAGCATGAATCAAACTCAAATAAAAGAAACTATACGAATACTAAAATTACAACTGAAAGATGAATATAAAAATCTGTCCACGTTATTAAAAATTAAAGAAGAAGATTTTGTAGACGAACAAATTAGAAAATTAATTGAACGAAGTATTTTGTGGAAAGAAAAAAGATTACTCCGTTTAGAAAATCAATTAAAAGATGGTTGAATATATAGAAGAACTAGGATTGCTTATGACTGGAAAAATAGTTATACTTATAGAAAAATACGATACTATTTTAACATATGATATACTCGAAGCAATGAATTATCTTAGGAAAAAGATAAAACATTTTGAAGGAATTATCTTACACGAAGACAATGAAAATCTTAGAGAAATAGAACAAGAAATTCTCACTAAAGCAAAAGGACGGTTAGCAAATATTTCTCGTTATAAAAGAAAAAATGGAAAAATATTTGGAAGAATTAACACCTTTGAACAATGGTATCCCGTTATAGGGTACCAAAACCCATGAATTTATGGGGGTACCGTAGCAACCCCCTAATAATAAACACAATTGTTGGTAAAGTTATGTAATCTAACATGATAAGTAGATAAGGGGGAAACATATGATAATGAGGGGTGGTGGGTGGTGGTGAAGGAAATTGATAACAATAGTAATAATTATAAGTACGGTAATTTTTGTAATATTTGGTTGGTAATTTTGATAGTAAAGAGAACAAAAGCACCATTTAAATATACGGTGTCATGTTACAATCTCGTTATTTATATAATACAAATGGGACATTTTGAACATATTCACATTTCAAATACATATCTCTACCCCACTTGAAAACAAACAATATCTATGATACTCACTTACACTCACATAAATCTACTATTATTCCATACGTTGTCCACAATCATTGTCCAGAAATTTTCCCCCAGTATTATTGTCCCATATATTTAGAATTTCAAACAACGGGAACGAAAAACTAATATTCCTCTTTTTTGGTTTAGAAATGTTACTTCAGCATCAAAATTCGATAACAAAATTCGACAACATTTTTCATGGTTAATGTAGTTCAAAAACGTGACTAATGAATTGATGAGTTTAGTTAATAGATATGCAACGTATCGCAACTCATTAACCATCCACTAAACTTCATTAACTACGATTTTGAATGTCATTAATCACGATTTTAAGGTGTTCAAATATACACGTGAAGTTCAAAATTTTGAACACCGAAAAATATTCATGGTTAATAACATTCAAAATCGGATTAATGAAGTTCGGTGGATGATTAATGAGTTGTGAAATATATATATATATATTAATCAAATTCAATATTTCATTAATCACGTTTTTGAACTTCATTAACCAAAAAAATTATTATCAAATTTTGTTGTCCAATTTTAATGTTCCAATAAGGGAACAGTTTTTAATTTAAAGTACAGTTTTACCAAGACATTGTTCCATCAATTTCTTGGGACCCCTTTAGGAAACTACCATGCACTTTCCTTCGTACCAGCACAGTTACGTAATCTTTATTGACATTTACTTGTGCAGCCGAGGCAACTTCATAGCAACTGCATATATATCTCAATCCGTTCATTTCCCTCTTGTAGTCTTGTGTCTATAAATATTATATATTTATTTAAAGGCTGTGAGGCTAAATATTTTATGTGTTACGAGAGGAAATTGCTTTTTCAAATTTGATCTTTGTTATGGCCACCGAGAGAATTCTCAAACCATCCAAGTGGTTCTCTAACAAAAGTCTCAGCCTTAGTCTTCATCGCCGAAAATCAAGATCCTCCAATTCAACGTTTAGCTCTCCTAGATCTCCTTCTCCCGTGTCACCTTGTACAACTCCCAAGAATAACAGTGTAGAGGATGGGGTATGGGAGGTTTTCCGTCACTTTGATGGAGACGGAGATGGGAAAATCTCTGCCTATGAGCTAAGGTCATATTTCGGGTCCATTGGTGAACACATGTCACATGAGGAGGCTCAAGGGGTAATCCGTGACCTTGACTCTGATGGTGACAACTTGTTAGACTTCAAAGATTTCACGAAACTGATGAGGAGTAAAGGAAGGGATGGTGATGATGAGGATCTCAGGAAAGCTTTTGACATGTTCGTGTGGGAAAAAGAAGGGTCTGGTTGTATCACCCCAAAAGGGTTGCAGAGGATGTTGCACCGTCTAGGAGATGACAAGTCCTATGATGAGTGTGTTGCCATGATTAATGCCTTTGACATAGATCACAACGGAGTCCTTGATTTCAATGAATTTTACCAAATGATGGCTTAATTCGTTAATTTATTCATGTCTTGTCTGTCTTTGATCATTTGATGTATATGTGGTTAATATTCAATCCAAAACAAGAACAGGAACAGGAACAGGAAAATTGTAGGGTTCATATAATGAATGATTCAAGACTACAAGTCTTGAACTTAATTATATTTAAATATTGAGGCGAATGGAGTGAGTACTTATTAAGCTACTCTAAAATGAGTAAAAATGTAATAAATAAAGCACGGTTGACTGAGATTCGTTAAGTACATATAGATTATTATATTTTGTTCATCAATTATGCTTCAAAGGAAGGTGATTATCAAATTCTCCCTTGGATTTATTTATAGGAATAAAAAGGAGGTCGTTTGTCGATTAAAAATTTGTTGTCCCATTTTCTTGTCTCATTTCATTTATCTCTTCACTCATATTTTGACACGTCAATTAAATATGATTGAGATACGAGATTATAATTGATATGTCAAAATATGAGTGGAGAAAGACAAGAAATGAGACAACAGATTTCTATTCCTATCTGCCCAACCAATTGCTTGTTTAGGCGTTCGAAATTTACTCGTGTATAAGTTAAAAGAAGCAAAAATAATTTTAGAAGTAATTGCTCACATCCATCATATTTTATCAAGTATCCCCGTTAGTTTCATAACGGCTTTCATAAAAATTAGCATTTTCTTTTTAAAAATACAAAATTTAGATGATCGATTGAATTCATTTAAATTTCATCAAGTTGAAAAAAGCAAAATCCAATTAGATTCATTTTGAGGTCGGATTGGTTCGGTTTATCACAACTAACAAACTCAGAGAGGAAAGAGCAAATTGCTTTGTTGAATTAATTCTCACAATGAATAAAATGATTTTACAATAACTATTATGTATACAGCCAATCAACTAACTAATTGAGTAACTAACTAAGTTAACTAAACTTAGTAACTAACTCATAATACTCCCCCTCAAGTTGGGGGATAAATATTGAGGACTCCCAACTTGCCAATGAGAGCTTGAAAGTGAACCCGTGGAAGTGACTTTGTGAGGGGATCAGCTAGCTGTTGATGAGTACTGACATGGACAAGATTGAGGTAGCCCCTTTGTACATGTTCACGGATGAAATGGCAGTCAATATTGACATGCTTGGAACGTTCATGGCTCATTGGGCTGCTTGCGAGCTGGATGGCAGATTTGCTATCACAAAATGTCATGACTGAGGGCAACGGAATTTCAAATACTTGCAGCAGCTGTTTCACCCAAAGGAGTTCGGATGTGAGGGATGTTAAGGCCCTGTATTCGATCTTAGATGATGAACGAGCAACTATAGGTTGCTTTTTGGACTTCCAGGTGATAAGAGCGTGACCCAGGAAAATGCAGAAACTGGTGGTGGATTTCTTGGTTACGTGGCAACTACCCCAATCTGCAACAACATAAGCAAATAACCGCAGGGAGGACTATGCAGGGAAGAAGATCCCTTGGCCAGGTGTACCTTTCAAGTACTGAAGTAAGAGATGGGCTGCATTCAAGTGAGGGGAATGAAGAGCAGCTAGAAACTGACTAAGTTTGTTGATAGCATATGTAATATCTGGACGTAAGATTGTTAGGTACATTACGCGACCAATCAGCCTTCGGTACATGGAGATATCTTGAAGAGGCTCTCCATCAGAATCATTGAGATATATGAAGGTTGGGGTCCATAGGGATGGGAGAAGGCTTGGTGGAGGTGAAACCAGTATCTTGGAGAAGTTGGAGAGTGTATTTTCATTGGCACAAGTGGATGCCTTTTGGGGATTTTGCAATCTCAAGGCCAAGAAAATACTTCAAGTCACCAATCAACTCCAGCTTAAAACTGTTTTACAGGAAAGATTGTACCTGGTGAATGAGGGATATATTTGGTCCAGCTAATATAATGTCATCCACGTATTCAAGGAGAATGACTAGGTGAGAGCCTTTTCCCATGGAGAATAGGGAGTGATCAACAGTAGATTGTACAAACCCCATTTGAAGAATAGTACAACTAAACTTGTGGAACCATTGTCTAGAAGCTTGGCGTAAACCATACAAGGACTTGTTCAGTTTACAAACCAAGTTCTCCCCCTTGATTGGATACCCCTTTGGCAGCTACATGTAAACTTCCCCAAAGAGTTTACCATTTAAGAAGGCATTGTTTATGTCAAGTTGGAGAAAATTCCACTGAGATTGACCTACAACAAACAGCAGAATTCTCACTGTGGTTAGCTTAGCCACGGGTGAGAAAGTGTCTTAGAAATCAATGTCAGCTTGTTGAGTGAAACCTTGTGCCACTAGTCGGGCTTTATATCTTTCCAATGATCCATCTGCCTTTAGTTTGACTTTATAGACCCATTTACAACCAATACTCCTTTTGGCCGGAGGTAAGGGTAAGACAGTCCAAGTATTATTGGCCTTAAGGGCAGCCAACTCCTCATCCATGACATGCCTCCACTCAGGCAAAGTCACTGCTTAGTGGTAAAATTGTGGCTCATAAAAGGTATTAAGTTGGATAACATAATCTTTGTATGCAGGAGATAGATTAGAGTAGGATAAATGGTCTTGAATGGGATATGTGACAGTGCATTGGTAATTTTGAAGGTAGAATGGTTGTTTGGAGACACAGGTGGATCTCCTAATTGGTGGAGGTGATTGTGCAGCAAGGGAGGTAGGTGGTCTTGGGTTAGGATGTGTATCAGGGCTTGTATCAGGGTTTGGATCAGGTGAGGGGGTGGCATTGGATGGGGTATACTATTAGGTGGAGGGATTGAGGGTAGTGTGTCAGGCATAGGTGTTGGGAGAACAACATCATCAAAGATATTTGGGGCCTATGAGGGTTCAGGTAAGTGATGAAAAGGGAAATCACCTTCATGAAAAACTACATCTTCGGAGATGATGAATTTGTTGGCCTGAGGATCATATAGCTTGTACCATTTGAATCCACTCGAGTATTCCAAGAACACACAAGGGATAGCTCTGGGCTGAATTTATGCCTATCAGTGGGCAATGTGGCGACAAAACAGAGGCAGCCAAACACTTTGAGGGTAGTGTAATCAGGTATCTTCTGACATAGAAGCTCACAAGGAGAGCTTTCAGCAAGGCCAGGGGCTGGAATTCTGTTAATGAGATGAGTAGCTGTATCATGCAGTCTCCCCAAAAAGACAAAGCCACTTTGGACTGAAAAAGCAATGATCGGGTTACATTCAGTAAGTGTTGATGCTTGCGTTCAACAAATGAATTTTGTTGAGGCCTATAAGGGCAAGAAAATTGATGCAAAACTCCTATATCTTGCAGAAAAGAAGTCAGAGAAAGTTCTTTGGCATTATCAATGCGAATGGCTTTAATGGAGGTGTTGAACTGAGTACCAACAAACTTACAGAAGATCTTGATTAATTATGGTGCTTTTGCCTTACTTCTCATAAGATGAACCCAAGTGTATCTTATGCAATCATCAATAATTGTGAAAAAATACCTGTTCTCATCATATGTAGGTTGTGAGAATGGCTCCCACACATCACAATGGATAAGATCAAATGGAGAGGATGCATGGTTATTATGGGAGATAAAAAGCAATCTATGAAATTTTGATAATGGGCAAATTTGACAATTATGTGAATCAAAACCAAAATCAATCAAAGAAGGAACCTTAGCACTTACAAGTTTCAATATTTTGTCAGACAAGTGACCTAATCTAAAGTGCCATAAAGGAGCATCATTATTCTTGACAGAATTACATGCAGAAGTGCTAGCAAGAGAAGATTTACACTTATTAGGAAAGTTAGAAGTGCTATCAGTGCATAGTGTTGTGGGTGAGACTGGTTGGTAGACATATAAGGCTTGGCTTAGATTACCCCTTCCAATCACCTTTTGCCTGTTCTTGTCCTGAATTAAGAAAGCATCATCAGTGAAAGACAAAGAGTAAGTTGAGTGATTTAGATGTGCACTAACTGAAAGAAGATTTACATGGAAATCAGGGATAAAATGAACATTTTTAAGCAGTAAATCTTAGGATAGTTTAACAGTACCAATAGCGGAAACAGGAATTTTGCAGTTATTTGGAAGAACAACAAATCTGTTGGACAAAACAGTATGGGAAACAAAACAAGTGCAAATAATGACAAATATGGGAGGTTGCCCCCGAATCAACGATCCAATTACTATTAGAAATGACAGAATTGACATGATGTATGAAAGAACTCATACCAATGGTGTGATTAACCATTTGATCAGATTCATTAGTGTGGGTGCAAACCATCTAAGACTAAATGTATCTGAGTAACTGCTGATATTGTTGCTGTGTCATGGGAGAATCTTGGGTGCTATCTTGAGATTCATTAGTAACTTGACTCACCAAAGTAGGAGCAGGTTTACCCTTTTTGTAGCCAAGTGGATAACCGTGCAATTTGAAGCACTTGTCCTTGACATAGCACAGAGGAAGATCCTTCTCGCCAGCTTTTTGCTTATATTGGGTGGAAGAAGAGATAGCAAAAATAAGTTGTGGATCTGCAAAGGTGTGTTCCTTCCCAACGTCGTGTTGCTTCTCATCTTGCACAACCAAAGAGAAAACCCTATTTATCGCTGGGAGAGGGTCCATGAGAAGAATCTGACCCCTGATATGGCTAAAACAGTCATTCAAGCCCATAAGAAAAGCAAGAACATACTCTTGTTGAAGATGATTGACAAGATTCTGAACTCCTCCACAAGTGCTAGTATGGACTAACCTATATTCACCTAATTCTTCCCAAAGAGCCTTGAGCTTGGTGAAATATTGGCTAACTGATAAAGAACCTTGCGTGCAGGCCATGAGAGCCTTCTTCAGTTGAAAGATGCAAGGACTGTTTTGCTACTAAAAACAATCGTGTAAATCTTGCCAAAGAATGGCGGTAGTGGAGGAGTATATCACACTCACAGTGATCTCCTTAGAAATGAAGTTCAAAAGCCAAGAAGCTACAACATTGTTATTTCTCAGCCAAAGATGACGAAGAGGATCACCTTCAGGAGGCATAGAAATAGATCCATCAACGAAGCCAAGTTTGTTCTTGGCAATTAGAGCCATTTGCATCGCGCAACGCCATGAATGGAAGTTATCCATTGTTAGCAGACCAAAGCAAGCCCAGGTTGATCAGAGGCATGGAGGGTAAAAGGATTGGATTGATCATCCATGGCGGAAAAAAAGTAAGAAAGAACTTCGCGATGTCAAATAGAGAGAGGCAGGAGCAAGAAAATTTCTTCTGATACAATATCACAACTAACAAACTCAGAGAGGAAAGAGCAAATTGCTCTATTGAATTAATTCTCACAATGAATAAAATGAGTCTACAATAACTATTATATATACCACCTGTCAACTAACTAACTGAGTAACTAACTAAGTAAACTAAACTAACTTAGTAACTAACTCGTAATAAGGTTTGAACCAAATTAGGAACCAGCCATTATTTTATAGATTAGTTCTAATTGGTTGTCTATCATGTTAAGCTAAACTCATGATTAGCCCTAAAATCAAGTTGGATTTTCTATTCAAAGAATTTAAGGAACACTTTATTGTGTTAAAATGTGAAGAAAAGAACATGCCATGTCGGCTTTAATTCATTTTCTTTTTGTTGCCCTAGAAATTACAGAGATTAAACTTTTAGTTTACTTTGTTATAGCTTGTAAGTTATCTGGTATACTAGAGTAAATTCATGGAAGAAAGTTCTATGTTATTTTATTTTAGTATGAGAGATGTTCTTTTTTTTTTTATAAAACAAAAATTAAATATATATGGGAGTACAAAAGGGGTACTCCAACCCGTATACAAAGATAACAAAGAAGGAAAAACCTATGTAATTACCACACTGGTACTATTAAACTAGAAAACCAGTATACTTATTACACGAGTAAACCTTTTTTGAACAGAAAAAAACAAAAACAAAAGAACAAACATTGCACCATCAGAAACATTTAGAGTAATTCCAACCACACCTCCTTTTAGAGCCTTCCCCACATATATATAGTTGCAATCCTTTCTTACGACAAACAAAAAGCCACATATAACCACACTGGCCATGTGAGCAACACAGTAAAAAAAAGCCTCCCCTGCTTATGTGTTCCGATCTCCTGATCTCAGTTTCTTCCAACCGTTCAGACCATACATGATCACGCTTTTTGGCCTGCAGTGTCAACCACACGGGACTAGGACATGCAGATCACAATTGCCTTCAATCGCTTTCCATCAATGTTCCTATTACAAAAAAGGAAGCAAAACAAAAACAATATACTAATGCTTTTATCATTATTAGAGTATTGCACATAATAAAAAAAGAACAACTCGTTTCTGGGAGTCTTCAAGGTTTCCAATTCAATAGAGAACAACTACGTAAACAACACTTGGGAACAAACAACATTAGTGTGTCAAAACGCAAAGACCAGCAGCAGTATAATGTAGAAATAACAGTTTGTATACTAACACATATAACACACAACCATTATTCGAAGAGGCTGAGGCTTCCCTTTCGATTAGCCTCTAGATACAAGGAAAAAAAATAACCACCATAGAACATGTACTACATTTTAGAAGCTAATTTCATACATTCTAATGGACACAAGCACCAATCAGAGAAAGAGAAGGTCCCACCTATCTTCACCTTAATCCAGTGCTAAGCTCTAATTTTAGTTCAATCAAAGGTGTTAAGAACGTCCTTTTTTTTTTAAACAAAAAAGGCATGCAAAGGCATCACTATAAAGTCTAACATCCCAACTAGCTAGGTTGGCACCTTAGACTCTATCAATCATTTGCAGCATACCCGAATATTATTAAAAATAGAAAAAAGAATACAAAATACATGGGGGGACATTAACCAAAACCCATGAAAAGAGAAATGTCAAGAAAACCTATAACTAAGAAGGCCAAGCCTATTCCTATTAAAATCTTCCTTAATAAGATGCGGGATTGAATCCCACCAAAAGAACCCAAGATGACAAGCACCATAGGAGGCTAACTTATCTGCACAACTATTGTCTTCCTTATGAATATGAGATACTACAAAATGCATTTTCTGGGACAAGGAAACACAATTACACTACCTGTTTCTTATCTTCCAAGGCACCACTTGGAGAGATTTAAAAGCTGAAACTACAATAGATGAATCACATTCTAACCACAAATTGTTCCAACCTTTTGCACCAGCAAGCTCAATTGCCATCATTGCTCCACATAGTTCCGCATACAAAGAAGATCCAACGCCAAGATTTGCTGCAAAACTTCCTAAAACAGCAGCACTGTGATCTCGAAAAATACCTCCACAAGAGGCTATTGTAACACCTTGCTTTTCGTTAAGTATTTTTATATAAGCTTGTTTAAATGTTTATGTTTGTTGGTTAAGGGCTATGTGGTATTTTTTGGCTTAAAAGTCCCTTTCTGGAATATTGGCATACCCGTGCTGTTTTTGCGTGTCATGTGACCAGCTGAGTCACAAGCACGGCCGTGCCGTTAGGCAATACGGCCGTGTCGTTATGCGAACTACATCTCGCTGATGCTAAGCTCAGCAAGCCCCTGCCGAAATAGTGCACGGTCGTGCCATGTGTGCAACTTATATAATGGCACAGAAACCGAGGGTTTGGGATTTTAACCCTCATTTGGTGGCTGCTACTACCATAGTGCAGCCATACCTACCCCATTTCCTATCTCCATCAAGCTTGGTGCGTTTTTGGAGTTTTGGAGACCTTTGGTAAGTTGTTGGCACACCTGTTCCAGTTGGGTAGGTAATGTTTCTTCCCTTTTCTTAGTTTCCTTTCATGTTATTTGATTGGGAACTGATTTGGTTAATGTTTTAGTTGGCCAAGGCTTGGATTCGGACTGAGCCGCTTGGGAGGACGTGACCAGTTGTTAATTGGGGCTACCTTTGTTGCAACCTTCGAACCATGTATGGGGAGAAGGATAGTATAACCACTAGGTATTGGGGGTAATGTAAGATGAGGGGTTCTCATGACCCCAAGGTTAATTGTATGCTATTGTTTAACATGCCTACTGCTATATATGTCTGTTGCTATATGCCAATATGTCAATATTATGTGCATTGCTATTATGTTGATATTTGATGGCATGTTCATAGCATAATTGTTGGTTAAATTGTTGTATATGCTGATTGATGCCTGAATAGTTGTGTTGTGATGAACCTGCTGCTATATCCCTAAATTGGTTAATTAGGACCTTAATCGGTTAAATAATAAAGAGGTTATTGTTCCCCAAAAATATTCATAAGACATGAATCAATAAAAAAAGTGAGGTTTTTATGTTGATAGATTAGTCATGAACCTAGGGATGATTTTTTGAGAGTGTTAGGGTCTTTTTGGTTAAATTATTCAACCAATAATCGCTGTCTAGAACTGCATTGTCGCGCGATCAGTACGGCCGTGCTGAACAAGGAGCACGCCCGTGCTCCTAGTTGAATTCTGGGAATGGCCGTGCAGCATAAGAGCACGCCCGTGCAGAAGTGCACGGCCGTGCGTAATAGGCAGGACGCTCATGCTCTCGTGCAGCACGCCCATGCCAGATATGTAGCACACCCGTGCTACACGTAGGTGGCAGCACGCCCGTGCCAACCCTCTGGTCAAAATCTGAGGCTTACGGTTTAATGGGGTTTTAACCCCAATGTTCCCAATAATGATAGAATAATACACCAAACAAATGATGAAGATAGACAACTTAATTATATAATAATTAAGATGTTGAGGAAAGAGGAGTTGGTTAAGTCGATGCCCGAGGGGTTAATGCACGATGATTTAATTGGATGCCTTTAGTGGTCCAATGTTAATGATGTAATTGGATGCCTTTAGTGGTCCAATGCTATGATGTTATATTGGTTACCTTTAGTGGCCCAATGTTGCGGATGATATTCTTGGGTACCTTTAGTGGCCCAAGTGGAGGCGACGGTTTCCCATTGTTTGTTATTGTGTTCATGCATTACATTGGAGATGTTAGTTGGAGGAAGTTCAACATAGGGAAGGTCGTCCTAGAGTACGGCGATCTGGCCATCCACGGTTGGTTCACCCAATGGTTGGTGAACCGTGGCCCCCCATGATGAGACATCCATGGTTTGATGTGTTGGCTATCCAAGGGGTTCACCCATGGTTTGGTGGACGGCCGGCATTGGTGCCTTTAGTGGCCAATGTGGATATGGAACTCCAAAGTTGTTCTTCCTAAGTTAGTTGGATCCACATGCATTGATGGAGTAGTGGAGTAGTGTTGCATTGCATCATATAGCATACTAGTTGATTGATTATGTTGAGATAATGTTTATATGTGTAAGTGTATGCTTATGACTGTTGCTATGCCATGATGTATGATCATCTTATTCCTATCTTCATACTGTTGTGTTTACATGTTTCCTTACTCCCCTTTCTTTGTTTTTCTTGTTTGGCATGTATGGTTTATGCAGAGGATGACGAGCAGCCCGGAGAGGAGTGACTCTGAGGAGCCACCACTCATAATTAGGGCCTTCAGCTTAGTTGTTTATTTCCTTTAGCTATTCAGTTGTATTCCGAACATGTTTCCGGAACGGTTGTACCAGCTCTGAATTGTGATATCGGGGTTGGGTTTTATTTATGTTGATGTTTCTTTATTAATTTAAGTATTGATTAAATATTTTCCGCATTGTTGAGAATTAATTCACGTGGTACCTTTTCTACCCGTGAACCTTATTAATAAAAGGTTGTATGTTTTATATTTATTTCTATTTGTATGTCATTTATTATTATTATTATTTATATTTAATGTTTATATAATATGAGGGATAGAAGGGTGTCACAACTATACTAAGTGAGCCTTTTACTGTACCGTCAGTATTGCATTTAATCCAATTGCATTTTGGAGGGTGCCAAAATGCAATTGGTATACCAGGGGAACCTTCATAATAGCAGCGTTGTTAAGAAGGTTCTTAAGTAACTCAAATAGGAGAAATTTTACAATGTACTATTATCCGTGTTATTGTATAAGCCATTGTTATATTTCATTATCCATGCACCCTAGAGAAAATAATTGTTGGGACAAACCGCTTGGAGCACTACTTGTACTCCATGTTTTAATATATTTTAATTTGTCGATTGATAAAAAAAAAAAAAAATTAGATTAATTGGTCGTATACGTTTATTTGAACTTTAACATCAGTCTCATAAGTTTTTTCTTTCAAATTGGTCTTACACGTTAGGTTTGGTTTCCACGTTAGTCCCTTTCGTCAATTTCAACCTTAAGGCGTCAGATCAAAAGCCATATGTAGCGCTAATATCGTAGCTACGTCAGTTCAAAACTAACGGCATTAAGTCGAAATTGATGAAAAAGACTAATGTGGAAACAAAATATAACGTGTAAGAACAATTTGAAAAAATAAAAAATAAAAACTTGTAGGACCAATATTAAAATTTAAATATATATATATAATTAGTCAACCTATTTTACCTAAAAAAACTAACAGCTGTAAAAGTTATTACAACGATAAATAAACTTTCTATCATCACGACCGTGTGAAGATTTCTTCCAAAATGAAGAAGTATATCTCTTGGTCATGTCATTATACATCAAGGTACTTTTATGATAAGTTATATACGGAGTTATCTATTGTTATATCAGTAAAATTTTATTAATAAATTATAAGCTTTAATAAGCATTATATATATAGTATCAATTTTTACCTTGTATAATTAATGTACCCAAAATTTTATTTTATTTTTTTAAATAAAAAAAAAGTGTCTTTAAATAATTAATTATTATAAATTGGTTAAAAAGTAATAGTGTGTAGTTTGACACACTTTCAATAATACAATCAAATTTATTAATGAGCCAAAATGATTGTTGAACTTTCCCTAAATGCCTTTGTAAGGAAGGACATTTTATTTAAGTTTTAGGAGTGTATTTAAATGGGGAAGAGGATCCCTTCATTTATCAATTTTTTCCTTCTCGTGATGGCCTTTATTTAAAAAGGCAAAAAGAGGGTTCTAGAACTCCATGAGAAGAAGAAAGAAACAAAAGAAAGAAGAAGAATAGAAGGAAGAAGGAGAGAAAGGAAAAGAAAGGGAGGCAACTCAAGAATCTTCAATCTAAGGTGAGGGATTTATATTTATATTAAGCTGAATGATTTGTTTGTGATTTGATTTGTAGAACAACGAGTAGAGTCGTGTTAATCTAAAATAATTGATATGGGCATTTGATATTAATCACTGCTTGTCATCAACCCTTGTACCAATGTGATTGCTTGCATTTTTTTTTCTCCCTGTTCGTAATGCGCCATTTATATAAGCAATAGGCATTTTTTTTTATTTTTTATTTTTATAATTCTTTCTTTCATCTCAAATTAGCTTTCCTAGATGTGTTACATGCTGGCTATGGAATTTTGATGTGAGTGGCATTGATATGGAAGTGGGGGAGCAGCGCATCCTTCAAAAATATATATAGTATCTCTGCTTTTGATCATCTTGAAAAGAAAAAATGAAAGGGAACATGTTTGTCCATATAAAATAGGGGGCTATAGGTAGTTAAATCTATTCCTTATATGCTGCAAAACAGAGGAGTTGTAGGAAGTTAAATCTATTATTAATATGCTACAAAATAGAGACGCTACTATTATTTTTTTGGCTGCTATTAATAATACTGAAATGCTTCTTGTAACCTATATATATAATATATGTTTATATTAGAATGTGGATAAGAAACGTCCCTGTAGTCGACTATATATATATATAAAATAAGGAAATAAGGTATAAAAGAAAAGAAAAGAAAATGTGATGGTCTGCTTGATAGAGATGATTGTGGTATATTACTTATATTGAATAGAAGAAATTCTTAATATCTTTATATATAAAAGAAATGTAGTCATTGAATGAAATAATTCTGTGAATTTCTATGATATTCGTTAACTAATTGTGGTACGAACATCGGTCAATTAATCAACTTAAACATGTCAAGGGTGATAAAAATCTTAACATACAGTAAAACAATAGAACAATCCATATGACGAAGAATAAATTATATTAAATTAGTAAATAATGCATTCACGTAACAAGAGTCACCATAACTGTAACACCCCAATTTTCACGCTTTCTAAGACCAGTAAACTATATAAATGAGTTTATATTTTTATCTGGGTTTTAGAAAATGATTTTGAAAAAACTAAAATTATATTCATGCTCCAAATAATCGTAGGAGCCTACGGTTAAATTTTGGGCCGAAAACTCAAACGGAGCCCGGTCTATGTTTCACGGATGGTAGTGTTTTTCTACTATTAAGACCTCGTTTTGACTAATGGTTAGGACCATTAGTCTTAGAATTCAATCCTCTACCTTTTTGCTAAAATGTGTCCTGACGTCCAAAAATATAAATAATATTTTATATTCGAGTCGATAATCGATCAGGAAGACAATTCGAGCTGTCTTAGGGTTTTTCGAGAACCTTGATCCGATAATTTTCATACCAGGGCTATGTTAAATTATTTGGGGACTCCTACCAGTATCATGAGGATTTTCAAAATGTCGGGACATGAATTGATCAAATTGCCCTTGATTAAATTTTTACTAATTACTTTTACCTTTCACCTTCACTTAACATATCCTATATAATTACACTATTTCGTCACTCTTTCTCCCCCAAATATTTCCAATCCAGCAGCCCCACAACAGCCCCTCTTCTTCTTTTTCTCTTTTCCTTTCTCTTTTCTTCACCATTCCTCCATTTTTGGAGCTTGAAAAACTTGAGTTTTGTGGAGCTTCTTCACTCATTTTTGAAGGAGATCATCATAGGAGGTAGCCAGCTCTCTCAATCTCTCTCAATCTCTCTTTATTCTCCTTTAATTTCTATGGTTAGAAATGTTAGAGTTTTTAACACCAAACCTTCAAAATTCAATGAAAAATTGTAGAAAAATCGTTTCAATACCAAACCAATTTCTATGGCCTAGATTCATGACATACTTGCATGATCCAAGAGATTAGAGCCAAGAAATCTCTCTAGCTATTTGTTTGAGGGAGAGGCCGAAACCCCTATTTGTGTAGGGTAGGGTTTTTGGTTTGTTTTTGATGTTTTGAGTTGATATCTAGGGTTATCACACTTAGTTAGGGTGTTATCCAAGATATGAGAATTTTTGGAGCTCCCTAGCTATTTTTAGTTTAATAGGGCCTAACCCTAGGGGTGGTGCAATAGGAGAAATCTTTGTTTTTTTTAGTTAATGCCTTTATGGATTGTGTGTATGTAGTGATCGGCAGCTAGCTGAGCCAGTTGCCAAAGTTATCGGGTGTCTACAGCTTACCTTGGGACTACAAGAGGTAAGGGGATAAACCTGAGGAATTCCATTTCCGACAGCTATGTGCTGCATCGGTGTTTGTATTGTAATTAAATGTTCTGTATTTACTGCTGCTAATTTGACTATGCATGACATTGCTGACGTATTTGAATACATGCTATAATTGTTAATATAATTGTATGGATGTATTGTGTGCCCTGCTGTGGGACTTAAGGCAGTAGAGGTCCTAATATTGATTAGGAACCGACATCATGTAACTTAAAAGCTTTAAAAGTCTGAAATGTGGAATTGAGGAAATAAATATGTTTTATTGTTTCTCAATTTAATTTAAGAGAAAATAATTAATTGTCTCTTTTGAAATAAAATATAATGAACAACTGCTTTTAAGGAAAATCAACTTAAAGAAGTAAAGTTGTGAAAATGTGGTTTTAATAATGAAAAACGATGTTCTTAAATTAAATAGGGCGTTAGAAACCTTTATTAGTTTTTAAAATTAATAAAGTTAACCGTTTGAACAAAAGCGTTTGAGAAACGTGATTTTCAAAATAATTGGTTTTATCCAAGGAAAAAAGTTTTAACAAGCTTGTTTTTAAGATTTGTGTTTTACCGAAAAACAACGAAAGAAAAAGAAATAGTCTTTGGACTACGTTTTGTTTTATGGAAAACCGATCCCGATGACTTTGTGTAAGTATCGGAGATTTGGATTTTTGGTTTTGGAGTTTTCAAGAAAAGTGGTTTTAAAGCATAGAAACTAGAAACTGAGATGTCGGGGTTCTAGGGTTCTGCAGAAACACATGGATCAAGGATCCATGTCTGTCGTGGTCCTGTCGGCTTCGGGACGATCTTTGTGGTCCTGTAAGCTTAAGGATGTTTTTATGGTCTTGAATCCAAAATTCTAACTGGTGCATCGGCTAGAGATATTTGGATTTGAGTTGTTTTGGACTAAATGTCCTGTTTTGAGAAAATGTTTTTGATGCTTAAAGGGTCTAAGACATTATGGTGGTTGTTAGCGTTGATGCTACAATGGGGAAATATTGACACGACAAAGATCAATTATCGGAAACTAAATAGTTTTCCCATGCATTTTTATGTGGGCAGACGTGCCATGAAATGGGGGACCTTGATAGGCAAGGGGAACCTGAGATGACTTATTGTCATTATGTAACATTGTGCCTTGATGGACAATGATGTCATACGTGCCAGGGAGAGCATATTGTGCCCAGTGAAGAGGACAATATAGTATGACTTATACATCGTGACTACCACTGACATGCGCGCCAATGTATTATTTCCTGGGAGGTTACGTGCTCACGTTTTGCCGAATTTTAATTCTGGCATTTGTCATTGTTGCCTGCGGGGCAATGGCGTGGAGTCTGATCAACTCGTGCTTATGGAAGTGTCATGCATACGTTTAAAGAATAACGTTGATTGTGGGGTACGAATCCCTTGTGTATTTACTGCTGTTAGTACATGATTATATATGCGATACTATGTGATGTATGATGATTTTAATGAGTTTTATTATATGAATCTGCTGTTTGGATTGGACATATAGTTGTCGTTTTTGGATTCATATATTGGTTTCTCACCCTTGCCTGTACATGTTGGACACCCTATTGTGTTTTTGGATACATGTACAGATGTTTGTCAACGGTCCTCTGGGTCCTTTAGAGACTCAGTAGCTTGACCTGCTCGATGCTGAAGGTGAAGAGGTGTGGACAGTTGAAGACGAGACTTAGTCTCGGGAATACAGCGTATGTTAGGTAGTGCGTCTTTCGTTAGTGCTAGACCAGCTTAAGGTTTCTTTTGAGGTAGTGCCTTTTGGGCTACTCTGTGAGTGGCTACTGATGGCAGTGATTTTTAAAGATGCGATTCTCAGACCCACCACTACCTAGTATTTGAGCTTATAGCTCCTTGCTTATGTCAATATGTTTTGGGAACGGACGAGTTGTCCAAGGTCCCTATCTAAATATGTAGTTGACTAAAGATACATAAAATTATGTAAACGAATTATATTGGTGTTCTCTTGAGTATTTGTTTATTAATGCTGTAAGAGGAAAAGAATTTTATCACATTTTTTTTAGTAAGTAAGACCTAAGTGAAGAAACCTGTTTTCCGAAAGTAAACCAGCAATTATTTTATTTTATTTTATCTTCATACGTTATGTGTTTGGGGTTACGAAAGTGACACCCGAGTAGGAGGGGTGTTACAATAACCCTAGTTATGGATTAGAAATCCATAGTAAAATAGATTTTCGAATCCAAAATTCAAGAAGTAAATAAAGACTAGAGATGAAAAAAACTCTTTTCTAAAGCAATCTCCTCCTTCCCTAAATCTTCACATTCTCTTTCACTGTCGTCAAACTTTCTTCTCTTCCTCAAACCATTCTACAACGGTGCAAAAGATCTCAAAACAATGTAAGAAATGATTGAGTAAGAAGACTCGATCCTATTTATACTTAAAAAGGGAAGCTCTCTTTTCTAAAGCAATCTCGTCCTTCCCTAAATCTTCACATTCTCCTTCACAGTCGTCAAACTTTTCTTCACTTCCTCAAACCCTTCTACAACGGTTCAAAAGATCTCAAAACGATGCAAGAAATGATTGTGTAAGAAAACTTGATCCTATTTATACTTAAAAAGGGAAAACTTGTCTTTTCTCACTTAAAAAGATCTCACACACAATCGTGTGAGGATGAGACACAATCGTGTGTACCAAAGTCCTGTAAAATCTCGTCAAAGTAACTAAGACATGGCCGTGTGAAGGGGAGATACGACCATGTCATACTGAAAAAACTTTATGAAGCTTCTATGAAGGAAGCACGACTGTGCATAGGATAAGCATGGTCGTGCTTAGCATGCGCACAACACCCTCTTTTCTACACCCATGCTTAGCGCCCAATGTACGTTGGATGAGATTCTCAAGTGATTCCAATTTACACCTTTTTGCTCCAAAACTCCCCAAGAATGATTCCTTTTCTGCGACAACCATCAAATTCATCAAATCTGAAACAAACAAGGGGAAATAGGTGAAATCATGACTAAATATTTAAGAATATAACAAAAATTCACTCAAATTCTCCGCAAATAAACAGGAAGAATGACGACTTTATTATCATGTGTGTATGTCAAGCTTAATGTGTATTAATATATCCATATGTTTTTTCTTTGTGGCAGTAGGATGAATTATACAGAAAAAATGATTTTTGAGAATGATTATCAGCAAACTGAGTTCATAAAGGAGAGTATTCCTTATTTTCAATTTTTTCTGCCTTGTAGTTTACATCTTTGTCATGGTAATTCTCATAAAAAATTTTTTGAACTTACATATATGAAACAAAAATAACAATTCATGCTGTAAATAGTTGGAGACCATTCGATTTTGAATTTTCAAAAAGATTAATCCTTAAATTTTCGAGAAATCCTTCATCAGTGGTTGTAAATGATTGATTGGATCTACATTGGATCTTACAAGAATCATTCCATCCATCCTCTCGAGGAGAAGTTTGGTTTCAAACCCCAATTCAAACAAGAGAAGTACGCCGGATTAATATACCTTGGATGATGCATATTTCAGGGCATATAAGCGTTTAGTATTCTTTGAAATTGGAGGCGAAAATCACAAACTTAAAGATAAACTTTTTCTTTTTTTTTCTTTTACCAAAAAAAGCGAAACTTTTCATAGTTTTTATATAGGTATATATATGTCAAAATCCAGCACGACCGCGAGAGACACTAAATAAATTTGATGCTTAATTTTAAATCAATTGATCATGAGACGAAACACAATTACTTCGCGAAGATTACCTTTATCCTATCTTTAATTAGGACATACTATTGATACTTTAAAGACTGGCAACAACTAAATATTGTTATTTAGAAATAGGAATTTTGATTGAAAATAATATGAACATCCCATTTTGATCGGATTCCTTTTGATTTTCACTTAAATTTACCAGAGAAGTACGCCAGATTAATATACCTTGGATGATGCATATTTCAGGGCATATAAGCATTTAGTATTCTTTGAAATTGGAGGCGAAAATCACAAACTTAAAGATAAACTTTTTCTTTTTTTCTTTTACCAAAAAAAGCGAAACTTTTCATAGTTTTTATATAGGTATATGTCAAAATCCAGCACGACCGCGAGAGACACTAAATAAATTTGATGCTTAATTTTAAATCAATTGATCATGAGATGAAACACAATTACTTTGCGAAGATTACCTTTATCCTATCTTTAATTAGGACATACTATTGATACTTTAAGGACTGCCAACAACTAAATATTGTTATTTAGAACAAGGAATTTTGATTGAAAATAATATGAACATCCCATTTTGATCGGATTCCTTTTAATTTTCATTTAAATTTACCAAAAATAATAAATGAAAAAGAGTCAAAAACATAAAAATGTCTTTTTTTGGGGGGAAAAAAGAGTGGAGTTTTTTTTTTAGTTTTAGAAAAATAAAAATAAAAAATGATAAAAGAAAAAATCACAAAAATATTTTAATTTCTTGTATTGGACCAAAAAGTCAAGTTTGAGCCCACTGCTCATTATAAAATTCTGGTCCAAACTATTTTTTAGTTTTTATTTTTAATTTTCGTTTTTTTTTAAAAATAACAAAGAAATGTCCAAACATTCTTTTGGGCTTGCAACAAACCCATTACTCCTTCCTTCTTTCCCCATTTCTGAACCCTAGCCTCCATCACTAGAGGATCTCTTTCTCCCTCGATTTTGAACCATTGCAGGGATCCGGATCCTTTAACTTTAGGGCGGGAAAGTTACGGTGACTTTGTGTCTATAGAGGAGAAAGAATGATGATTAAAAATGAGAGATAAATATGAAAGAGAAAATGAATAAAGAGAGAGATAGAGAGAAATGTATGTGACTTTCCCGCCCTAAAGTTAGAGGATCGAAATCCCCATTGCAACCGCACCTCACTTCCTTCCATCATTCTTTCTCTTTCTTCCTTCACGAAATCTCTCTTTCCCTTTCTCATATGCGCGCACATCTTCATCCCGGAATCCACGGGATTTTGTTTCTAAGTCACGCACCTTTGTGCGATTCTGAATGTGAAGAAGGATGGTAGGGATTTCCTTCCATATCCATCGCGTGTTGACTAAACACTCAATCACGCAAGGTAAGTGTCATTCCTTTCCTTTTTCATTTCAAATCAAGTGATTAATTGTTTTTCGTTGATTTGCAGGGAGGAAAAAATCAAAATGATGAGAGGAAATGACTCTATAAAGACACAAAAAAGACACACGGAGGGGGCATATGTTGAGAAAGACTTTTTTTTTGTTATAGGGAGAGATTTTATTTTGAGCAAAGGATGGCTTAGTGCGTCATGCATTTGTGAGAGCAGTGAAGCTTTTGGTGTATCTCCTGTTACTTGTAATTTACTCTATGCATTTTCATGTATCCCATATTCATTTGATGCAATAAAACTAGATACCAAAGGTTTTGTTCAATACTTGCTTTACTGCCATTGCTTATTTAATTGATATGATTCATGAAGGATGTTTTTCTTTTGCTTTCAAGATATTTGATGATATGTCTACATTGATAAAAAGCTGAAATCAAATGAAATGTGCATATTTAAAGCTGGCGTCCTTCAACAAATAAGCTTTTATGGTCTGTTCTTAATATGTTTGTTAATTTCAAGAGTTGAATATGTCTTTCTAATATATAATGGCATTTGCGAATTGTTTTTGATAGATGCTGGACCTCGTCCAATCTTTATGGTCATTAAAATGTCCTTAGTTGTTAATTTGTTAGGGTGAGCCTGGATGTTATAATGCTATCTATTGCACACTCCAGCTTTTTTGGGTAATTGATTATTTTGTTTAATAATGTAATAGTGTTCTCTATTCTTTTATTCTGCGCATCATGTTTCTGATAGAAAATACAGTGACAAAATATGTTATAGCATTTGGTTTATGCTTAATATGACCCTAGACTTTATTTAAAAGATCATGCGGTATGCTCTCTGTTCTTGGTTCGAAAATCCCCAAATTTTGTGTGCATTAGTTGATTTATCAAGTTATTGGTATGCCTTTGGTTTTTATTGGTGACAATAGAGGGTAATATTGATTCTTCGTGAATGTTCATCCTTCTGGAATTGGTCAGACTTTGGAGTTCTCTGGGTTTATGGGTTCAAGAATTTGATGGTCACTTGTTAAATGCGATGGATACATAATTTGCTGTATAAAGCTTGTGAGACTTGTGTTGGCATGTTGAAGTTTAGGTGAGCATCAGGATGTTTAAAATCCTTCTTTCAATTCTTACTTAAAACTTTTGAAGTTTTCTTGCTATTTGTTAATTGATGGTGTGGACGTGGAGTTCAGAGAAATCCATACTTTCAAGTCTCAGGTAGGTGTTCTCTTGAAAAATATAATAATAGTGATTTGTTTTTTTGGTTGCTCACCTAAATGGATATTAAAAAATGAGTAATAAAATTGAATAAGTGTTCAGCGATTGAGGTTGGCGTGAGTGGTTAAAGGTCTCTCGTTCCTTAACCAAGGTCTCGGGTTCGAGCCTTGGGTATGAAAAAAACCTCGGCTGGGAGGGATGCCACCCATCGATGTGCCGAACAAATTCCCGCGGGAGATTAGTCCCCGTCTGAGGTTGGCGGTGGGATACTCCTCGAAGTAGATCAAAAAAAAAAATTGAATTAGTGTTCTTTTTTTGGGTTGCTCTATGGACTTGGGTGCCATGTTCAATCCCATATGTTCGAGGTTGCCCAATAGACTTATCTATCATGTTCAACCTTGCTTAGGAATTACAATTTTCCAACTTCTAAAAAATCAGAAACAAAAATAAATTACAAATAGAGGCATGAAAAAAAAACTCTTCACTTAACTCTTACAGTTATTTTATTTTATTTTTGTAGATATTTGATTTGAGTAAATATGCTCATTTTTTGGGATTGCTCTATGAAAAGTGTTATGCTCAATCCCTTAAATTTGAAGTTGCTCTGTAAACTTATGTGTCATGTTCAACAACTTTTAGGATTTGTTAATATTAAAATATTAAAATACAATATCAACAATCACTAAACAAAAAATAAATTTCTTATTAAAACCTTTTTTCTTTTTTAAATATTGATTCATAGTTCTTTTTATTCTTTTAAATAACTTTTGCGGTAAAATAAATACGTTAAAATGCATTTATTATTTGCATAATTAATTTGGGTAACCGTTTTTTTAACGGGTGTATTAGGGGTGTTGTCGGATTAAATCCCCATCCTTCCCTATGCGCAAGCGACTTCCGAACTCGATTTGGTTCCAAATACCATTCTTTAAAGATTTTCTAATTTTTTCCCAAGTTAAATAAAATTGGTAGCAACTCCCATATTTTTCTTAAAATCATCTTGTTCTTTTTTCCGTCGCTTCCTTCGCGATTTCGATCGGGACATATACTCAAATTAAAATGTAGACCAACATGTCCATTAAAATAATTGAATATTTTTTGCTGAATTTACTAACTAAATTAATATGTTTAACATAAAAATTGATGGATATCGTCCTTGCAAATAAAACAATCAGATAGATTTGGAAGTTATAGATGGTCATTGGGTTCGCGTAAAACAATTGTATCTCTCTCCATTTCCTTTCGATAGTTATTGGGCAAATTTAGCTAATTGTTAGAGTGTCATAATTTACTGGTAAGGTTCATAACAACCTTAACATCCCTCTTTCTATTCTTAGCTTCTCTCTTGCATGGGACAGTCCCCTGGCCATAGCTTGACACAACTACTTCAACAAACTCCCTAAGTCCGAAGCAATTACTAACCACTTCGACCTATATAATCACTTACACCACTGCTTCTCCAATAAAAAAAAACCAGCAAACCTCTTCCTTTTCCTTCCTATCTATCTCTCTGTTCTCAGTATTAATTAATTCAATTATATCATCTTGGAATTAATTCAAGAACAAGTAGTATCTTGAACCATGGCTTGTCAAGCCATCAATTCCATCTTTTGGTGCTTTGTTTTGGGTGTTGTGATTATCATCTTTTTCAGTCCAAATGTTAGTTATGCCAAGCAATCCAAGATAGAAGGCTTGGAAATGAATGTGATTGATAAATGCTGGAGATGGAATCCTGAATGGAGGAAACATCGGTCAGAGCTTGCCGCATGCTCCGTAGGCTATTCAGGGAAGATGACAAACAACATAGGCAAGGACCTCATCCGTTATAAAGTTACTGATGCTAGTGATGACCCAATAAACCCGAAACCTGGCACCTTGAGATATGGAGCTTCTAGGATTCAAGGGAAAGTCTGGATCACATTCCAAAGAGACATGCACATTAGGCTCGTGAGACCCCTTCTCATTAGCAGTTTCACCACCATTGATGGTCGAGGCGTCAATGTCCACATTGCCGACAATGCATGCTTGATGATCTATAAGGTAATAGTTAGTTCCAAAAATGATAATGTGACAGTGTGCAACAAGTAACTTTTCATACTAAATAGCAGTCGTGTTAACATTATGATTTGAGTATTTGGTTTATTTTGGTTGTATTCAATTAATATATTTTTATTCATAATTAAAAAATAATAATGTTGTTTCTTGATTTTTAAACTTTTAGGAAAGAAATTTTAAAAATATTTTTTCTTATTTTATTTTTCTTACTTTTATCATTTCTCTCACAATAATTTAAAAATAGAAAATATAGAAAAAAATTAACAATGTGATATTTATTTTTATAATTATTAATAATAACAATAAACAAAAAAACATCAATTTTTTTCTGGTCTTTTTGTTTCTCATGCATCTACCAATCTCTAACTCACAACTGCACATGCTTATTTGCTATTAGGCAACAAACATAATCATCCATGGCATTAGGATTCATCACTGCAAACCTCAAGTTCCTGGGTTAGTGATGGGTCCTAATGGAAAGGTAATGCCATTGGGTCAAGTAGATGGAGATGCAATCAGATTGGTTACGGCTTCTAAGATTTGGATTGATCATAACACGCTTTATGATTGCCAAGATGGTCTTCTTGATGTCACACGGGGTTCCACTGATGTGACCGTCTCCAACAACTGGTTCAGGGAACAAAACAAGGTTATGCTTCTCGGGCATGATGATGGGTACATTAGAGACAAGAACATGAAGGTTACTGTTGTGTACAACTATTTTGGACCAAATTGCAACCAACGCATGCCTAGGTAATTAACTGCTCAATTCACCTTGAATTACACAATTAATTAAGAAGTTAAAAAATATTTATGCAAAATGTATTAATTGTCTTATTAATTTAAAAAACGTTACAGAATCCGCCATGGGTATGCACATGTTGCCAACAATCTTTACATGGGATGGCTGCAATATGCCATAGGTGGAAGCATGGAACCTAGCCTCAAAAGCGAAGCAAACCTCTTCATAGCACCAGCGTCAGGGAATAAGGAGGTAACTAGTTCAACCCATTAAACTAGTTAATTATTAATGAAGATGCATTCACCCAATAAAGAAAAGGACAAAATTTAAGTGTTGTTTTTAGGTGCATGTGATGTTGTTTTCTAAAGAGAATATACATGTATAATAGCTATTACACATATATGCTCTAATTTTATTGTTGAGCTGATACACATGTATTTTTCAAGTTAAAAATCAAAACAACATGTATACCTATGGAAGGTTTTATCCTTAAGAAAATACAGAAAAGTTGTGGTATTTGTGAACATAGAATAAGTGCAATGTGGTATATTAATTATATAATGTGTGCAGGTGACATGGAGAAAAGCCACTATTGGACCTGGAAACACGTGGGAATTTCATTCAGTGAGGGACGCTTTTGAAAATGGAGCATCCTTCACGGAGACAAAAGGTGGACAAGTGCGAAAACCGAATTATAGTAGTGAACAAGGTTTTAAAGTTGCTGACGCCAGCTCTATGAGATCATTAACAAGCTCATCAGGCGTGTTACGATGCAGTAAAACCTCTATATGTTAAGTTAGAAAATCTGGAAGCAAGATTGATGACACAGCTAGAATGAGTATGAGATACAAACCGGAATTAGTAAATTTGTATCCTCAATGTATTGAAACTCCATTTATAGAAGGAGTACAAAGTGATGAGTATATATTGCACATGTAAAAATATTTTAGCATCCAGTGGCAACTTCTTATGGATTAATTTTTCATTTTGTTCCTTTGAAACTTTGAGATGTATTAGGATATACTTATTTGTGCTACAACATAAAGGTTCTATCTTTTCTAAATATATATTACGATCAAAATAATCTTTCTTTTGGATTAGGCTTACCGAACGTTCGAATTAAATATCAAAAGTGTTTTTAGCACAACCAAATTGTCTCACGGCCATTGTTGGAAAGTAGCAAGAGAGAGAGAGAGAGAAAATGAAAGAAAAAGGACCAATGGCAATGAATGGGATTTGGATTCCCTGTCAATAAAGTAATCGCAAGAGATCCTAATCTTATAAAAAAAATTGTGTATGGAAAAATAATGATACAAAACTATTAATTATATCTTTCTCCTACATTTTTTTTACTAAGTCAAATCTTTTATAACATGCAGAGTGCTACAACTTTAAAAAGTTCATTTCAAATTGACAAACACTCGCAGCATGCCAGAACCAATGGTGGATGAAGTTCATCTCAGATTTTTTTTTATTTAAAAAAAAAAAAAAAAAAGACCTTTCTTAAAGTTCATAATTCGTGAACAAGAATTCCCTATGCCAATTTACGTTGTTATTACTCATTCATTTATTTATTTGGGTACATACAATACATTGTTTTAATTTTATTCAAACATGATCCTCACAAGTTTCATTGATAAGGGCGGTGAGTCAAGTAACTCGAGTATCATATTGTCATCAATAATATTTTAATTATTATCTCATAACGAGATCTAATCAACCAAGCAACAAAGTCCAAATGAAGGTAGAGGAATATCAATACACCTTTGTATACATTCTTTTTAGGGAAAATTACGCTAATAGTTTTAGCTTAATTTTACATTATAGTCACACAACTAAATGTAATGATAATTAAATTTCAAAGAAGATAGACGGTAGCTTTTGAAATATGAGGGATGTTAAATCTACGTAAGTCAAACATTATGGAAAGTCAATGTAATTTCTCACTTTTTTAACATATTTTTATTTATTGGATATATCTCACACTTTTTTAAAAATATAATTTAAGAAAATTAATAATTTTACAAAGTGTGAGGTATAACCTAATGGAAATAAAATATTAAAAAAGTATGTAAAGGAGTATGATAATGACATTTTCTGCTACCAATTCTGACCAATACCAATGGCTTGATCAATGCCTTTGTTGATTCCGCGTTCCACCAAAAATTCTGACCAAAGTCGACAGGCATGGGGACATTTGACCAAGTCTCCCGTTTACATTTGTTATGACTTGGGTTCGAATATCAGATTTTCTCTATTGATAGGCGATATGTAAATTTCACTATAAATTCTCGTTGATGTTGATGGTCTTCCTTGACCTTATAAGGGACGTGTATTCCTCTGATCTAAACTTTTCTTTATAAAAAAAATAAATTCTGACCAAAGAATCAAATAATGAAATATGAAAGAAGAATACAAACACGGTCAATCCCCAGAAAATGTTGCATTAAACCCTTTGGCATCCATCACCTTCATTATTGTATCCTTCCTCTGCCATAACAATGGATCTCTATACCATCATCTCTATCTTCACTTTGACCATATCATGTAGCTTCTATGTGATTCTGGGGCAGCAGCCTTACATAGGTGTGGCCACAAATGCATGTTCTCGAAAGGGTAATTCAAATTCTATCCGTGGTTACACTTGTAATGGAGTGAATCCTAGTTGCCAAGCTTACCTTACCTTCAGGACTCAACCCCTTTACAACTCTGTTCCCACAATATCTGCCTTGTTGGGTTCTGACCCGTCCAAGCTTTCTGAATCAAACTCAGTTTCACAAGATTCAACCTTTGAAACTAACAAGTTGGTTATTGTTCCAGTCAATTGCTCTTGTGCAGGTGATCAGTATTATCAGTTCAACACATCCTATGTGGTCCAAAATGGTGACAACTATTTTGTGATTGCTAACAACACTTATGAAGGCCTATCAACATGCCAAGCTCTGCAGGATCAAAACAACATTCCTGAAGTTGACCTATCGGTTGGTACAAGACTTATAGTTCCTCTTAGATGTGCTTGTCCTTCAAAGAATCAAACTGAGAAAGGTGTCAAATACCTATTAAGTTATTTGGTAACATGGGGTGATGATGTTTCTCATGTTGGTGAAAGATTTGGTGTTACCACTGACACAATTCTTGAAGCTAATAGCCTTTCTTTGCAACAACCCACCATCAATCCCTTTACCACACTTCTAGTACCCCTTCAAGATAAGCCTTCGAGTTCTCAAACCATTGAACCACCCCCACCACCACCTCCGCCACCAACACCTCCCCCTTCTTCCTCTGATGGAAGCTCAAGCAAAAGGTGGGTGTATCTAGTTGTAGGAGTTGTTGGAGGCATTGCCTTAATATTAGTTCTCTGTGCCGTCATTTTCAGGATACACTATCTTAAAAGTAATAAAAAGAAAGAAGATTCTGTGACTGTGTCTGAGAATTCTGTGGCAATTGAGAAACTGCAAGGGAAGAAGTTACAGGAAGAATCTGAAAAATTGTCTGAGATCATATCGAGCATAGCTCAATCTTTCAAGGTGTACAGTTTCAAGGAACTACAGAACGCAACAAATAATTTTAGTCCTAGCTGCTTGATCAAAGGCTCAGTTTATCTTGGTGTTATCAATGGCGATTTAGCTGCAATTAAAAAGAGAGATGGAGATTGTGTCAAGGAGATAGAACTGTTGAACAAAGTGAACCATTCTAATGTCATACGCCTTTCTGGGGTTAGCTTTAAGGAGGGTTATTGGTATCTTGTTTATGAGTATGCTGCTAATGGAACATTGAGTGAGTGGATCAACTTCAACAACAAAGATGGGAATAAGTTTCTAAGTTGGACTCAAAGAATACAAATTGCACTGGATGTGGCCACAGGACTTGATTACCTTCACAGTTTCACTTCTCCTCCCCTTATACACAAGGATCTAAAGACTGGTAACATTCTTCTGGATAGTGATTTCAGGGCAAAGATTGCAAACTTTGGCCTTGCCAGGTCAGTGGAAGGGGAGGGTGACCAATTTCCCATGACAAGGCATATTGTTGGGACAAGAGGTTACATGGCTCCTGAGTATTTGGAAAATGGTTTAGTATCTACAAAGCTTGATGTCTATGCATTTGGGGTTCTGATGTTGGAAATCCTCACTGGAAAAGAAGTTGCTACTCTTTATGCAGAAGATGATTTCAATTTGTCTAGTGTTTTAAGCACCATACAAGGTGAACATGAGAGGTTGAGGGACTTTATGGATCCCTCACTACATGGAAATTATCCAATGGAACTTGCTATATTTGTAGCTGGAATGATAGACAATTGCATCAAGAAAGATCCAACAAGTCGCCCTTCCATGAATCAGATTGTGACATCTCTGTCCAAAGCCTTAGATTCTTCATTGAGCTGGGAAATGTCAGTGAACATCTCATGATACCAGAGTTTTAGTTAGAGCAATTGACGTTACAGTAGTTGAAAAAAATTATGCTTTAATTGATCAATGTTATTATGTAAATCCCTTCCTAATATTTTTTTAGCTACTTTCTTTTTCAATATGTTGTAGTGCATTTGTTGGATAATTTATTTGATTTCCCCAAATGGGAAGTAACAGTAGACCGAAGTTATTTGCCACATATGTTCCAGAATGCAAGTGAAATACCAAAGGAAATAACTGGCATTGCAAATCATAATGGCTGGTAGTACAAGATTAAGCACAATTAAGGTAGGTTGAGGATGCAGAGGATGAACAAAATCCAGAAATTCTATGTCTACGCAATATTCTGATTTCTAACACATGCCCTGCAGCACGTAGACATAACATGCAATAGTTATGGCTGTTTTAAAAATTTAAAAGTTCATTTTTTTTACCTGTAATTGTTTTAGAAAGAAATTTAAATTCTTTAACTGGAATCCTGGTAGGAACCTTAGAACAGTGGACTGAAAATAGGAGCCAAGAACAGAAAAAGAAAAGGAAAGAATGGTACAGTAATGTACCCCAAAGGAGCACTCTCCTTTCACATTAGGAAAATCCCAGTCTGAACTCAACAAATATCAAAAACTGCCCTATTACACTTTTGAGGAACTACTTATAGGCAACTCCCTAACAACCTACCAAGTGCTAACTGCCTACTAATCCTAACTCCCTAACCATCTGCTTCTAACAGAAATAACAGAATGCTAACAGATATAACATCCTAACAACTGCTTCTAACAGAATAAAAGAATCCTAAATAAGTCCTAACAAATCCATAAATAAAATACTGTTTATTTTTTTTTCTTCCTCAATAAAAATCTCCTAACTCTGCCCCTATGCATCTAGTGGCAAAAACACATTTCAAACCCAATCATCTTTCTCACCTGAATTGGTATGTAAAATGGACGATTCCCTCATAATCTTAGATCCAAATCTTTTATTGGCAGAAAAAAGAGAGAAAGAAAAATAAGCAAATTAGTTCTGAGGTCAAGTGCAGCTGCCATTCACTGATTACAAGCTTCAAGGGTGGAAAATTGAAACTTACATGAACACTGTTCTAAACCAAACTGATATATATATACACAGATATTCATAAACTCATATATATACATAGATATTCGTTAACTGATAAATATACACAGACATTCATTAACTAAAAGAGGTAAACAAATGACCATGTTGAATTTGAGAAACTGAATTTGCCATCACTCAATCAACGAGCTTTGATGGGAGTCCATAAGTCTGTGATCTCTCAAATGTTGTAAGAGATTGTTGAGTGAGAAGAGAGGGGCTAAGAACAACTTCTCCCATGGTTGGTCTGGACAAAGAGTTATCTGGACAAAGAGTTATCTGCTGTGCAATTCACTGCCAAAGTGGCCAAGTTAAGAGCATCACTAACAGGATAAAAGTCCCCCAGCTTCGGATCCATCCATCTTCTAAGCCTCTCCTCTCTCCTCTCTTCTTGATCAAAGACCCCCCTAATATCCTTCCACAGCACAACCAACTTGCCATTTTCATTGTTTAAGTTTTTCTTGTCTGTCAGCAACTCCAACAGAAGCACCCCATAAGCAAAAACATCTAATTTTAGTATCAAAGGATCCGTCAATGTTCTGGCAATGGAAAAATTTTCTATCTTGGCCTTAAAGTCTGAGTCAAGAATGATATTACTTGTTGTGATGTCCCGATGGAATATACTTGGTTGAGCATGTTCATGCATGAATTGCAGACCCATGGCAACATCAACTGCTATATATGCTTACCCTTTGACTCCATGAAAGGAAGGTCACTGAGATGGAAGCAGTAGAAGACTTGGAGAACAACCAGTTATGAAGAGATCCATTCTCAGCGTATTCATATACAAGGAAGCAATTTCCATCATTCCCTGAAGAGACACCCATTAGTTTCACCAGATTTGCATGATTTACCCTTTGTAGAATAATTAACTCCTCAGTGACATCTTCCTTGAATTGTTTTACATCTAAAACCTGACCATCCATTTTGGCCTTGTACACTAATTCCCCAATCCTGCACTGTTCATTGAGGTTCATCGTAGCTTCCATTACCACATCAACTTCATACACGGTTAGCTTACTTACATAGCCTGAAACTCCAGAAATTAGCTTAACTGCAGTCTCCACAGACGACATGCTCCTATACATAATAGTCACCCTCTTCCTCAGACAACAAACATAAGAAACCAGTAATAAAAGAGAAATCAGAAGAGAGCATCCCAGGCTAATACCAATGATAATAGGAAGATGATTACTTCTTTTTCTTTCATGAAAAGGATAAGGTTGAGAAAGAGCTGGCAACTGTGTCACTGGGATCAAAACTGGAAAGTTGGTTGCAGCAGTGAAGTTCTGGCCAAAGTTGTTTTCAGTCATTATGTCCACTGGTGATGCACCAAACTTGGCAGCTAAAAGGGAAACATTGTCATTGGGCTGCCACCCATAAGTAATCAGATACTGTAGCCCTTTGTTCAATTCGTAGTTTGAAGGGTACTTGCAAAACAAAGGGATAACTACTTCTATGCCTATTGGTTTGGTAACAGAAACGGATTTTTATTGGGGTTTAAATCCTTCACTGTTTGCCAATTAGTGATTCTCGAATGAAGTGGTTGAAAGAAAATAGTAGCTATCACCTTGCTTGATATCATATTGATATTGACAAAAGAAAGGTTTCCAGTGCAACCACAAGTTACAGGTACCAGTAAGAGTTGGCATGGAATAAGGTTGTCATCCTCGTTCTTCATGTTACTGGCACTTGCAATAGATTGAGGACTGGTGTCAAATAAATCGGATATGTTTGTGAGACTCCAAAAATTTGGAGACAGCAAAGTATGTCACATAAGTGTCACATAAAGGAGGTGAATCCACAGAGCATGAGAAGTTTGTTCCATTGGTTTGGGGCAACTATGCTAAGATATTAGTGGTGGAAAAGAACATGGGTGCAAGAAATAGAGTATGAGAGGGAAGAAAGAAGTAAAACATTGTTGTCAAAGGCAGTAAACGAATGGAAGGTAGGAGGGAAAGAGTAAAGGAAATATCTTACCAGGGACAACCAGCATTGTTGAAATGGATCATTATTAGTTAATAAAATAGTTTGGTTTAACGAAAATCGGCTGGCTATTTTGTCTTTAGCTTTAACTATCATAGTATTTTTTTTTTTTTTTTCCTTTCCCATTTCTTGAAAAAGTGGACATGCATGTCATGAATACAAATGGAATGCAATGAAGATTCTACGGTTTACTTTCAACCTTTCCTCTACGAATGCCTGATTTGCAAGAGAGTATTCTAACGCCAAATCGGCAAGTTGTCGTTCATACCACTTCTATCTCCATACGAAGACAGCAAGTTAGGCCACGCCTAAACACTAACCAATTTGATGCCTGTGAAGGTTTTTTAAGGGGCAAAATATGATTTGAATCATATCTTTCAAATTCTTGTGCTTTCACATCAAAGCAGGAGATCTCGAGTATAAGTCCCCCAAAGCGTACATACAGCAGCGGGACCCCAAATGTAGCTGTCCACATATCGACTAGAGATTTCTTAATGATTAGATTTGCCAAATTTTATTTCTAACACCTGACTAAGTAAACAAAAAGCAGCCTATTGCAGCAATTAGAACGAGGGGAGAGATGTGGACAAAGATGAAGTGAGTGGTGAGTGTGATGATGAAGAGAGTAAATCCATATTGGACAGATGAGAGGAAAAACAAAGGCATATATAAGCTTGGTGGACGAAGACCTAATAGCTCATATTTTCCAAGAAATTACATATCCATATTGACAAGAAATTTTTATTTCTAACAAATTCAACATACCTACAAGCACAACTTTGAGTATAAAGTTACAAAACTTGTTTTATTCAACAGCAGAATATGAAGGATACTTATTTCTCATATCAAACTTTTCTTCCACCGCTTGAAACTGAAATCTTACTGGCCATTGACAATAAATTACGCACTAAAACAATGAATAATCCTTGTACACGAGAATTGGTCCCATTTGTGAGATAGCTGTAGAGTTGATGGAATTAAGTGCATACGCTAGGCCACCCCACAGAAATAGAACTAAGCCTGCAAGAAGCTTGCATACTTTGCTCCTAAGAAAAGTCGTTGGATGCAGAGCAGTGCATTTTTAGTAACCTCAGCATTCTCATGATTCATTAGTTTCATCACTCGTTCCTTAGCTTTAAGGTCCGTCACAATGATCTTCCCAGCAGGATGGTGCTGGATGAACTGTGAAAGGTCAAAGCAAGCAACAGCCAGAGTCCTTGGATCACTGGAGGTGTCCAAAATTGTTATCAGGACCTTTAGAATCTGCAACGAATGAAGGTAGTATGTATTAATAAATAATATATGAATGTCTGAGAAGATAGAGAGTACACAATGAGATTATACTATGATGATCACTTTTTCTGGGCATCGCCTAAAAGCACTTCATATTCCATAATCACCTGTTTTGCTATAAAAATGTTTTCTCTATATCACAGTTTCGGCCAAAGTATTCATGTTATGTTAAACAAACCTAATCTCATGGGATCCATGAGAAATAGGGACAATTTACTTCAATACCTAAGTGGGTTTCTACCTTCAAAGAATCAGAATCTTTAAAAATCTGTTTACATGCTTCTGATCAAAATCAGCATGGTGCAACGTCATGTTTACTTAGTTTGGCCAAATATCCAAGCACTTTTTTTTTTTGGGGAGGGGGGGGGTTCTAACTGGGGTATCCCTACCCTACAAATATTGCTATGAGACTAATTCTACTGGCACAGTCACAACTAGTTACTAACCAGGAAGCCCTCCCTACAAGTGCTTACTCCAAGGTTCAAACATTGGTCCGCCTGGATGCCCGACTCACTACCACACCCAACCCTTATTGATATACCCAAACAAATTCTAAAATCACATAATGTCTTTTTTATTTATTTTTTTATGTGTCAAAAAAGTCATCTGACGATTTATGGAAGTAACAAGGCCGCTAGACAGAAGTACAGAACCAATCAATCAATGCTTTTAATTTCGATTCCAAGCCCACAAATGCTCTTCAAAAGCATGTTTCAAATGTTTGACCCATTATGACTTCTTAGGAGTCACCACAATAATGATTGTCAGGATTTAAACAAAGATAGCAATACAACAGATTTTATCTCTTCAGCAACAGGGTAAGGGCTGATAAAAAAAAGCAACAGGGTAAGGCAATGAGAGAGCAAAAAGACTGCAATCAGAAAAAGACTCCACAAAATATATAGTCGTCCATTTACTGTTTATTTTATGACATTGGGTCCTGAAGATATTACAGTCTCACATACGACACCAACATTGCTGTAATCATATTTGCATAATCTGTTTCAAAAGACAAAATCCATCTTGCCAATATTACTAAGACCAGGCACACCCACCCACCCACCCCATAAAAAAACAAAAACTTAATGAACCTTGCATAATCAACTGTGTAAACGTCAGACATGGAAGCCAGCCTTTACAAATTTCAGAATTTCGAAGTGTATCATGCAATACATCATCAAGTAGTTTCACGTTGTCTAACCTAAACACAGCAAAGGATCAGAAACACACAAGAGAAACCCATTGCCAGCCCAAGAGATACCAATTTTTGTACTCCATGAAGTAACAAAGAAGAAAAATATTATAGCAAGTAACTGAAAGCCTTTATATTTTTCTCAACCTAAAATTTCAGGTGTACTTAAAAATTTAAAATGGTAAGAATTGAAGAACAAAAGGAAGAGATAATGCATAGATACCTGGAAATCATTCTCTTCAAAGTTGGTAATATTTTCACGCCAAAATATGCGATCTTTGTGCATGGGAGACCAATCAAGATGGCCAAGCAGAACTTCTTGCTTATACTTATCAAAAGAACTTAGTTTCTTAATGTTATCCTTAAGCCCTTCTTCCAGGGAATTCAGTGCCTCCAACAAGTCCTATGACAAACATTTCTAATCAATAGAAGTGATGTGCAATTACCCGGAAATACATTGTTTCAAAGAGAAATGTGGTAACAGAGGTTGCGAAACACCCCACTATTTTGAGTTGTAGTTTAAGACAATTCAAGAAATGGAAGATCTCAACATTGAGACAAGAACAAAGTAGAGATAAATAAAGTTCAAACATAAATAGTGCAAATCCAAGCAAAAATAAGAGCAAACAGAAAGGACATTTAATAAACAAAGAAAAATGAGTGTTTGGTCATTGGTGAACCTCCCTCAATGTGTATTTAAGTTAGTGACAATGCTGTACGAATGTTCATGTATGCTACTGCCGGAAAATGCATATTGAAACAAGAGAAGAAGATCATGTTATTCTCATAGAAGACATCCAAGACAATTATCAATGTGTGCTCAGGTAACAGCATCACAATTAAGCAATCCAATTTCATCAACCACATTGATAAGGCATAAGTGATCTGCTGGCTAACAATAAACATTTTAGTGGGAAGATCCAATCATTCCCATGTACTATATGTGCATAACATCAAAAAGTTACTCAGATTTTCATTTTTCTACTGAAATGCATAACATCAAATAGTATGTGCCTTTCTAATTTTGACGCATCATGGAGAAAGCAAGTTCATCTAACAAAGCAGTAGCAGGTGTACTGTATAACTACAACCCAAAAAAGTGATGAATATTATTGCGAAGGCCCCAATTATATTATATAAAAAAATCAGGACGTCAGTCAAAAAGACTAAATATAAGTTCACACTGCAGATACATCAAATTAAGGGCAACAGATACATCAAAAATCACTTCCAGTTATTCACCTTTGCATGGCACCTCTAAATTTTTTTACTCAATTTGCACAAGTTGATTTTCAGTAAGAAAAGTAAATGTAGGCTAGGGTCTTCTATTTCTCTCACCTCATCACTCCATGCTTGTGCTTTCAAACTTTGAACAACTTGCGGCAGCTGAAAGTCAACCATCTGAGCACCCAAAGTCCCTTTTGACAGCAAGTTTTTAAGAGTCAAGACAACTACTCTAACAACCTAGCAAAATTGGCAAACCAAGTGTGCTAATATTAGACTTCTATGGTAGAAAAAGTTACAAAACATATTTACTTGATAACCATGGCATGGATGAAAATATAAAAGAAAGTTAATACAAATTCAGCTAACAGCTATCATAATATAATATAATATCATATAACTAAATAACAATGATACTGCCAGGAACAAAGAAATGTGAACATTTTGTTGATAAGAAAAAACGAGATGAACATAAACTCAAAAAGTCAGCAATACCTTCTCTTTTGTAGAACTCTTAACAACGTCAATAAGTCGCGGAAGGGCCCTTGAGGTAGCCAAATATTCAATTGCCGACTCATAATAGGATAAGAGCCATATGCAGAGACATGTTTCATAAAGAAGCTGTTACAGAGAAATTTCTCGTTAATTTCCCTTTATTACTTACAAATGTGCCATAACAACTAACAAAAATTATCAGTAATATTTTTTATTGATCAGTCAATCCAGAAGCCAACAAATCTCCCCAGATAACTCACTACGCCATTGTTCTTGAAAGAAAGAAGTCTCATTTGGTATTTGGCCAGATGCACCAGGTATAACTTGATATATCACACTTACCCAGCCACCTAATGGCAGAATTCATATGGGCCAACTGCAGGTAAACCCAATTACTCAGATAAAGTCCAGCAAACTTACCTGAATGGACTGTTGGGTGGATGCCGGAGAAATCAATGGCACAAGCAACTTGACTCCATCAGCTTGAACAAAAGAAGACCTAACCACAGGTTCCTTAAGTAGTGTTGCTAGGCAATTGATGGCAGTTGGGACTCCACGATTAGGATGAGAAGGTTTCCTCAGCTACAAATATAATAATGAGATGAAAGTGAGAATGCATACATAAAACCGAGTCTCTTCACCATCTTCTTTGGAATTTAAATACATTTGTTTAATTCATGTAAAATAAGATCTCACAAACTTCCTATAGATCTGAGTGTCTATTTATAAACATCTGGTTTATGTAATTATGTGGTCCAATTTATAACCTAGTTGTTCAAGTTCAGCAAATAATGTGTCACACTTCCGTCCTTGAAGATTTTACAAATTCTCATGTGTCAACTACTTGTGGCAGCTTCCTCCATAACTTATGCAATTAAGTGCATCCTCGACATGTTTGTGGATTGCTCTTATGTGCAAGGTTGTTAAATCGCAAGTAAGCTCGTAAGATTGCACGATCTTACATTTTTTGGTGGGATCAACGATCCAGATCCCTATCAAAACTTGGAGAAGTGGGATCGTTGGGCATACTCGTAGGATCATGAAATCGCACATTTGTTCCGAGTGTCCATTTTGGGTCGCAGATGGAAAACAGGTGAGCCCAGTCGAAGGGTTATCCAATTTCAGCCCCCTCCCCCTCATTTTCGACATGATCTGAACGCATTTGACCCTCATTCTCTCCCCCAAAACCCTTGTGGACAAAGCTGCAATGGTGCTTGCTTACTGCGACGGTGTGACCTGTGATGGTGACGGCTGAAACGGTTCGACCTACGATCGTGACGGCTGGGTGGGGTTCGAAGTTTGTTGTTGGCTTGTGGCATACGAAGGTAGGAAATGGTTGTTGAACTTGGTTCTCTGTTTCCTTCTTCTCTCAGTTCTTTGTGCTCTTGTCACTGCCTTGGCTGTCTACATCTTCTGTGTTTGGTTTGACTTTAAACTTTGTCGGTTCTGTTTCCATCTTCCTTGTTTCAGTGATTTGGTGTGGATTGCTCTGTTTGTGTGGCTGTGGCTGTGGCTGTGGCTGTGGCTGACTGTAATTTTGATGAAGTGAATATGTCAACAATTGGGGCTAGTGCTAGTGGGGGTGCAGTTTTTCTTGGTGGGTCTGGGAGTGGGAGTGCTGCAGCTAGGAGTAGTTCCAAATCTAAAGTGCTCAACAAGAATGTGTTAGACCCCCTCCTACCCAAGCTACCTATGTCAGAAAAGTTAGACGCCAACCCAGGCCAATCGGGCCAGCCTTGGGCTATGGGCCGATTGATCCAACTGATCCTACTGATTCCAGTAGTTAGGATTCAAGAATTAGGATCTGTTGTAACTAATAATGGACCAGCTTATGGCTGGATTCCTTAGCTGTCTCGAATAAATAGGAAAAAGGGAGGGAAAATCAGTTAGGAAAATTGTTAGGACTTGGAAAGGGAGAGGCCAAGCTCTCTGATTCTTGGCAGGATCCATTCGCTGTTTCTCTCTCTCTTTCATTCAATATTCTTCTACATTCTTCTTGTAACTCTCCTTCTCTGGTTTGAGAACATTTCTCACAGAGATTTCTTCTATACAATACATTTACATACATTTTTGGATAATTCGGTTAACCAGTTCTATCAGAATGCTCCTAGAAATAGGAGTGATGTGGCCTGGAATCATGGTATTTCAATTGATGGAGATGCAAAAAAATCAAGAGCAAAAGTTGTCAGAAGACAATAACTGGAGGGGTATATTGGTTGAAGCATCAGCTGGCTGGAACCAAATAAGATGTTGGACCTAGCAATGAAGTAAAGAAAGAAATGTGGGAAATTGTCGCCTCATTGCAAGGGAGATTGATCGAGAAAACAAAAGATTTTTTGAGAGAAACAAGCAACAATAATGAATCATCTGAAGTTGATGAAAATAGAAAAGGGAAGGAATTGGAGAGACCTGGAAATATTTTCAAGGAAAGAGGTGAGACTACTCAAGCCACCATCAACAACATCTTTAAAAAGAATTTAAAAGAGGAGGCATGTCACGACATTACTGATTTTTTCTACAACAATGTCATGCCCTTCAATGCAGCCAAGAGTGATGAATTTTCTAAGACATTTGAATTGGTTGCACAACATGGCTTAGGATTTAAGCCATGCTCCTACCATGAAATTAAAGTCAAGTATTTGAAGCGAAAAGCGGATTTCACCAATGAGGCACTGGAAGGACATCTAGCTCAATGGGGAAAAAAAAAAAACAGGATGCACCATCATGACAAATGATTGGAGCGACAAGAGAAGGAGGACCGTAGTAAACTTCTTAGTGAACATCTGTACAGGAACTGTTTATTTGAAATCTATTGATGCATCTTAGATATATCCAAAACGGCTGAGAAAATCTTTAAGATGATAAATGAAGTTGGTGATAAAGTTGGTAAAGAAAATGTTGTCCAAAGCTGCCAGATTGATATTGATGAAGAAAAAGAAAAGGAATAAACATTATTTGACACCTTGCACAGCTCATTGCATTGACTTGACTTGTTTTCTACTGTTACTGAAGCCAAAGGAGGGAAAAGAATGTAATTTTAAAATGTTTTATAAATTACAGTTTTTAGCTCATGTCATACCGTTTTTAAATTTAGAAAGAGAAAAAAAAAAACATTTCATCATATAATTAAATTAAATAAAATTGGATATTTTTCTGTAAACCCACATTACAGGTGCCTCTTCCAGTGTATAATTGATCTATGTATTCTGATAAATGATTTAATATAACAAGATTAAAATGTTTAGCTTTATCTCAGAAGTATATAGTTTTATCTCAAGATTGGTTTTACCTGAGATTGATTTTACCATTAAAACAAGATTATCAGCTATTTGGACAAAAAAAGGGAAAATGTTTCAGTATCACATACCTGTTCACAAAGCCATTTTACCAATCCTATCAAAACATCATCAATAGTGGTATACGGCTTCTTCGAATTTGATGCTTCTCCATTTGAAACAATGCCATTCTGATTTTTTGGCCTGTCACTATAATCAGAAAACGATGAAATTTTGCAATAATTAAAAGGATAACTTATTAAACACAACCCATTAATTTAAGTCTAAGAACTTAAGAATTAAAATGTGGGAATGCCTCATATTTGTATTACCTAACTATTAAAGCAAGGATCTTACAACTTTTCTCTTGTATGAACCAATTTCCCTTCCAAAGCAATCTGAAAGATGGACAACGTTGTCATGTTTTGTTTTTTGTATTTCATAACTTCGAAGTACAGAGAAAATAGTATACACAAAATCATATGACATCATCTTCATGATAAGTAGGCATAGATTTTTCTTCTCAAGTTGTATAAATCGATTGAAAAGAAATATATAATTTTGGGAGAAAAAAATGACAGACTCTCGGTCTCAGTTCCAAGTAAAGGGTGCGGTCTGATACTATAAACAATAAATATCCCTATGAAGCACAATAAGAAACTTAGAAAAATTTTATGCAATATAATAGACAAATACTACAGTATATGTGAACTTCCATGATTGTCACGGCAGAGAAAGCTAAAAATTAAGAAGCAGAACAAAAATACATTTGAATAAATACTTAACTTAAGAAAGGTTCATAAGTATCTTCATCCGCAAGGGTGCTATGATGAAAAAGCCTTGCTCTTTTCGGGTTTGCTGCGAAAGAGTACATAATTCAAAGGTTATGCTGCCACTGACAACACACAGAAAAAAAATGGCTAATTTCCACAAATTACCTGCAAGCATTTCATCAATCAGTGCCAAAACATATTCAATAGTATCTTCTTTAAAAATATCACGCAAAACATGAACAAACACCCGGACATAAGACGGACCGTCCTGCCACACAAAGAAAAGTCAAAATTTCAATACCATTTGAACAGTAAACTCCAGAACCATAAATCAAAGGGGAAATTACACAGACCTCCCTAAAGTTTGAGTTAATTATACTAGTATCCCTCTTATTTTAAAAGCTGCCCTCACCTCCCCTTAAAGAATGTCAGTGTAATTTCAATTCCCACCCCTTAAAGAGAGATTGGTGTAATTTCTAAAACAAAAAAGGTGTTGAGTACATGTAGATGTAAATAAGCCAAACATCACTACATCAGGGAGGTCAGTGTAATTTCTTCTCAATCAAATCTACTTCAACTGCACATTAATTACACAAAGAGCATTGATAATTTGTTAACAAAAAAAATTTACATCATCGAGCAACTGTGCTCTGTGACTTTCTGATCGGTGATCGTAACGGCGTAAGAGCTGAAGGCTTGTTCCTGAGATGAGTTTGGTGGACATGTAGGTCTCCCATGGGATGTCCCTACTCAGAACCTTCGAGAAAACATGAAAACATGCAATGTCAATGGAAAAAAAATTGAAAATTACAATATGCAAGAACTAAGAAAATGTAAATCGAAAGGGTTCACAATTGGGATTTTGCGATCGGATCGAAGAGGGAAATTTATCGGGAAGAACCTGTTCGGTGGTTAATTCAGCCTGGTCCATAGTAGTGGAACTAGAAACCCTAGAAATGAGAATGTGCAGATGAGAAACTCTCACAATTTGGGCAGTGGAGATGGAAAAAAATTGAAATTAAGTGAAATGAATGGAAGTGACAGAGGAAGAAGGGAAAAATTGAAATGAACAGAATTGAGGGAAGGAAGAAATGAAAATGGATTGAAGAGTAAAAGAAGGTTACCTCTCTCACAGAAGCGATTTGGTGGTTTATGGATAGAACTGAGAAGAAGGAATTTAGAGAGAAGTGAGAAGAAGGAAATAGATCAGTTTTGGAAGCAAAAGATGGATGGATCGTGGATCGGGTATCCCTCCACCCTCCCTCCTTCCACATCTATTCTACAATCATGTTCCTTCTTATGACACGTGTTGCCCTTGTCAATTTTTAATTTTATTATTTTTATTCATGTTCATAATTACTTTTATCACAAAATAGGTTGATTGGTTCTATATGTTATTTAAATTTTCACATTTCCCATAAGTTTTATTTTTTTCAAATTGATCCTATATGTTATATTTCGTTTCCACATTTGTCCTTTCCGTCAATTTCGACCTAACGCCGTCAGTTTTGACCTAATATGGCATTGTATTAGTGTTACACATGACTTTTGATTTAACGTTGTAATGTCTAAATTGACGGAAAGGACTAACGTGAAAACGAAATATAATGTATAAGATCAATTTGATAAAAATAAAACTTATAGGACCGCTATGAAAATTTAAATAAACGTATCGCACCAATCAACATATTTTTGCCTTACTTTTTTCAACTTGAGTACATCCTGTAAACATTGTTTAGCAAAAAAACAAATGACGAAATTTCCTGAATAGTTCATATAAGGGTGTTAAATAAGGATGGCAATAAGACAAGGCGAATACAGATACTAGTCCTCCGTCATCTGTCCTATATCCATGTGGGTATTCGTTAGTCAGATTTTAACGAATTTTATGACTCTCCACCGGTATTCATAGATATTCATAAACTACAAAAAAATAAAAATACTACATATTTTTAGAATGAAAAATGAACATAGTCTATCATTCTCTTATATGTAATAAGAACTTCTAGTCTGGAAGTTCTTATTACATATAAGAGAATGATATACTATGTTGATTTTTCAGAAACAAAAACTTAAAATTGTAACTTACGGTAAACTCAAAGATCAAGAATACTCTAATCTAAACTATTATCAACAAATGCCAAAATTATACCATACATTAGCAGTAAAGATGGCCCACACATGCTTAAGAGATTTTTATGAACATTTTACAAGTCTTAGTTCTGAAATGAAGAATCATCCATTTTTACCCTTCTAAACTCATTAATCCAAAAATATCCTTGAAAATATGAAATCCGTAAGATACCTATATTGTTCTATGTAGGTAGTAAAAGTGCTAATATCTACCATAAGGGTATTTTAGTAATTTAAGTAACGGGTAGGTGTACTCGCGGATATGGGTACCTCAATACTGTCCCCACCTCATTAATAAGCGGGTAGATAAAATACCTATTTATTTATCCGTGGGTACCCGTTAAGCTACCCGCACTCGTGCCCATTGCGGGTTTTATCTATGGATATCTGCAGGTACGGGTAAAATTATCATTTCTAGTGTTAAACGGATGGGATAAAGCTCTTCTAAATTCAACTTGAGTGTAAAGTAAGACAATTGATTACTTAAAGTGGGTTGAAATCTCAATGATAAAGATGGATATATCATTGTTTTCTTACTTCAGAGTCGATCTTACTTTAGGGGAGTTTTTTTTTTCCAAATGGATGGGATCAACTCACGGATTACTCACGAATTTACTAATGCCTTTAACTAATCAATGATGGATATATCTTTACTTTCTCATTCTACACACAATTTTACTTTAAAAGAGTTTTTTTCCAAACGGATGGAAACAACTCCCGAATTACTCACGAATTTACTAACTCGGGTCAAATTGAGTTCGTTTCTCCGAAATTGTCAATTAAGTTTATGTATGAGGTAATGCGACCATATAAAATAAAAAATAGGGAGATCGGTCCGACCTCCTCACAAACCATCGAGCTCAGATCCATCTTCTTCCATGATAATGTGCTTGTTGTGTTCGTTGTCCACGGTGAGTGAATCCAACTCAGTGGTGGCTTCGGTGCGGTCCCTAAGTTGACCTAGTTGAAGGGAGAGCAATGACTACGGAAACACTTACAAGAGTCAAGAAGATGGAAGATCCTTGCTTGTCGTTCAAAATGCTACTGTCTTCGGTGATGATAGTGGACATGAAGGATGAGTTGGAGGAGATGTTGAAGGTAGCCTTCTTAGAGAACTCGATCTTCATGGGCTTTAGCATTGGAGCTCAAGATAGTAGGGGTTGTAAAATAAAGTTAAACTCAATGACTGCGTTGAGATGAAGCTTAACGACACATGATGACCAATGACAGGATTAGCCACCAAACAATGTCAAGGAGGTGTGAACCACGACAGAGCCAATGATTGAGGGAAAGATGGTGAGGAGTAGGTGGTTGATCTTGTTGAAGTCAATCACCTCCGTTCGACCTCTGTCACCGTCGTTGCGATAGCCCTGATCTAGGTGAAGGAGGTGAAGGGCAAACGGGGAGGTAAGGGACCGAGTTGCAAATTCCATTTTTAGAGGGATGTATTTGCAAAAATAATTTTACGCTAGTAAACCATAACCTCCATTACTGGTATAAAATCTCAACCATCCATTTCTTTTCCTTTATGCACTTTGCTTACCCACCGCATGTTTAGCAGGGAGCACCACCACTCACTAAAATAGCATGCGTACGGTAAAAGGACCCATACCAAATATAAAAAATTAATTCTTCACTGTAATTGCTTCAGCTGTGGTGATACATATGGAACATGGGGTGCCAATATTGAGATTACAGAAACTGCACATTTCACTAAAAAAAGACTCGAGCAACTGCATACTAACAGGAGAGTTTTTCATTCCTTATTTCGTCTAGAGTACTGTGAGTATATAATTTTGGAATCTTTGGAACCTATATAATTTATATGACAGCTGAAATATTGGTTGATGTAAAGGTAAGAAAATTATATCAACTTTTACTATGGAAAACTTCCAGTAATTCGGATATGGTCAAGGGTCCTTCTAAGCCCATACTTGAGCACAGCCTGGTTACCCTGTCTGAATCCATCTCCATAAGCTGGTGAGCTATCTGACTCAATATGGTGTTTAAAAAACTCACCAAGTTTCTTCTCAAAGTCAGACCGTTTACCCTTCTTTGATGATGTAGAAAGGGAGGAAGGTGATGATGAGGATGAAGAAGACGACGACGACGACGATGCACCATCATTCCCAGACCCTGAATAGATCTCCGAATCTAACCACATATGAGCCAAGACTTGGCAAATTCCTTCTTCAACTTCTGGCCTCAGATTGCCATAGCCTGCCAAAACCCCAAAAACCATTCCAACTTCAGACCAAAAAAAAAATATAAATTTTGGTGTTGAATACAGGAAAGCTGAGAACACCTTTAAGCCTAAGCCATGCATGCATCATCTCATGAGCCAGGATCGATCCTGTTAATAACCTATAAATATAAAAATTCTGGAGTTATTATAGTGAATTTCATTTGCAGGCACTGTAGATAATGAAAATAGCTGGTATCAGAAGGATACCTTGGAAGGCCATACAGAACAAGTATGGCTGTTACTTCACAACGACGGATCAGCCTATAAGGCTCAGTTATCATATCTATGACCCGGTAGCCTGCCCCTATCCTTGGTCTTCTCAAAATCTGGTATTACAAGAAATAGATAAAAACCACTATTTGATAAACAGAACTCTTTTATATAAGAATTAAAATTATCTATGAAGACTCAAATTGACAAGTAAGACATCCCTACACTGGTGACAGTTTGCTCTTCCGACAAGCATAGTCCTCTAGTTTCGGCTAAGTGGTGATGACCCTACATTCAATAGTGAAAAGCAAAAGAGCAATCGAAAATTAGGACAATAGAAAAAGGATGATAAAAAAGAAGAGAAATAAAAAGGCACATCCCATGAATGAAAGTTCAACATATTAACATTTACATTCTTTTCTCCCTCCATGGCCTCATTCAATGCTTGTCTCTCAACCAAAAGCATAGGAATTTGCTGCTCTATTTTCATATTTAAACCTTCATAAAATTCTTGTATTTCCAGATAGAGAGGTTGGCATTCATGAGTATCCATAATAGCTGAGTCTAGACACTCTAGACACAGCTTTCGACCATCATCAAGCAAAAGATACTTTGTGTCCCTTGACTGCACTGATTGGAAAGTTTCATATTAGATAAATGAAAAGGCAGAAGACAAAAACAGATATAGAGGGGGAGCGATATGATCCATCAGTATCTCCTTGATGGTAACAACATAATGAAATGTTTTGGGAGCTGACATAACCGACCTCCATTCTTTCACAGCTACAACAACGAGGAGTGCCATCACGCTCATGTGATGGGCAGTATTTTTGTAGCCAGAAAGGATGTGCTCTATACTCAATGAGGCCAGCTGAATTTGGTGGGATCTGCAGGGAAAGAATCAATTATCCAATTTTACTGTGCAATATATATTACATGCAAACATAAAATAATAATAAGGCATACAGTTAAATTTAATTTTGAAAAAAGAAGGGGAGAGGAGCATCACATATTCACCCCCTATGGATTAGAGGTGTTTCAATTACACCCTTCTGTTTTTTTTTTTTAGTGTTCACTTATATCCCTTGTGATTGAAGTCATTGGATAAAATATAACTTCATTAACAAAATACTAGAAAAACAACTTCAATCAACATTTCAAAGATTTCAGGCCCACCAATATTAACAGTAGCATTTTGTAGGTGTTGATCAAGTGTCTCAAAATCTGATGCAAGCTAATCAACTAGCTGTTATTCAGTTATTCAGTTATAACTAATTCTGGTAATTCGGTTACTGGCCATAGCTGTTTGGAGTTAGTTACATTCTGTTACTGGATGTTAGGATCGGTTAAGCCTTGGTTTCAGTTGCTATATATGATAGGTTATTCCTATGGGTAGTATATATAGGTGAGGCAAGGATCAATGTAAACTCTCTACATGAAACAGAAGATTAGAGAGATTGAGTGATTGGGTGAGAGAAAATCGAGTGATTGCGAGGCTTGGGAATCTAGAGGCTGTGACTCAACAGTGGTAGATCATAGAGATCAAGGAGAATTCTCTATTGTACTGCTTCAATCTTGTATTCCTCTCAATAGTGAATTGTTGCTTCCTTCTCGTGGATGTAGGTCTTCATCAAAGAAGGCTGAACTGCGTTATATCTGGTGTTACTTCTTCTTCTCTTAATCTCTTTTGATTGATTGTTTTGCTTAGTTTCTTGTATTTCTCTGTTTCGATTCTCTTTCTTTTGGCTGCTGTGTTGTATTGTTCTTTGGTTGCAGGATTGTTTGCATAACAGTAGGAAAAGAAAAAAGTTTGTTCTATATTAAGATAAAAAAAAGGTTTCATTTGCAATTTTTATGAAATCTGAATATATCATTTTAAAGTCCCCACTTATCTTTGATGACTGAAAATGATGTCAAAGCCCAAGTCTGACTGTAAAAAGTAAAAACTACGATCAAAGCTAATACATAAACAGGCTACTTTTACCCATGACAACATATTTTGATATAAAGCATAATTAGAGAACCCAAGATATCAGAATGGTATACAATGATTTTAACTTAAAATACTTCTTACAAATCATATGCCAATTATTAAAATTAAAGAAGTAACCATACTTATATCTGTTTGACCCAAAAAAAAAAAAAATCAAACTTATCTCTGCCCCTGAATTGCTCACACGATGTTACTTCAGCAGAACATTCTCAATTACTTTTTTGAATTCTGGCTCTTTTAAGTATGTTTGGGAGAACACTTCAAGATAAATGGTCTCCCTTGCATATATACATTGTAGTGAAATTTCTAATGCACATCGAAGTTTAGTGAAACCTTTGATTGAAAACAAGAACACCAGAACTGACCTTATGTAGAAAGAAAAACTGAAAGCATAAATCAACTGCTAAGATACTTACAAAGTTCTTGCAAACGTCACATCTTGGATGATGCATCTCCTTGTAGCAGGATTTATGGTATCGGCGATTTCCATACATGGAATACTGTAGTTAAATAAAGATTCAAGCATAGTTTACAATAATATTGACCACAATAATTATGGAAAACAAGTTAAGACCTTTTATGAATTCCAAAAGAAACTTTACACTTATTTTAATTAAATTCAGTTTCGTTGTGCAGCAATAAAAACAAGACACTGACCTCATAATCAGTGATCGGCAGATTGCAAGCATGGCAACAGAAACATTCTGGATGCCAGACAGCTCCCATGCAACTCAAAAATCTTCCATGGCCAATCTCGGCATTGCAGCCAGCACAGATTCTGCGAGCATATTTTCCAAGAACCAAGGTTTATTCTCAATTTTTAGTAAGATTCAAGAATTTATGATAAGGAAACTTTATATATGTCTCCTACATAGAACAATGCAGTTGCCACTGAGGTGAACATTTCAGTTTCTTTAGGTATCATAAAAGAAAAAACTCCAAGATATTACTCCCTCTGGTTCAAAATAAGCGTCCCTTTAGAAAAATTATTTTGTTTCAATTTATTTGTCACTTTAGGAAATCAGGAAAGTATTAATTATGTTTTTTCCATCTTTATTACTGTCTCTTGGTATCTCCACCAAATAGAATAAGAGAGAGCATTAATGGAGTGATAAATTTTTGAGTATTTCAATAAAGGGTAATGTAAACATTTTCTTCAAATTGAGGTTATTTAATAATTTTTCTTGAAACTGAGGTTATTAATAACTTTTTTAGTCTTTGCGCAATACCTTAAACGACACATATTCTGAACTAGAGGGAGTATATTCTCAAGTGCTCACAAGTTACCATACATGACACTAAAGTAACCCCGTTATCAAATGTTCATTTTAAGGAGTGTCCTTGGATCATTGTCATCCAACCCAAAGGTACTTTTAGAGCAAGAAGGAAAACTAACAGACTCCAATGCATCCCACATAAAATCTCACTGCAGAATTTATCCTAGTTCAAGGCTTCAGACTAGAATCTCAGTTTCTTAAAGTAGGATTACCAGATCGCAAGTCCATTTCAGTTAGTCAGATAGCTTAGTTTAAAATACAATGTACAACTTAAAACTTTATTGATATCGCATTCGTTAAAACTTCGTTTCTTATCTCTTTCTCATTAGATTTAATCAACAATGATAACAGTAAAAATAACATCCCCTTCAATGATGAGAAGATGTTTGTCATGCTACATTTTGTTGATTATTTGTAGAAAAGAGATAAAACATCATTTCCATTCATTCATTCAAATTAATTTTTGATAACAAGCAATTAAAATGTCAACCATGAGAGAGATGAAGGAAAAAAGGGATGTTAGAAACAAGGAAAACAAATAAAAAATCTTTATTCTACATATCTGCATTTCTGAGGTTAAAGCAGCATATTTCAGAAATTCTTCATATTAAAATTTGGAAACATAGTCTGTCTGGACATATTAATATTTCTTTCCGTGTAAGTATTGCATTAAATCACTTTTACTCATGGGGACAGTCATTTGTCCCCTTCATTTATCACAATTAGTTAACTTTAGCAATTTCCATCTATGGTATTTGGACTCACTAACTACATATAAAGATGTCATCATACCCACGGTTACCTGTATACAGGTGGAAAGAGGTGCGGAAAAGGTTGAAATAAAGAATCAGTGTTAGATCGAGGAGGAGAACCAATGCTCAAACTTTCTTGAATTGCCCTGGCAAGTTGTTCATCTTCCTCAAGTTGAACTTCATCAAGATGTTCATCTTTATCTTGCTGAATTTTAGCAAGATGGTCATCTTCCTCTTGTCGAACTTTACCAGGAAATTCATCTTCCTCTTCATCAATTTCGCACAGTTGTTCATCGTCTTCAGATTGAGAGTCATCCTCTATGGTATTATACAAGAACAAACGTGAGACCTTACTTTGGCAGGGGGAAAAATAGTTGACTGAGAATCCTTTTTCCAAACACATATATACCAAAAACAATTCAGAATTTCTTTAATGGACTCTAACCCTATGAAAAGTATGTTAAGTACAATGAGTTTCAACTTAAGTGAAGCCCCAGAATCACCAAATCCCCATAATTCTTGTGTACACATTAAAATTATAGTTTGATCAAAATCTCAATGACATCATGGTCTTTTATTAGTAAAGCATATTTTGATTAAACACGAATCAAGAAGACACTTAAATATGCATAAAAAGAAAAACAGAACTCGTAATACATCAATATGCGTTTTGCTTAGAACATAAATTTTAGGTACCTGGTACACTGAATCACTAATTTTATTAAATTCAAGTTACACAAACCCGATAATGAATTTTAACCACCAATTTGCAAAAGCATAAACTTACCAATAACTTTTTTCCCTTTCTGATCTTCCTCTGCAAGAGAGAGCGCAATTGCACATTCAATTTCTTCTTTCTCAATATCCGTCAAATCATCCTGCACTCAGTTTGCCACCACTACAACTTCAGACAATCTCCTCATAAGTCCCGAAGGAACTGGTACAATCTTAGGTTCATAATACTATCTTGCTAAATACACAAAAGATTGAAATAATGACATGATAAGTTGTAACAAGATGGTCTCAGTTTTTTACTAGAAGCAGAAACTGTGATTACCGCTGAATAATCATGATTATCCGAAATTCTGTCATCTCTATATTTCCCATGATGTCCTCCTGAATATTTATGGTTGGATCCCTTAAGCAACTTGGTAAACCAACCCATGCAATATTATTTGCTGCAGGTTGGCAAACCTTTTCCTGAAATAAAACCCCATAAGTAAGTAATAAAATATATAGCCCCGTTTGGATACAGCCCATAAGGGCTTCTATGGGCTTATCTACTGGATAAGGACTTCTCATACCAACAAGTGGTGTTTGGATATACTTCTATAAACAGCTTTTGACTTTTGGAGAAGCTTTTAGAAGTCCTTATTAATTAATTAAGCATTTCAAGGAACTACAAGCAAGGTCTCGAGTTCAATGTTCATATGTAGCACATCATCCCTCTATATTTCAAAAAAATTACAAGATAATACACAATAAATATTAGCAGAAAAACATGTTGAGATGCTATAACAACAACAACCAACCCTTTTCCCAAAAGGCGGGGTCGGCTACATGGATCAAAGGAAGACATAATGTTCTATTGTAAATCATGTCTATAGACAAACCAGTGACCTCTAAATTCTTAACAATTTCGCCTATAGTTTTTCTCGGTTTTCCTTTACCTCTGGTGATTGGGTGCCCTCCATCTGATCTACTTTCCTAACTGGGGATTTCACGCGTCTTCTCCACACATATCCAAACCACCTTAGGCGAGATTATACCATCTTTTTTACAATAGGTGCTACCCCAACTCTTTCTCTAATGAAATCATTCCTAATCCTGTCTTGTCTAGTATGTCCACTCATCCCACGCAAGATTGAGTTTATTCTCTTGTCGGCCTTTTACCGCCAAACATTTGATCTCATGCACAATCACAGGTCTTATAATTGTGCAATAAAATTTTCCTTTAGCTTGAGAGGTACCTTTTTATCACATATAGCACTCAAGACACTCCTCCATTTCATCCACCCGCTTGAATCCTATGGTTTACATCTCCTTCTATTTATCCGTCGTTTTGTATGATGGACCCAAGATATTTAAACCGTGTGACTTCTGGTATGGTATGGTCTCCAACTTTCACCTCTAAACTAGGAGTGATGCGCTCTTGCTAAACTTACATTCCATGTACTCCATCTTACTTATACTAAAACGAAAGTCATGTGTTGCTAAAGCTTGTCTCCACATACCTAACTTCCCATTTATTTCCTCTCTCGACTCTCCAACTAGGATTTTATCATCTGCAAAAACCATGCATCGCATCACCGGCTCTTGAATATGCTCAGTAAGCACATCCAAGACCAAGGTTAAAAGATATGGGCTCAAAATTGACACTCGGTGCAGTCCTATAGTTATAGGAAATTATTTTGTGACCCCATCTTGTGTTTTCACGTTAGTCGTGACCCCCTCATACATATCCTTGATAACAGGAATATAGGCAATACCAACTGTTTGATGCTAAAAGTGTTGAAATCCAGTGCTATTTTAAGGCATCATCACTATAACTGGCAGGAAATAGGGAACAACAAGAGCAGATAGATCAGTGAATATAAACTTTATAAAGACCACGTGTCCAGATTCATCATGTCCTAATGTGGGAATCACGATTTATCCAGTTTCTCTACTCGTCAATAGTTGATAGACAGCAGCAAAAATTGACAAAAGAAAAAGGGGAAGGGGGTAAATGAACCAGAAATATTATGCACAACTGAAATAGTATGACTTGTCAGAAAGCTTTCTAAATGTCTAATTTAAAACGAAATTTCGTGATTATGTTCTTCTGAAGACAATTTAATAACGCAAGAAAGATGAAAGATGATAAGCAGATTTCTATACCCAACCTGATGCATATCGATATCAACGATAAGATAATGTTACAGTCTTGTTCATGTACCAGAATCAACCAAACCTTAAAGTAAGAAAACAAGAAGAAGAAAAAAGTTGAATTTCCAATCAAACATACCAGTTAGCTCAAAATTTCTTCAGTTTCAAAGCACCCAATATGCTTTTTTTTTCCTCCCCTTATTGTAAAAAAGCAACACCCAATATGACTTGATAACTACTGGACTCAAATTGAATTGCTTGAAAGGAACTTCAAAGTCCACAGGCATAGAAAATAGAAAAAGAAACACACCCACTACCAACCCAACTAATATATATTCATTATTGATTAAAAAAACCGCAAGCATAAAGCCTTTTGCATGATAACTTGTTAGAGAAAATAGCAAAATCATGAAAAGAAAGAGACCTTTTTTTTCTTCTCTGAAGATAGATAGACTAGAAAACTCACAAGGAACAAGGAAGAGATTGGTAATCAGCAGAGACAAGGTTCAAGTACAAGTTCTGATTCTCATATTCCCATTAAAACATAGTCAACCACACAGTAACGACTATCTCTCTCTCTCTTTGTGTGTTACTGTGTGTGTGATTTTATTTATTTTTAGTAGAAATAGTGAAAAGAAGAGTACTTGAATATTAAGTAAATAGAGGCCAAAAGGGAATAAAAATGCCAGAAGTGGAATCTTCTAGGCAGTGATGACGCTATTTTTATTTGAATTGCTTAAAACCACCAAAAAGACGGAAGGAAGGAAAATAGATAGAGAGAATCAGATCAGAAGAAGAAGCAGCTGAGTTTCTTCAATTCAATGCCACTGTTTTCATTTGGCGTGTCATGTGGGTCCCTGTTCATTTTTCTGCCACATTCTACCAAATTTTTCAATAATAATACCAATAAATTATTATAACAACTTTTCTGGTTGAAAATGCTTCACATGGGAAAGTGGGAGGATGAAAGATTGAGCTTTTGTTTTTGATGTTGCATTCTGCTAGTTGGTGAGTGGTGACAAAGTCGAGTGAACTATTAGGGTGCTTTTGGTCATTTTACATTTAGTGTACGACTGTTCGGGATAAAATTTAGTTTCTTTTGGTCATTTTTTTTTTGTTATGAAATCCTTTATCTTTTTACCAAATCAAACCCATGCTTCATATGCTACTTTTTTAAGTGAATAGTCAGATTGGTCCATGATTGGTCCATGGAAAAAATGTACCCTCAATTTAGGCCGCATCTATTATGATGAAGTATCAAAATAGATGATACACCAGTGAGACATTAAAAATCACTATTAAATATATTATTAAATTAATTTTACGATCCAGATTTTATGTTTCAAAATTTTTTTTATCCTTACCTAATAATAAAGGTAGCAAAAAAAAAAAAAATCAAATGACAATTTTATTCCAACCCTTCAACACATCCCATCCTATCCACCCCACCGGCCATCACCGTCTCCTCCGTGACGATCACCACTGCCTTGCTTGTTGCCACCACTATTTGCCGCCATCACAGAACCCAACTACCACTATGTTGTATTTATTACACCAAGCTTCCTTAATCCCATCGCCAAATACTTTGCTAGAAAGGTTGGTGACCTATCTGGTTTATCGGTGATAGAATCGCTAAAGAAGAGCAAGTTCGAAACGTAAATCGCATATTTTTCGATCAAAACGGTAACCTAAATCTGTCAGTTCATAATTCCACCCCCACAGAAACATGGATGAGAACCACCACTGGCTTGCTCAGTTATGAAACCAGTTTGCACATTTTGTCGCGCTTTTTGGGCTTAGAAATGGTCTCCAACGGTACCCAGGATCTCATCACTGTCCCCCGCTCTATATCCACCGTGTAGGGCTTCCCCCTTACCATCTTCATTGCCCAATACAACGCTGAACAATATGCTATCACCAGGTTCACCATTCTCTCTGATCTTACTCTCTGTTTGTCTTGCGGATTAATTAAAAGTGGAGTTTGGTTCTATTCTTGAGTAAACTCTTCTTCACTGCACTACACGTTCATTCACTTGTTTGATCTTTAAATCATAAAATAGGTATCATTACTAATTTCTCACTAGCCCCTCATCGTGCCAACCCTCTGATGGTGGGGAATGTTACTCGACCCTAAATGTTAGGGTGTGAATGTGCAGAAGATAGCAACCGAAAAACCAAATATGGCATCTCCGGAGCGAATGTAGTTTTGGACGGTCCATCGGACGACGTAGGCGCTTCAAAGAGGTCGGCGGTGGGATTGGGTGTGACGACGATAGCGACGGAGGGTGGGTGGCATAGGGGTGGCGGTGGTGATGGATGAGCTAGGAATGGGACTTGCAAAATAAAAGTAATTTTAAAAAATTAAAAATAACTAAAATTACCTGAAAACTGGTGTCTCACTGGTGTACCACCTATTTTGGTACTTCACCATAGAAGCGGCCCCTAATTAGCCTTAAAGAAAAAAAAAAAACTCACTTTATCATCCCTCGGGATTATAAATATAGGATACAATAGTCCTTATATTAAGTGATCTCAACCTAAGCGTCATGTAGGATGTTTAACTTGATGAGGTAGTACATGAAGTTTCCAACATGAAAAACGTTTATCAAAAAATAAAAAATGCCCAAATAGCCTAAATCCCTAAAACCTCAAATCATCATCTTATTATCTTCTTCTTCCTCCTCAACTAAATTATCTTCCTAAATCTGGTATGTTTAAAATGGAACTTTTATTTTCTTATAAAATTTAAAATCTGGTAAAAGTCGTCTTAAACAAAATAAACGCCTTATAATATAGAAATCCATGGTATCAAATTATCAATATAAAGAATCAATCCATCAAAGAAAATATAAGAATTGGGATCTAAATATTTTAATCTTGGTTTTCTCAACCAACCCTTAATCACAAATATAAAATAAAATGGCTGGAATAATAAATTTGCACATCCATAGCTCAACTCTTAAGAAAATTCTAATATAGAATTGTCATGAATGAACATGAGAACCTAAGGGCTGCTCTTTTAATCCATGGACATAATAAAAAGCATTAATAGTAAGTATTTCATATATAACTTCATTAGACATGGATTATATAGAAAGAAAAAACTAGTTATACATATTAAGAGTAGCTGAATATATAGGATATACAAAAAGGAAATATAAATCAAATATTATTGTTATTCATATTATATTGGTTCAAGAAAGGGGAGGGAAACGAAGAAAAAATGACCTTTATTTTTGCTCTCTTTGTTTGATTTGCAAGGGGAAGGGAGAGAAAGTCCACAAATGCCCCCCCCCCGCGCTTTTGGAGGGGAGGGATTTTGACCCCCTTATTTTCACTCCTTTCCCTTTCGAATTTTTGCACCAAACAAGGGATTTTTATTAAAATCTTTTCCCTTCATCCCCTTCCAATCAATTAGTGTATAAAGTGGTACCGGGGAGTAAACGCAACTATAGCGGCACAAAAACCATTATTTTACACACATAGAGGGACCACATATATTGTCGCCCAAGTACATCTTCCAATACCACATCATCTAACACAACCGCACATGATAAGGACCACATACCAACACCATATTCTAACACAATTGCACATGAACCACACATTGCTGAGGAATCAATTTTTTTATTCTCAATTATATATGTTCTTTGCCATATACATCGAATTTTTTTGACAGACAAATCAACATGGAAAGGGATTGAAGCTACGTACCTCTGATTAGTGCTTTGAGTAATCGTCTCGTACAACAATTGATACACCAAGTTCCAACCAACAACACCAACAAGTTCACGATTTGGAGTGCACAAATGAGTGTGAGTGAGGTTTTTACCCTGAGATTCAAGAATTAGAAGGAATCTGTGAGTTGCTTTGAAGGAGGGGGAAAGTAAACCTAGGATTCATGAAATTGGGGATTTGGGGAATGCATATATTGTCTTTTTCACCTTTCAAATACTTCATCCAAAATGGCGTCGTCTTATTAATCTAGCTCATCAACATTGGAAATTCTGTATGCCACCTCATCAAGTTAATGTGCCGCATTGGCACGTTTGTTAAGAAAAATATTTTCGATTAAAAAACACTTTTTATATTCATATGCTTGTTTGGTTGGCTAAAAACCTTTATCTGAAAAAAAAATTTAAAATTCACAAAAATATTTCTACCAGAAATGTTTGCAGAAAATTGTTTTTTTAAGTATATAAAATTGGCCTTTAATGAGCCGTTGATCCAAGTTTTGTAACTATTATGTTGTCAAGCACATCGTGACTGCAAAAAGGGCTCCAATTAACAAGCTCTCCTTACTTTTGATTTTGAATTAAGCGACTCTATGGTAGGTGATTCGCACAGCTGGTTAGTTTTTTGAAAGTGACTAGTCCTTTTTCCAAATTTTGGTGCTATATATGCGCAAACTTGTTGCTTTCTCTCGTAGGTGCAAGCAAGAGAAGGAAAGGAACACATCCTTGATCCAAATAAAAAAAAAACCATTCTTAACCGACGAACAATTCTTGGGTCCTCCCCTCAGCAGTAGATAACGCGTCCTCCATCCTCTCTACTCGGTTACAACCAGTTAACCGATTTTACTCCAGAGTTTAATTACTCTCGACGGGGACACACATGCGATGTAGGTGGTGGTCGTGAGGTGGTCCGTGCGTCGGTTTGAATGAAGGAAATCTCGTAGATCTTTTTGTGATTTTTGTTCGCGGGTATAATGCAAGGAGGTCTTTACGGAGGCTGAGATCGCTCTATTGCAGTGATGGTGCAGCTTGGAGGCGTGGTGGATCAACAGTGGGTGGTGATGTTTGTGTGGGCACAGGAGTTGTAGGCGTGGCGGAGCAAGACGACTTCGTCTCTTGGCCGACACCCAGAAGGTCGATGACAAAATCGATTATTTGAACCTTCCTCGTCCCATTCCCTTCGAAAAGCTCCTCCATGAAGCTATGACTCTGTTCTCTCCTCAAACCCTTTCGTTTTCTCTCAACATTTCTCCATTTCGTTTTGTCCTTTTTGGTGGATTTCATTGTTCATTTTTTGGTTCCATTCATCAAAATTTGAGCTTGATTTGGGAGAATGTAAAGATCAGATTTTTTTTTTTGGGGCTTGATTATTGCAATTATATCTTTACATGTCACTTTGAAAAACTGACAGAAGTTGTTTCCATGATTTGCATGTCGGTTTCAAGCGGGCGTAATGGGAGTATATCCTCATCGGTGCCTTTGTTCTTCACCATCACACCACCATCGTTCACATTCTACTCTCGCTGCCACCACCGCCAATATCACCAACCCCTTTTCCATTACTATGGCCACCAACCCCTTTCCATGCTTTTCCCATTTTGGGTTTTAGGGTTTCCAAATTCAATTTCTTTATTTCTTTTCTTTTTTTTTAAAAAATTGTGTTGGTGCTATTTGGAATTGTTATTCTTATGATTTATCGATTTGCAAATTATTTGAAATCAAATCATTAATGGGGTTGTCTTAATTTTTTCATTAATCGTGGGATTTGAGAATTTGGCTAAAAGCTTTGATTGAGTTATATTTCTTCTTGTTGCTTGGATTGCATAGCATCATTCTTGCTTAATATTTAATCGTGATGTCGGTCGGATTTGTGATGTTGTCGTCGGCATCTTTTTGGGTATGTCAGAAGGAAGAAGAGTCGGGAGGGGGGAAAAGGGAAGAGTAGGAGTAGGAGATGAGGAGAGAGAGGGAATGGAACCACTACAAGAAAACCCGATAATACCGACGGCCGTAACGACGTCGGTAATTCAGGAATTTAGGACGGCCTAAGTCGTCGGAAAATGTGAAAATAGTTTACCGACGATTAGAGCTGTCGGTAACTTCACCGAGGACAAGACCGTCAGTAAATCCGTCGATAATTTTGGCCCAATTAGGAGCCAAATTTCCCCGCTCGATTTCCGACGATTTAAGCCGTTGGTAAGGGTCCTTCAAACTTACTGAAGGCCTACACCGTCGGTAAGTATCTTTTCGCTTTCCCGCACATTTGGTAGTTTCCGATGGCTAAGACCGTCGGTAAGTTACCGACGGTCTAACCCGTAGATAAATTAACTGTCACATTTCAATTTTTCGACGGCCTAAGCCGTCGGTAAGGGTATTATAAGCCGTCGGTAAGGTTATTTTAACCTTAGCTGTCGATAAGTAAACGGTCACATTTCAAGTTTCCGACGGCCTAGGCCGTCGGTAACCTATCCACTTAACTGAGACCCGCGCCTTCTCCCTCTCATTTCTCTCCTTCCCCCCGCGACCAAACTCCCCCTCCCCCTCCCCCTCCCCCTCCCCCTCCGCGTCTGGTCTCCCAGCCACCGCCCCAGCCATCGCCACTGTCTCCCTCTACTCTCCTCTCCTTTCCTCTCCTCCATATCAGCCACCACCGAGACCGCCACAATTCGCACCGCCAGCACCACCTCTTCGCCGCCCACCACCTCGCCGCACCACCTCTTCACGGCTCACCACCACCAACCGCACCTGGGGTCCGCCTGAACTCTCAGTCTCTTCACCGCCGCCACCGCAAGACTGCCGCCACCACCAACCACTACGAGTCAGCCTTATCCATTCAACCACTGAGAGCCCTTTCCCTTCCGCGTCTGGTCAGTCATTTCAGAATCCCCCATTGGATTGTATTGTTTTTCTTTGCATTATTGTATTGTTATTGAACATGTATTGTGTTGCTGAAATTGTAATTGCTGAACATGCATTATGTTGCTGAAATTGTAATTGCTGAATATCTATTATTGTTTTTCTTTGCATTATTGTATTGTGTCAAACTGTGTATTGCTGGTGAAATTGTATGTTCTTTTTGTGTAGGGCTTAGGTTGAATTGAGGTTTAGGTTGTTTTTTTATTTGTTCTAATTCCCTAATTTTATTTTAAATTATATTCATGATGTTTTAATTCGCATGTTTGTAGTGATAGTGTAATAATCTTTTTTTTTTCACTTGTGAATTTTTTTAGTATAAATTACATGTTTAATTATAGGTCTCATAAAACTTAAAAAATAAAAGATGTCACCCAATAATACATTTTTTTAGCTTAAGTTAGAAACATCGACCAAAGGGTCTAGCCAAGTAAAATCAAATAAATAAATAAATAAATATAATAAATAATACAATAATATAAATAAAACAAATTAAGATAAACTCATTGCTCTTAACACTTATAACAAGTGTTAAGCCACATAAAACTAATATATAATATTAACATAAAATACTATCTTAGAATATCAAAATCTCTTAACACTTGTATTTGTGTTAAGCCTCATAAGAGTTATAATTAAATAATAAATTATAAAAATAATTAGCTTAAATTAGAAACCTGGACATGAAAAAAATGCATGGACGGTGGTGGCTGAGTCATGGCAAATTGTAGATGGTTCGGCAGCGGATAATGCGATGTGGCGAGACTAATTAATGAATAAAATTTAAAATTTAAATAATTAAATAAGGTAGAAATAATAAATAATATTTGAATAATTGAATAAATAGGTTAAATATTTGGAATTATATTACAACAATAATTAAATAATAAAATAGGTTAATAAAATAAATAAGTCCACAACAAGGAATACAATACCAATTTTTCTTAGCACTTAAAATAGGTGTTAAGGCTCATAAGACTTAGAATAGTTACTTGTTGGTTTGTTTGCAACTTTGATCTGTCCCTATGCACAACCCTATGAACTTGACTTTCAAGTACAAAAGGTAAAATTACCTCATAGAGGTTAAAGTTTTATTTTCTAGACGAGTTATTAATACTGAAGCAAAACCTTAGCTTCCCGTTTGAGGTTCAATATTATTGAGAAGGTGTGTAATCACATAGAGGTGCCGCTCATTGTATTGAACCTTGAATTGTCCAAGGAGGACAGTTTGGGAAAAACTTTTTCTTCACTTGTACAATAGTAATATTACTTATATCTAATGCTTTATATTTGACGAAATATCGGTCCAATACATTTCCTTTTGTTCTCTGGGTGCAAACTTGACCGCAGTATTGCGGTCAACTATTGTACTTAGAGACCAATGGGAAATGCTGCCGAAATTTCGCCAAATATAAGGCATGTGAATTAGGTAATAACTATTAATACTAGGATCAGGTGTTGAAAAAGTTTCTTCTTGAATGGGATAGGGTCATACCAAATAAAGAAAGTGAATCTGGATATATCTAAGTTGGCATGTTGTCCAAATTTAATGGTTTTGCATTCTTTTAACATGCAGAAGATGGATTTTTATCCTTCGAATCGTAGTTAGATGTATGATAGGGTATATCCGGGAAGAAGGGGTCTGAAACGATCCTTTGTAAATGGGGTTGAAGAATTTGTTGCTCAGGCGAAACGACAACAAAAAACGTTTCATCGATGATGGAGGAATTAGATGTCCGTGCCTTAAATGTCAATGTTGACGAATTAAGAGCGATGATGAGGTGAAAACAAACTTGTATAATATTGGGTTTAAGGACAATTACTGGATTTGGACTGATCATGGTGAAGAAGTGCCAAATGTTGATTTAGGGGTTGATGAGAATTGCACGGGTGGCTCAAGCAGTGGCGCAGATATGGGATATGCGGAACAATTTGCGTCAATGTAGGACATGGTGGGTGATGCTCTCGGAGTGAATGAGGCGCATGATTACGATAACACTGAAGAACTGCCAAATGAGGAAGCACAAAGATTTTTTAATCTTTTGATTGAGACAAATAAACCGTTGTATCAAGGCGTCTCAGACTCTAAATTATCAATGTGCGTTAGACTGTTAGCTTGCAAGTCCAATTGGAATGTTGCCGACAAGTGTTTGGATTATTTTTCCAAAATTCTTTTTGATGTGGACCATTAATGACTTCCCTGCTTATGGTATGTTGTCTGGTTGGGGTACTCATGGCAAATTTGCATGTCCGCATTGCATGGAGTATACAAAGGCTTTTACTTTAAAACACGGAGGGAAAAGTTCTTGGTTTGATTCGCATCGTAGGTTTTTACCAAGAGATCATCCTTTTAGACGAAACAAGAACGCCTTCAAAAAGGGAAAAGTTGAAAGAGATGAGCCGCCGCCTAGGTTTACACTAGAACAGATTTGGACGAGAGCAATGGAACTGCCCAAAGTAACTGACAATGGTCGTGTGTCTAGATTACCAGGATGCAGGGAGGTGCATAATCGGACAAAAAGAAGTATTTTTTTTTGGATCTCCCGTACTGGAAAGATAATTTGTTGAGACATAATCTCGATGTCATGCACATAGAAAAGAATTTTTTGACAACATATTCAACACAGTCATGAATGTGAGTGGCAAGACCAAAGATAATGAGAAGGGAAGAATGGACTTAGCTTTGTACTGTAGGCGACCAGACTTGGAGTTGAAGCGGCATGCTAATGGGAAAATGTTAAAGCCCAAAGCCAATTATAGTTTATCTGCTGAGGAAGCAAAGTTAGTTTGTGAGTGGATAACAGAACTAAGGATGCCAGACGGTTATTCTTCGAATTTGGCAAGATGTGCCGATGTCAGCAAGGGAAGGATACATGGGATGAAAAACCATGATTGTCATGTATTCATGGAAGCTTTACTTCCTATTGCTTTTAGTTCGTTGCCAGTCCATGTCTTGAATCCGCTTACTGAATTGAGTCAATTCTTTAAGGATTTGTGTTCTGCAACGTTAAGGGACGATAAACTGATAAGGAAGGAGCAGAGCATTCCAATCATTCTATGCAAGTTGGAGAGAATATTTCCCCCCGGCTTCTTTGATTCCATGGAACATCTCCCAATTCATCTCGCATATGAAGCAAGGCTTGGTGGACCTATTCAATATAGGTGGATGTATTCATTTGAAAGATATATGTAACTATTATACAATTTTAAATAGATTTGTTTCCATTTGAAATTAAATGTAATATATATAACTATCAATGTGTTATTTTATAGATTCATGGGTGATTCAAAACGAACGGTGAAAAATAAGGCTAGGGTTGAAGGATCAATTTGTGCATCTTACTTACATCGCGAGACAACTCATTTTTGTTCTCATTATTTCAACAACTTCATGTTGTCACTGAGAAATAGTAGGAATGAAATGGAAAATGATAGTGAAAGACATTCGTTAGCTTTGTCAGTCTTTTGTCAGCCAGGTCGTCATTTCGGGATGGAGTTGACCCATTGGTTAACGGATGCAGAGACGAAGTCAGCTCATGTCCATGTGTTGATTAATTGCACCGAAGTCAAGCCATACCTTGAGTATATATTGCATATCATTTTCTTTTTCAATTACATAAAATAATAAATACTGCTCTGCTAAAAATATGAATTGTCCAATTTGTACAGAGCATTCTTGTTATCTGAAAACATAAGTGAGCAAGAACAGTCTACTCGTATACATGCAAATTTTCCAGTGTGGTTTAGGCAACAAGTAAGTATATTCAAATTCTGTACGTAGGATTACATAATTTTTTGCATCTAACAAAAGGAATTTATCCATACGTAGGTTTCCCGTGAAGCACCAACTCCTCTCAACAGGCACTTAAGGAACTTATCCGATGGTCCGTATTCATGTGTCAAAGAATGGCACACATTCTTCGTGAACGGGTACAAATTTCATACCCATTCATGGACAGAGGGTAAAAAAACAATTAACAGCGGGGTTTACGTGAAGGGCATCACAGAAGGGGGTGAAGATGACTTCTACGGAGTAATCCAACATATATATGAATTGTCGTATATTAGTTTAGACTATACTAAAAGAATAGTTCTATTTTATTGTAATTGGTTTGATCCATCCATTAAAGGCACAAAATTAAATCCCAAATATAATACGGTGGACATCCGCGTGGGTAGCAGATATCAGAACTTTGATCCGTTTATCTTAGCACAGAATGTGAGACAAATGTATTATGTCCCGTACCCAGCAACCCGAAAGGAGAAACGAGGACGAAACCAAGGGGTCGCATTGAAGCTGATGATCAGCAGGAAGATGTGCCTTATCAATTGGATGAAATGTCTCGTGTAAATGAAGGCATTGAAGTTGAGCGTATTGTTGGTTTACGGGACTTGGAAGCTGCTGGTGAAGAAGTGGATACTGATAACTTGTCATCCGTTCAGGAGCTTTTGGATGAAGAAGACGAAGTCATTGATTCAGGAGAAGAAAATATTGAAATTAGATCTGAAGATGATGGAGACTTTTTGTCAAATTCTGAATCAAACTTAAAATCATGTAACCTTTATAATTATTGGAACTTAGATAATTATTGTTCTATTTTAGATGATTATTCGTAATTATTTTATTATTTCATCTTTACATTAAATTGCTCTATAGACACATGGCATCTGGAGGACATGATCCACTGCCACCCTTACCACCTGTGAACCCATACCACCCATAGGTGGTAAGGGTAAGGATAAGGGTGTCGACACTGCTCCTGGTTTGACTCGTTGTCGGACCAGGGCACCTTGCATTGTTACTCGTGACGTTGCAGACGGTTTCGTGTCTATCCCTTCAACATTTGTTCCTGCGGTGTCTGCACTCCCATCACGCCCTTTTGCACCGACACAGCGACCACATACACCGCGAGCAGCACCGCCACCACCGGTTGCACCTACTCCACCGGTTTTACCTATGCCATTCACAGCATCCGAGATCGATATGATTCCCACCCCGGGATTTGTGACACATACACATCGGGGCGCTTCTAGTTCAACTGGTGTGGGTGCATCGTCACCTGGTCATCAGGCTACAAAGCAAGAGGAGGAGTATAGTCCAGGGTATACACCCTCACCTTCAGAGGCGGATGCAAAGAAGGAGGTTGAGGTCATGGCCGATGGTCGACCTATCATCAGGCCATCTAGTAAAGGGTAAGAATTAATAAAATAAATTTATTCAATTTTAATTACATGTTTTTACTTGATATTGATTCACATGCTTTTACTGTTAATGTTACTTCCTTCTAAGGTAGCTTCGAAGAGCATCACAGCTGTTATTGAGTCGATGTTCCATTATCCTTGGTTCACATGGAGACAGCTCAAGGACAATGAGAGGCTGAGTTTCTTTGACGCTTATATAGTAAGTTATAATTTTCAATTTACTTAATATGTTTTGGTTTATTATTTCATATAAATTATTAATATAATAAATTACTATTTATATCTTTCTAATGTAGACAAAAGTTGCTTGGAAAGCCGAGCATGAGGCATTGGTCAAGAGGAACTTTCACATGAAGGCCTCTCATCGCCTATCCGATATGCTCAGGGAAGCTCGCTTAAGGGGCGAGTGACCCTCATGGATGGGAGATGCAGTCTGGGATGCCTTATGCCGCCACTGGGCTACTGCTGATTTCCAGAAAAAATTAGCCGAAGCAAAGAAAAATAGGGCATCAGAGAAGGGTGGGAGCCTGCACACAGGAGGTTCCATTAGCCAGACGGAGTACTTTAAGCGTCTAGTACATTTATTAATATTTAATACATATTTTATTCGTATTGTTTTTTAATTATTATTTACTTATAATTTATGTTTGTGTACGTACAGGTTAGGGATAGAGGAGGACCAGTGCCGATTAACGAGCTCCACCGCCACACCCATACTAGGAAGGGTACTGGCGAGTATGTAGATGAGCGCTCTAGGCGCACTCAGGTAATGCCTCATTTATTAATAGTTTTGAAATGTATGATTTTATTTTATATAGTCTTCATTAATTTGTTTGATTATACATAATAGGAGGAGTTCGAGGAGAGGATGTCAGAGGCAACAACATCTTCCTCCACCCCACTTGAGCCCGAGGAGTAGCAGCGGCTTGCACTGCGTGATTGGGCTGAGGTTGTTGGCGGCACGAAGAAATGTCGTCTTTACAATGCAGGAGACCTTTCCAGTAACTATCGGAAATGATCTTTGAGCTTGGATATCAGCGCCACAGCATCCAACGGAGCCAGTCGCCACGCTGATCGGGAGATTGCTGAGCTGAGGCGAAGACTGGCAGAGTCCGAGAGTCGTGCCGAGGAGCGTGAGCGTCGGATGGAGCAGATGCTACTGAGCATATAACAAATGCACCAACAGCCCCCTCGGCAGCAGCCCCCCATCCAGATCAGCCGACCAGTTGCATCAGGGCTGACGATGATGAGGAGGACTCTTTCGATGATCTTATCCATTCTCCTCATCATTACGATAGAGATTATTAGATTTTCATATAAGTTTTTTATTTATATTTTTATGTATTGTAAGAATATATATTATTTATTATTTGGATATAATTTTAAATGTTTTAATGTTATTTTTAATTTTATTTTGCACTATTTATTTAATTAATATTTATAAATAATTAATAACAAAGAAAAATATTTAATAAATATAAAATATAATTAAATAATAATTAATTAATCGATTAAAATTTAAATTAAAAAAAAATTTACATACGCAAGCATCGTTACAATAATAATAATAATAATAATAATTATTATTATTATTATTATTATTATTATTATTGTTATTGTTATTTTCTTCCTATTCGTGGCTGGAATTATTCAAAAGAGGGGCGACTCTCATTTTAATATGGTCTCACGCAGCAAGAGTTGCTTGCGTTTTCCCCTTTTATTTTTCTATGCGAGCGCGGTGAGATCAGGGGAATGCCACAGGGCAATTTTTTTTTTTTTTGACAATTGTGAGTCACATGATGCTTTGGTATTTATTGTGCCTGATTGCTCCTGTTTCTTCTTCATGGAGCAATTTGTTCTATTGTCGTGTTTTATGGTTTAATGCTTAATTATATATGTTATAGTATTATGAAATCAAGTGTGGCATAGATGAGGCAATGTAGGTTGTTTGTTTACCCAAATATTTTGCTGGTATATTGTTCTTATTATTACTATCAATATTAGTAGTAATACTAGTTAGAAATCAACCATAAAATCTCATGGAAATTCAAGCTATAATGAATGGATGGGCAAGTATCATTTGCATATGCACCACGATGGTTCTCAGTTCTCTGAAAATTGAAATATTGTTACTGATCATAGTGTGCAGGGGTATATATATATATATATATATATATATATATATATATATATATCTTTATATATAAAAGAAGAGTAGTGACTGGGGTAATTCTGTAAAATGACTTGGAAGGTTTCAGCATCTATTGGGGGTAATTCGGTCAATCCATTTTTTTTAAAAAAAAAACTTGAATTTGGTTTTTGAGAATGTGTTAACGCTTATCCCTTCTCTCTCTCGATTCACCTTCGCCTAATCTTTGCACCGTTTCTTTTCTTTTTTTTGTCTCTGCACTTCTCTCTTTCTCAAGCACAATTTTCTTTCTTCATCACAAGGATTGAAAATCTCAGCACCATTTCTTTTCTTTTTTTTCTCTACCCTTCTCTCATTTCCAAGAACCATTTTCTTTCTTCATTACAAGGATTGAAAATATTCACAGCACTCTCTCCTTTGTACTCGCAAGGATTGAAAATCTCCATGGCACTCTCTTCTTCGACACTCTCTATTCGAATTGAGAGAGTAATTGGTAAGCCCTAATCTTTCGTGGTTAGTTTTTGATTTGGGGTTAAGGTTTTTGCTTTTCGATTCTTATGTTGTTAATCCCTGAAAATCCCTATTTTTTTTTTCATTTTCGTTTACCTTCTTTAGAACCGATTCTCTCCCTTCTGTTCTTCATGTTTAGTTACTTCATTGGTCAGGTATGTCTCTCCCTAAATCTCTCATTTTGTTTTTGTTTTGGTTTTTTATTTTTGAGTTAGATTGTAAATGCTTAAAGAATTATCCTGTTAGTAAATCTGATCACATTGACATCATACATTCTTCATCAACAATCAAAAACTTTGGATGGACAATTCTTATATGTAGAATATAGAGAGAAGGGGAAAGGCGTTGAATATCAAATACAATAATGGAATATAGAGATAATATTGATAATCTATCGAAAAATGATTTATGTTTTGATGGCTCCTTTTTTTGGTTATTTTTACTTCTTTTTTTGTTGCTATGTTATTTTTAGTTCTCAAAGTTGATATGTACACCCACATTTCAACTGTGAAACCCTAGAACCTCTTTACTTTATTTTTTGATTAAAATTATAATTGTTCAACCCTAGAACCGCTTTACTTCAACTTTGACCTCATTTCAAAAAAAAAAGAATAATGTTCTCCGCCTCATTTCAACTTTAACTTCATTAGCTTGGTCAAAAGATCTAATAATATTTTGGTTAATTTTACTTTTACTATACTAATATATATATATATATATATATATATATATATATATATATATATATATATATATATATATATATATATATATATTTGTATTAGTATAGGTAATGATGAACTTAAGTGAGTTGTTGCTAATCTTTTCTTATAGTCCCTGGATGCATTACAGAATGCCTTTGGTAATTAAATAAATGTAGTAGTTAGTATATATAATAATGAACTAAAGTGATATTGTGGCTGATCTTTTTCTTTTGGCCGCTATTTGCATTATGGAATCTTCCTTGTGTGATGAAGTATGATTTTGACATAGATGCTATGAATTTTGGATTGGATCATTATTGGTCATTAATAAATTTTATGGTTGATAATATTATGAAATTTAAATGATTGTTTGAGATGTTGAATAATACTCATGAAAATGGAAATGTTGATTTCATGTGTGTTGGAATAAGTTGAGTATGTTATTGATGAATGCTAAATATGAACTATGTTGATTTTGCGAATGCCATGTGAAAGTATTTGATGGAATGGATTGTCAAGGAAAGGTTATGAATCTTTGGGTAGGCCGACCAAGGAGCGGGAGACTCCAGTATATAAATATCACCGCCGGGGACAAGAGGACCCCGTTAGATACCCCGGGCGTTAGGAGGGATGTTGATGGCCGGAGGGGACAGTATCTCCGGGATACGAAATCAAAACTGCCGAGGCGGGGGACCTTAGTGAGCAACCCCAATCGGAACCCCAAAGACTCGATATGAGTATATATATGTGACATGTATCCTCTTATGAGTGAGACATAGACTATGAGAAAAGAGTTATGTGCAAGCCATTCCACAAGTACCCAATTTGAGGACAAGAGGTCAATTTGTTGCCAATGCATGATTATAACTATGTTATGTATTGCTGTGGTATGATGTATTTGAATAGGCATGAATGCAGATGTAATTTTAGTTTGCACTTGATTATATATGACTACATGTGTTTGGGGGAAACTCCCTCATTGAGTCAGTGGACTCACCTCACGTTTAACTTTTCAGTTGCAGGAATATGCGGAGCCACCGAAAGCCTTGGATGTCATGTGGACAGCTTTTGATGAGTTTTACCCATAGTTTTAAGTTGTATCTAGTTAAAGCAGGACTTTTAATTTTGTTGCCTTTTGTTACTCTGATGTGTTATATTCATTATTGTTGTATTAATGAATGTAATTCGCTTGCTTTGAATGAAACTAATTTTTGTATGCTTGAGAGGCTGCGAAAGGAAAATGAATATCTTTCCCTTTCGGCCGGTCATGGCTACGAAATTCGGGTCATGACACTTCATTGAATTATTAGATGATTAGCTTTAGTTAAGTTAGTCATGTTAGGTGTCAATTGTTTAGGTGCATTAGGTGTCATTGTTAGGCTAGGTGTCATGATTCTAAGCTAGATAGGTGTCATTTAGTGGAGTTCATGTGTCACTTCCTCCTTGCCACCTTCTCCTCCTCGTGACATGTGTCCAGTTGTGATACGTGTCACTCCCACGCGTCACCGCGTGTTGTTCCGTCAGTACGTCCAGGTGTTTTCTTCCGCATTTTTCTCACATAACTCTTTGCCGGAATATTTTTTGTAATATTTTTAGACTAACACTAAAAGCCTATTAAACTCAAGCCACTGTCAAATTTTAATATGTTAACCTTCCATTAATTAATTAATTAATCAATTAATCACTCGGTTGGCGTTTCATTGCGTTCGGAACCTGTTCTTCCACGTTTTTTGCACTTTCTGAGCTTGTTCCAAGGTCAAATTGTCTCAAATTTGGACCATGGCTTTCTCAACACATAAGGAACACAATTATTCCCTTAAATATGCTTAGTTTATGCCCCACACACTAATCAAGAAAACGAGGTGTCACACTTGATATTGGCAAGTTTAAGGGTTTCAAGGTAGGAGCAAGTGATGTAGTGGTCTCTCACCTGCAATATGCAGAAAATACTTTCTCTGTAGGTCAACCGAGGGATGAAAATCTGTGGCTATTTAAAACGGTTTTAAGAGGCTTCGAGTTGGTGTCTGGTTTGAAGGTGAACTTCAACAAAAGCAGTCTAATTGGAGTGGGTGTGGATGAGGATATTCTTTTGGTTCCTATTGAGTTTCTGATCTGCAAGTTGAGTGTACTACCTTTCAAATACTTAGGGTTGCCCATTGGTGCAACCCCGAGGAAGCTCCAAACTTGGAGGCCTATAATTGAAAAAGTCAGGTGTAGGTTGTCGTGTTGGAAAAGTAGGCATTTATCTCTTGGGAGAAGGGTGGTTATTATCAAATTTGTTCTCTCAAGTCTTCCTATTTACTACCTTTCCTTCTTTAAAGCTCCAGAAGGTTCTGAAAGTCTTGACTATGCTTCAAAGGTCTTTTCTTTGGGGCGGGTGCTGTTAAGCAATGAAGATATGTTGGGTCAGTTGGGTAGACGTTTTCAAACCAAAATTTGTTAGTGGACTTAAGATAAAGGACTTGGCGCTTTTTAACTATAGTTATTTAGGCAAGTGGAAATGGAGAAGGCTGTTAGGAAAAACTGCTTTGTGGAATTTTGTCTTATCCTCTAGATAAGGGGAAAGTGTAATTTTTTAAGTGGTGCGGGTTGTATCTCATCTACTTGGTGGAAGGATTTGTGTAGTTTAGAGAGTTGCAGTTGTGTACCCCCTAGGTGGTTCTCGGTGAGCTTAAAGAAAAAAATCAAGAACAGTGGTGATACTTCATTTTGGCATGATGCTTGGGTTGGGTCTGAGAATTTGGGTACTTTTTATGACAGGTTCTTTCTTGTGTTCGAAAATAAAGACACAGTGATTGCAGATTTGGGAGCTTGGTCGGATGGTAGGCGGATGTGGAATTTTTTGTGGAGGAGACAGTTCTTTAAGTGGGAGAGGAAGCTGTTTGAGGAGTTTGTGGAGCTCATTAATTCAGTGGCATTTTCACAAGTTGGGGATGACTCTTGGTGCTGGTCGCTAGACCTTAACAGAGGTTTTTCTTCTAAATCAGCATATGATATCTCCTTTCACATAAGATGAATTTACATTTTTCGGCCCCACGGGTTTCTTCCTTCTTTAAGAACTTTTGGGTAAATTCTATTCCCATGAAAGTGATGGTTTTGCCTTGGCAAGTCATTTTAGATAGGCTATCTACTAAACTGAATTTAGCTAGGACATTAGTGGTTAGTGATAGCCATCGGTTGTTGTGTGTGCTCTGTAATGATCATGTTAAATCTTTCTTCCACCTCTTCTTTAATTGTAGGTGTCCATCCATGGTGTGATATTGTTGTTATGCATGGTTACGGGTTGATGTTGTTCTTCCTCTTGACTACAAAGACCATTTTTTACATCATCAGGTTGTCGGAGGGAAGAAGCTTAAAGAAGTTTGGGTGGTTACTTGGTTTGCTACCATTTTTGGGTCCATTTGGGATCATCATAATGATATCATATTTAAACATGGGAAGATTGATCTTGCTTATGTGGTTGAGCTTGTCAAATATAGATATTGGTCTTGGTTTATTTCTAGGCTTGGTCGGCATACTTCTTTTGTAGAGTGGCGCTCTTGTCCGTTGCTTTGTATGAAAGCTTTGTGAAGATGTTGTGATCAAGAAGTATATGAATTTGGATGCTCATAGATTCTCCATCTCTTGATCTAGAATACTTCCAAACGGAAAGGTATATAAGTGGAGGTATAAACCAAGCAGGAGTCAAATACTACAATAATCTCATCAATGAGTTATTATGTGTGGGGGTGTTGTTGTTGGTTTACAGAATTTGTTGGTGTGCTATTTTTATGCTGATAGGTAACATAGGGGAAGATTAATTATTCTACTCGTGCTGCTTGTATTAGGGTTTTTCTTGGTAAATCTTGAGGATAGAGATTAGAAGGCAGGGACTTGGTTCGTAGTTTTCATTCACTGTCTGGTGTTGTATTACTTTGCTATGTTTGAAATCTTTTGGTAGTTTCAAAGTACATATGCAACATTCTGGTTTTTCAGTATAATGCTTCTTTAGTGCTACCGATTTACTGTGTTTACAGAGTTGGGTTGCATATCAGTTGGTGGCTGTTGTGTTCAGTTAGAAATACTGTGTGTATAGAGTGGGTCGTATTTCATTTGTATTTGGTGGCTGTTGTTTTTGGATTAGAATGGTGATTTGTAATAAGAGGCTGCTATTTTCAATTTAGAATGGTAGTTTGTATTGTGACTAGATGTATTGGGTTTGATTAGTATCCCTTGTACTCCTATTAATACATTTGTTTGCTTATAAAAAACATATCTTAGATCTTAATTCCCAAGATTTGTTAATCAAAGGGCTATTTGATATTAGAGGAGTTCCTTTCCAGAGGTTGCTCCAAAAGGCTTGACTTATTTGCACCAGTGACCGCGACAGAAAGCAAAAAAAGGGTATCTGCAAGAAATACTCTAACGCCCAAGTCAGTAAATGCTACTATAGGCCAACGTGATCGTAGATAGATGCATACCTATGCTTCAAGATAGGCATTTATAGGTAGGGCTAGCAGAGTAACGACCTCGAGATATTCGCGAATTCCCTGATAGATGTGGTTGCATGCGATGCAGGGTTCTATTTCTTGAAATCTCGATTCTCGTTCTTTGATCGTTAGGTGGCGTTTGGTATCAGACATATTTTAACATTCATAGAAAAATAAGGTGAGAATAAAAGTTTCACTTGTTTAGTACAAGAAAAAATAGAAAATCACTCTGAGGCATAAAAGATGCTCGGAAATAAAATATGTTAATGGAACTTGAAAAATTCATTCCCATGTGTAAGGGTGAGAAAAAAGTATTCTTAGGAATGATATTCTAGGAATGTAATTTACCTGAGAATAAAATATTTTATAAACCAAACTTCACCTTAAGAGTACAAGTGGCATGTGCCATTTGCTATTGGGCCTTTAGAATGGATCGTGTTTGCCCTCCCTGGAGGGTCCATCACATATTGAATTGTTGAAAATAAAAATAGGCATAGATTAGAGTCATTAAATTTGAAGAAACCAAACACCCCCTCCTCTTTTGTTAGGTGATGTAAGAGCAACTCCATTGCAGGTTGCTTATTGAATCCTTAACTTTAAGCAACCGTTTCTTATTTGATTTCTGCATTGGAGAGGTCCTATGTGGAAGTTGCTTAAAATTTGGGTTGCTTAAAGTTATACACCGTTCCTTGTATAAGGAACGGTTGCTTAATATTAAAATATCATTTCTTGCATATTTTGCGTGGATAAGGATAAGGGTGGAGGACATTTGCGTGGGAGAAGAGAAGAGAGGGAGAGACCAAGACAGAGGTTGAAGATGCAAAGGGCAAGAGACAAGGAAGATGATGTTCTAAGAAGGAGAAGAGATGACGGAGAGATGAGACTGTGTTGAAGCAAATGGACCAAGCTTCTAGAGAAAGAGTGTAAAAATTAAAATATGACAGCAAATAAAGCAAATTGATAATATAAAATAGTCTAATAATTTGTGTAATAAATGGTGTAATCGAAAATCAACATATGCAAATAAATTGTGTAATATTTTAAGCAAAAATAAAATTAAATGCATATAAAAAAGTATAAAAAATGGATTGCTTAAGGATTGTTTATTGCATGTACTATTGGAGTGAAATGATGGATTGCTTAAATATGATGTGACACAATGTGACCCATTTAAAAAACCAAAGTGGGTGGTGGGTTGCTTATCAACATAACATTGGAGATGCTATAAGTATTATGCAATTCATAATGCCCTGGAGTTGACCCCATGCTCGGTTGTGTGGTCAGTTATTTTTTATTGTTTTATGCAAAAACTACCATATATTATACTTCTACGAACAGATGCTTTTGATTCGATGATGTTGTGGCCAGTGAGCCCCTATAAGAGTATTGATGAAGTACAATAAAAAACATCAGCAGAAAAGATCTTGAGACTTTTGTCATATACATTTACCTTTAGTTTGGGTAAAAATGTGAGGAAAGAAAATAAAATACAGAAAACAGAATGATTTTATAGTTTTTCTTGTTTGATTGTGATGAGAAAACAAAAACGAAAAAATTGGTGGGACCCACACAAAAGTTTTTTTTGACTTTTCTCACCACTTATAAGAAGGAAGATGAAAAAGATATAAAGTGATGTGAAATATAAATATATCCATCATTTATGGGCAATCCCTTTATCTATCAAGAACATGATTATTTATTAAAAAAACTTATCTTCTGATTTTTCTCACTTTTTTTTCATGTTTATTTCATACCAAACAACTTTTAAATTCTATTTTTTCTTACTATTTTCTATTTACCCACATTCATTCTTTTTATTTTTCTCTTTCTATTTTCTTTCTCAAACCAAATAAACTTAATGAGTCACATGAATTTCGGCAGCCAGTTTCATTGCGACATGGGGAATTATGCTATGTCTTCTTCTCCCATATGTAAAATGTAAAATATCAAAACCTTATACCGTCGCAGATATCAGGAAAATGACGTATATACATTGATGTTAACGCATTTGTCTCCTATATATGCATGGTGCATGCACATTATGTTCTTCTCTACCATTAGTTTACTGACATGGGAATTTTGAACAACTAATATACCATGCATGAGAATTTTAAAAAATTGAGAACATAAAAATACAAAATTACTGCATATAATATTCAAATGCGAGCCAACAAAAATCCATTTCGAGAGAAAACAAACCTCTTACCTGTTAGAAAAAATAATAATAAAATAGATAAATAAAATAAAAAAAGAAAAAGATGAAGAATAAAAATTTGTTTATAATCTAATACGTGTGGAATCACATTATCCTTAAGAATTATTTCGTCACAATAATTATAATTAATAATGCGAATACCCCCAGGACTTAACAAACTCTTCCAGAATAATAATATTACTCCAGGTATTCAGAACAGCAAGAATATTATCAATTTTGATACATTAAAAAGAAGAAAAAGAATAGAAGAAAAGATTTTTGTTTTGCTTTTAAAGAAACCACTTCATGAGTTTTTCAAAATACTCTACTCTGGATCTCCATTCAAAAATCCACATAAAACTTGATTTTGAGAGTCTCACCCTACGTTTCCGTAAAACATAGTCACCCCCAAAATAGAATAAAGTCTTCCCACCTTTTTAGCCCTATGTAATCACTCAGCTTTATATTTAACCAAATGAACGTTGGTACCGTTGACACATTATAACCAATTCAATTGCAATAAAGGTAAATATCACGCTGGAAATATTTTAATGTGATGGACAAAGTAATTAAAATCATTAAAAGATAATAAAACTAAATAAAATCTTTAATGGGAATGTTAATTGTACTAAATGGTAATAACTAAATATTTAAAACTTTCAAATTTAATTTCAGAATAAATTATTTTGAAATAGAATTTCCAACAATCCCCACATATTTTAAAATAATTTGTGAAAAGAATCAATAAAATTTAGAGTTGGTCACATGAATATTAATGCTTCGAATCTAGTATCTTTTGGACTATGAACCAAACCTAGACTGATAGACATACCATACAAGTGAGTCAGTGAAGTAAACTTCTATGAACCAAAACTCTTTGGTCTATATTAGAGGTCTACCAATCACATAACACCCCCATAATTCTTGCTATTACGCAGTTTTGCGCTAATAGACTATGTACGCGCCTGGTAATTCATAAGAGCTCTAGAAATTATGCAAGAATTTCATAGGAGCGGCCCCACTCCACACTCATATAGGTAATTTCATCAAGTGTATGCTGCAATTCATACACCACCCATAAGGGATATGAAATTCATAAAAAACTTTCAGCTTATCCTCTCAATAAATGCAGTCTAGCACTTCTCATATCATAGGAAGAGGCAAAATTATTAGTGATAGCAGAACTAACAAGTGATTTATTTTTACCCATATGAACCTTCTTCATGGGATCTCCAATCACAAAGGTTGGGCTACCATTGCCGTTAATTTCATATTGGCTCAAGTCTCATTCCCCTTCGATGTTTTACTCAATAGCTTTATTTTTTTGCTTTGTGAGAAAATTGGTCAAATTCATTTTTGACCTCTCATAAATTAGGCATGAATTTGACCTCTCAAAAATTAGGCCTTATCATTCAGTAGCCACTTTCGAGATTTGTAACACATACTTATGTTTTTAAAGTAAATTCATTTTGCCACTTGGCAATCACAATATATAAACACATAAGGCGTTAGTTTAACTCACAATAAAATATTTGCTAAGAAATTTTTCAACCACTTAGCCTCATTATCAGCCAATTTCGGAGTAATAAACTCTGACCCCATTGTATATTTAACAATAAATTTTGTTTGGCTGATCTCCAAGTAATTAAACCACCACAAAGATGAACACATAACACGAGTTCCGATTATCATCATTATATCTTTACAACACAATGGAAAATCCACAATTGGATATCATAGTTCATTCCCCACAAAAGTGTAGGAGGCAAAACATCTTTATTTGCACAAATATGCTTGGTAGCCCCAAAGTCTACCATTCATTATTTTACATTTGCCACAAGATAAACTTGAGAATGACAAAAACAATTATATCATCCCCTTAGACCAAGTTTGCCTTTGGCCTAGGAGGAGCGTCATACCTCTTCATACATATGTATTGAAATGTATGATCACATGGTTATCCACTTACAAGTTATAACCCCCACAACATATCAACATTCTTCTCAATCGTAGCTGACCAAACCATAAATATTTTCCATCACATTTAATTTGAATTCAAAGAGAAATAAAGACTTCTCACACAAAAGAAACAAAGCACCGTTTAAGTTTTAAACCAAATAAACATTTGATTCAATGATTTTAAAATTTATTAAAAACATTTTATTATTATAAAATACCAAAAGAAACATGTTGGCATTACTACCTTTTAGAGACTCACGATTAAATTTCCTTTTAAGTCAAATAGCAAAGCATCAAAAGGCATTAAGGAGCAATAAAAGTAATTAAAACGTTAACAGACAAAGGAGTTGCAATAAAAGCGAAATTTAAAACATTTCAAATTTTAATCTCAAAAAAATTATTTTAAAATGTAATATCCAACAATGTTAACATCACTGTATCCTTTTAATACAGTGGAAAAACCACTATATAGAGTATCATAATTCATGGTACCTCACACAATTTTATTTTTCCTTCAAACGAGTGTTAAATAGTATCATAAGGGTTGCCCACTAGTTTAGCTTCAAAGAGACCAAACTTGCAAGAAATTTCTCAAACATAGTACTCTTGTAATAGCATTATACTATCACCTTTCTTATGATTTTAACACCCAAAACTTTCACAATATCTTTTCAACTAAACCATTATAGCCTTCTTAGCTGAGAACACATAGAACCAATAATTTTTTTTTTCACAACTTAGAATTACACCATCTCAATAACACAGATGAAATTCCATATCATCATAAAAATAGAATATAATAAACTTTTCAAGATTCCAACAGTCCAAGAGAGTCATCAAGATCCAAAATTCTAAAATAGATAAAGATCAAATAGGAAGGATAACTTCTTCCTTTTTCCTTTCAAAATATTTCCGGAACGATTGTAGTTTTTATCTAGTCTCATTATCACAATCCTCAAATTTGGGCATCAAGTACTCAATTATGTGTATAATTCAGCCAAGTACTACACATAAGTGTTTATCATCAATAATTTCACAATAACTTGATATGTACACATATTATTCAAATGAAATAAATAAGCAACTCTATCTCAAATAAGTAACCTTTCATCTATTCACCAAAAAAAAAATAATAATTAACCTTTCGTCCAAGTTCAAAAACATAATTCAGATAGTATCAAGTTCACATATATGAGACTTTGTACTTCTTAAATCTAGCCTCAAGCAAATGATAGTGTGGGCTTCCTCCAACCCTTCCTAGAAGGTGGGTGGTTGCCCACTGTGATGCTCTAGTTAGATGCTTTTTGAATAAAATTACCACTTATAAAAAAAAAGGGCACTAATTGACATAATGATACTTAACCAAATAATCATATGTCTTAGTTTACACACATTCAACCAATCATATACAACATCATAAGTATTCAAATTAATATTTAAAACATTAGAACATAGAACATTCTCTTATAAACAAGGCATTCAAGCATTATTCACAATCATAATTAATCATAATTGATCAATCACCTCAAAATAAAATAAAAAGAACCGAGGTCACCCCTATCCATGAATTTCATAAATTTTGTAGTCAAAAGCTTGAAAATTCAACAGTTTAGCCAAACTATTCAAGTTAAAAAAAAAAAATCATAGCAATGACAAGTAATTTGCCCCTATAGATTAAGCATATCATGCATTTTTTTCACAAAATAAACCCAAGATTACATACGCATTACCAACGCATCAGTTGTCAACTTAAGTGCAACATCTCCTTTTATTTTTCAGAAGGTAGCTTTGAACTGCTTCCATTTTTTTAGCAATCTCTCTCCTTTGTTGCCTTATCAGAGCATAATTCTTAAGAATCACCGAGTCCAATAATGTATTGGTGGCCTTGACATTCAATGGCTTTTTTTTTTTCTCCATAAGTTGCACAACCTTTTAGTATCTGCGACCAGTTCTCATAAAACAGAAAGTCAACATGCACCATTGCAATCAAAATACTAAAAATTATACCAAGAGTATAACAGTTAAACTTCGAAAAGCACAATCATGAAAACCTATCGACATATATAATTTTTTTTTGTTTAAAATTTAACCTTTATAAATAGAAACCTATTGAAATCAATTTCAAAACTAAAATTATACAAATAACCTGAAACTGTGCTTAGAGAAAAATTCAATTAGCACATTCAAAAGAGTAAACCATAGTAGATTTGAATAAAAACCAGATTGCAAGAAATGTTAATAAAATAAAATATATGCTTTCTAGGCTTCCTTCTACCAGCTGGTTGTAAAACCTGTGTCCACCCACTAATCAAACTTGACAAGAAATAATAAAATAATTGTTTTTTAATAAGTTGAAGTGTTCTTCCATAAGAAATAATCCTTAAGATTGTTAGAAAAAATAATAATAAAATAGATAAATAAAATAAAAAGAAAAAATATTATAGTCTGAGACGTGTGAAATCACACTGTTCTTGAGGATTATTTCGTCACAATAATTATAATAATTCGAATATCCCCCAGGATTTAACAGACTCTTCCAGAATAATAATATTATTTCAGGTATTCAGAATAGCAAGAATGTTATCAACTCTAATACACTTAAAAGGAGAAAAAGTAGAGAAAAAAAGATTTTTCTTTTGCTTTGAAAGAAATCACTTCAATTTTTCAAAATACTCTACTCTGGATCTCCATTCAGAAATCCCCATAAAACTTGATTTTGAGAGCCTCTCTCTATGCTTCCGTAAAACTTAGTCACCCGCAAAATAGAATAAAGTCTTCTCACCTTTTTAGCATTATGTAATCAATCACCTTTATATTTAACCAAGTGAACGTTGGTACCGTTGGCACATTATAACCATTTTAATTGCAATAAAGTTAAATATCAGGCTGGAAATATTTTAATGTGAAGGACAAAGTAATTAAAATCATTAAAAGATAATAAAACTAAATAAAATCATTAATGGGAACGTTAATTATACTAAATGGTAATAACTAAATATTTAAAACTTTCAAATTTAATTTCAGAATAAATTATTTCGAAATAGAATTTCCAACATTACCTAACGCTTTATCAGCAGTATTATTTTAAACTTCTCCGCTAGAAACCAAACATGCCAAATGACAATTATCATTTCAACATGGAGTTCAGATCCTCTCTATTTAGGGAGTTAATGATAATCTCCATTTAGGAGAGATATAGACATAAAGAAGAGATTTATATTTTAATTTTTTTTAAAAAAATTAAATCATTAAAAAAAATTGTATCTATCTTCTCTCTTTTAAATTGAAGAAAAAATAGAGAGAAAAAAATGGAGAGGATCTCCACTCCTTCACATGAGAGCGAAATCTTACACGCTTCATTTTGGTGGTAACTTAACATTTAACACTCATCTTTCTTCTTTAGTAGTCATTCATAATTTTCAAAATACTTATTGGCTAATAAAATTGTAGACAGACAATTATAAGTTATAACTATCAACCGTCACAGTTGTGCTGTCAATGTACATGAATTCATTTTCTCTAATAAGAGTAATATTATATAAAATGTTTAATGTATAATTTATATAATTTTGTTATTTTTAATATTTCGCTTAAGCATTATTATATAATTTTTTTTATAAAAAGTTATACATATTTAGATTTACATCTATTGTCAATTATTTAAAAAATTATATTTAAATATCTGTATTTTTTTAAATAATAAAAGTTTTAATGCACATTAGATGCGGTAAGTGTTGCATTTTCCTCAGCTTTTCTCTGTGTTGCTTGCCCAAGATGTCCATCAGTTTAGACTAAATAAAAATACGTGGCCAATCTGTTGGTACCAGAGCACGCCGCAGAATATTAAGAGCTAAAAAACTCTCCCTTTTTATAAGAACCTTACCAGAAAAATATCAAGTGAAGCCAACTCCAACAACAATAATAATAATACTAAGGAGCAGAAAACTAAAATAAAGACGCCACAATTTTTAATGTAAAAAACTTTTTTCAATGTGAGAGAATAAAAATCACAGGACCTAATTCAGAAAATCTTTCACTATGTAAAATAATGGGTACACCAATAAAGTTTTCCTAGCATTACTATGGATTAACAGAGTACTAAAATCTTCTCAAGTTGTCGTTGTTCCTGCTTCTGTCTCTCTGCTGTGCTTTCTTTTGGTACAACAAACGTGCTCTGTTTTAGCTGAAATCTCAGTATGTTGTTCCTGTCATTGAGCTCTTCATTTTGATATATTTTATTTTTAGTTTTTTCTTCTCCGTTCTTTGGGCCAAATACCCATTTTCGGGTTTTATTGTGTTGATTGCCACCTTGTTGGTGATGATTTGGTATTTTGATGATCCCTAGTGGTGCTGTGAAGATTTTATTGGTGTACCCATTATATTACATAGTGGTAGATTTTCTGATTAGGTCTCGTGCTTTTTATTCTCTCACTGTGAGGGAAGTTTTCCTAGCACTACTATGGATTAACAGAGTACTAAAATCTTCTCAAGTTGTCGTTGTTCCTGCTTCTGTCTCTCTGCTGTGCTTTCTTTTGGTACAACAAACGTGCTCTGTTTTAGCTGAAATCTCAGTATGTTGTTCCTGTCATTGAGCTCTTCATTTTGATATATTTTATTTTTAGTTTTTTCTTCTCCGTTCTTTGGGCCAAATACCCATTTTCGGGTTTTATTGTGTTGATTGCCACCTTGTTGGTGATGATTTGGTACTTTGATGATCCCTAGTGGTGCTGTGAAGATTTTATTGGTGTACCCATTATATTACATAGTGGTAGATTTTCTGATTAGGTCTCGTGCTTTTTATTCTCTCACTGTGAGGGAAGTTTTCCACGATAAAAATTGTTGTGTCCTTATTTTAGTTTTTTGCTCCTTTATTATTATTATTATTATTATTATTATTATTATTATTGTTGTTGTTGTTGTTGTTGTTTTTGTTGTTGTTGTTGTTGTGCACCGTGTGCTTCATTTGCAGAAGTAATGAGAATTCTTTTAACTACAAAAAAAACTTGTATAAAACAATAGTTTTTATTAGCAAATTACGGCAGTTTTCAACTGTCATTTTTTATATCAACCGCCGTAATTTGCAAATCAACCGTCGTAATTCGCTTATAAAATCGCCGTATTTGCAAATCAACAATCATGCTCTCTTTCACATATCTTCTTCTTCTCTAAATTTTCTTTCTTCTTCTCCAATGGCTGCTCCCACAACATTATCCCTCACCCAAGATCCTTCTAATTGCTACTATGTTCATCCTAACGAGAATCCATCATTGATTCTCGTATCTCCTAATCTTGATGGCTCCAATTATCACAATTGATCTTGCGAGATGGTCATGTCCCTGCAGATGAAGAATAAATTTGAGTTTCTTGATGACACAATCAACTAGCCAGCTTCCACAGATGCATTGTTTCCTACCTGGAATAGGTGTAACACTCCTCCTTTCATGGCTAAATCACTCTACTGTCATCTGGATTGATGATGTAGCACAAGTGTGGCAAGAACTCAAAGATAGGTTTTCCGAGGTGACTATGTTCGTATCCCTCAACTTCATTTTGTTCTTTACTCTCTCAAGCAAGCAGACATGACAATCACTGCTTACTTTACAAAACACAATATACGATGGGATGAAGTTGTGTAGTTTTCTCCCAATTCCCCCATCTACGTCCTCTCCATTAGGTTGTTGTGAAACCTCAAAAACAATTCAAACGTATCGAGATAATGATTCTGTTCTATGCTTCCTTCAAGGAATAAATGATAATTATTCTGCAGTACATTCTCAGATCCTACTTATAGAGTCTTTACCATCTCTTTATAAAGTTTTCTCAATGGTCATTCAGCAAGAATGCCAACTACAGATAGGCATCTTCCCTGACCCAATAGTGTAAGCATTTGCTACCAAGAATTTCAACATTTTTGCATCAAATTCCCAGGGCAGGGGAAGTTCAATTTCAAGAATTTCAATAATTCTAATACCAAGAATGCTTCTACTAAGCAGTGTACCCACCGTGCCCGCAATAATCACACTGTTGATTTTGCTTCCATAAGTGCGGGTTCCCACCCGAGTACAAATCCAAGAAAGCCATCCACAATGTCACAACAACCACTCCTAGTGATGATGTAGAATCACCACCATATGGTCTTACAAAGGATTAAATCAACAGTCTTTTGACACTCCCCCCTTTGTCCAACCCTATTGATTCGTCACATTCAACAAATTTGGTTAGCACTCATAATGTCACCACCTCTCCTTCTAAAGGTAAACAACAACCCCCATGGATTCTTGATTCTACGGCTACTGATCACATAACCTCTTCTCTATCTTCTTTTGTTTCATACAAAGAAATCAAACCTATCCCTGTTTGTTTGCCAAATGGCCAATTCACTACTGCCAATTTCAGCGCCACAATTTTTCTTACTGATAGTTTAGTTTTAAATTATGTTCTTTACATTCCCAATTTTTCCTTCAATCTTATTTCGGTCACAAAATTAACTTCTTGTCCTTCTTGTCAACTTTGTTTTTCTCATAACCATTTATAATTTCATGAACTCCCCTCTATGAGGATGATTGGCAAAGCTGCAGTAAAGAAAGGATTGTATGCAATGATGATCCGAGCTTTCTCTCAACTTAACCCTTCATCCACAATCCTTGGAATTCATTATGCTATAATTTTACATAGTTCAATTTCCCGTCAAGATGTATGCCATTTTCTCCTTGGCCACCCCTTTCCCCATTGTTACAATTTCATACAAAAACATTTCACTGATGTATCTCCATTATCTTCAACAATTTGTGATACTTTGTCATTTTTCTAAACAAAAGAAGTTACCCTTTTCACTTAGCAATTCCACGTCAGATTCTGTTCTTGATTTAGTTCATGTTGACACTTGGGATCCATTTCCCACTCCACCCATACAAGGTCACAAGTATTTTTTGACCAATGTGGATGACAAATCCAGATTTACTTGGATTTGCTTAATGAAAACCAAAACTGAAACAAGACAACACCTCATGACTTTAATTTGCCATCCTCATTGAAACTCAATTCAACAAGAAATTAAAAACCATTAGATCCGATAATGGTCAAAAGTTTCGTAGGTCTTCTTTTTTTCCTATCTAAAGGCATTATCCATCAACTAACTTGTGTTGTGACTCCCCAACAAAATGGAGTTCCTGAACGAAAACATCAGCATATATTAAATTTAGCTCGATCAATCATTTTTCATGCCAACCTTCCTATACAGTTTTGGTCACATGCCATCTCTCATGTTGTCCACATCATAAATGTCCTCCCTTCCTCCAAACTCAATCACCTGTCTCCGTTTTCCATTTTACATGGCAAGTTCCCCCGACCTATCTACACTTAAAGTTTTCTGATCTCTTTGTTATGCCTCAACAGTAAGTTCACACAGAACTAAGTTCCAGCCTCGTGCAAGAAAATGCATTTGTATTGTCCGCAAAGAAGGTGTCAAAGGCTATCTTCTCCTTGATTTGCGTAGCAAAGAGATTTTTCTATCTAGACATGTCATCTTTTATGAAACTATTTTTTCATTCCCTAAGTCTGACACAGAACCCCCCACTTTCTATTTACCTTGCCTTCCATCTAATCTAGACACTTCTGACCTTCCAATTGACTGCCCAGTCTCCATTCCTTGTGGCTTAACCCTGCCTACATCTAAACCAACCCCGTCCACATCAATGTCTCATAATCCTCATGTCAGAACTACAACCAGACAAAGGCAATAACCAAATGACCTACGGGATTATCATTGCAACATAGTACAGTCACAGCTCACTGCCAATCATACCTCAGGTACCTTCTACCCCATTTTTAAATTTATTCATACCATAAACTATCTTTTGCACAAAATTCTTTTGCCCTTGCCATTTCTGCCTAAATAGAACCTAAAACATACCATCAAGCTGCCAAATATGACTACTGAAAAAATGCAATGGATCAAGAAATTGCTGCTTTGGACCACAATAAAACATGGATCTTGGCTGATCTCCCATTTTATAAGCAACATATAGGCTGTAAATGGGTATACAAAATCAAACACAAGGTAGATGGAAGCGTAGAAAGTTATAAAGCTAGGTTAGTAGCCAGGGCTACACTCAACAAGAAGGAGTGGATTATTTTGAAACCTTCTCACCTGTTGTTAAACTTACCACGATAAGGTTGGTGCTTGCTGTAGAAGCTGCCGAGGAGTGGCTGTAACACCCTTTTTTTTTCAGAGGGCATCACATGAGTGCGGAAAATCAAATAATAAATATTAACCGTCCGAAAGTATCAGATTATAATTATATCTATATATCCGTCGGGTTTATAAAATTGATGATTTGAAAGTTTCGTTTTATAATCAAGTCGGTAAATGTGAAATTTAGACAACTTCAACACAACCATAGCACATTGTCATAAGTACCAAATGAACATACTAACCAAAAAGTAAATGAAAAAGGATCCTGACACGACTGCTATCACATTGGTCAAGTAAGAACACTACTCAGAGGGAGGATTTGAGGGGTCCTCTTCAGGGTCACTTTCAGTTCCTCCTTTTCCTCATCATTGCCACCACTCTCTCCCTCATCATACGATGGCAAAGGCCAAACAAAGGGACGCGGGCATGGTCATAGCCTCAACCGTTTCTGGGGAGTAGTAACCACACGTGCCTCATGCCTTTGACGTGGAAATCCGGGAGGGTGGACTAAAACTAAATGCTCCTGAGGAGGCGCCGCTCCAACTGCTCTAGCCTTAATCAGTCTCACACCTGGCATGCATAAAGAGGTATAGCTATCCGGTGGTCTCCCCTGTCAAGCGCTCCTCGTACTACGGCCTCGAATAATATTCTCTAGACGGAAATACAGAGTAATAACGAAAACGACCCTCCAGTCTAACTGGGTCCGTAAGGACAAAGTCACGTGGCCGTGATACTCTCGCATCCCAGTAGTCTCATTCTGGATCCAGCAATCGGATCCTCGAAGAAAATCAGCGTGGATGTGAAATAGGGGATTCGACATCGTCGTCTAGTATATCATATACAAGAGAAAAATAACACAGGCGAACCAATGGGGTAAGAACCTCATCATCAACACACATAAGATGAATGGAAGTAGCGCGACTCCAAAACAGACAGTTATATATATATATATATATATATATATACCAATTCTAGACAATTCCAATAATAAATTCAGGTAAACAATATAAATAAAAGTATATTATGCAAGAATGCAATGAAGTATGCACAATGAGACCTTGGTGCAATCCCAAGACTCTAACCCTACTCTAGAGCTATAGAGGGACAATCGGAAGGAGTGGTCATAGTACATGTTCATCAAAGCGCCAGCCTTGAACAAAATTGTGCTTTCAAATATTCTTGTTACTAGCAACCATAGGCTTTCATGATAACACTCTAAAACCATGGATATATTGGCGTCCAGTTGCAAATGTCGAAGCAGTGCACGGAATGCCACGACTCAAAGGTGCTACCGACCGACTGGTCACTTGTGGAGTTTTCAACATTGACATTGCCAAGATCGTTGAAGATCGTCACCCCAATATTTGCACCTGCATTAGGTGTAAGCTCAACACTTCCTAGGCACTAAGGCCTTAGGCACAAATTTGTATGCAATATGGTTAAGCCTACAAGGCGTATGCGTTCATGTTTATCAACCAGACAAACTTCGATATTACTTCAGAACCCAAGCCATTGGAAGGCTCATATGATAGATTCCAAACTTTTGGATCCAACACCTCATTGGCCGATCATTGATTCCCAATTTCTTCTTAAGCTTTGCTCTATCCATGTTTTCCAAATTCTTAAGTGTATTATGGAGGTGGATTCTCAAATCCAATCCTTTATCATCCTTGTCTCCTTCTTGAAACGTAGTTACTTGCCGAGCAAGCAACCAAAATCATTCTTTGTTCAATTAAGTCTTACGAATCCTTTTGGATGATGTAAAACCATCTAAGGCATATATCAATACATGACATATTAATAAAGTTCATATCTTATCATTTGAGTCCAATAAGACCTAATTGAAAATAGCTTTGACTTTTGGTCAAATGTTGATTTTTAGTATAAAACTTTGACTTTTAGCGTAAAATTATTTAATTTCAAAATCAAGTGTAATCCTCTTATAAAAACCATTCCAAAACACTTTGAAATCTTATTCCTTATAAGGAATTAATATAATCCATCCTCTTAGGATTATTTTAAAATATAACTCATTATGCTAATTATATTCATTTCTTTTATTCTATTACACTAATTATATCCATTTCTTTTATTCTATTATACTAGATGTATTCTTTTCCTTTACTCCACTAAAACTAACTCATATTAAGGTGATGAGATAACTTATACTAAGTTACACGAAATAAATGAATTGTTGAAGAGTTCCAAAGGTATTATTCCTTTGTCCTAACTCTTAAATCTCAATAAAGAACTCTTGTGAGCCAACAATTGTCAAGTCCCATTAGAAAAGCCATAAACAAGCTTATCAAGCTAAAGCATGGAAAATCAACCGCCTAAACCATGGTGTCACCTTTCATTTATTGAGTTTGAAATACATTTTTTGAAAAACGCTTACTTGAAGTGTATGATCACAAATATTAGTCAGATTTGATCCTTTCAAGACTAGTTCAATTAAATCAATCTAAGACTTAGTTAAATCATATGATCATAAGTTAAGTATCAAAATCATTTTGAAACCCTACATTAAGCCATAAGGCCGTGACCTAAATTATCCTTTGGGATGCTAGGTTTTTCTTGAAAACTTGATTTTACTTGATTACACTAACTCCATTTAATTACTTAATCACGTTGTTACAAAATCAAATCATTTTCTATATGAGGAATATCCTAAAAACCGAATTGCATATCCTTACGTAGGGGTTAATATTATTCTTGAGTTTTCTTAATTTCTCATCCTTAGTTTCATCATTGGACATGTAAACCACATTAGTTTTCAAAGAACAACTTCCTAACCCTAAAAACTATGCTATGGTCGAACCTACACGTAAGGTTTTTGGTGACCATTTGTTCATCAAATCACTCCAAATCAAGTACAATACAACATCAATATTATGAACAATAATATTCTAAGCATTAAAGTCCACACCTTGACCTAACATCAAAGTGGTGGGTTTTCATCATGAAAATTATTTTTCCATCACAACAAGTATATGATAAACATAAAGCAAACATAGAAATAAATTACTGGGCTATTACAACTTCCATCACAAATAATCTTCACAACAAAGTGAAGAACACAAATAAGCTATGACCATGAACATACTTAGAAACTAGTCCCATCCACCATAAGATGTGATATAGACATTCTTACCCATACCTTAGTTGAAGACCTAGTTTCACAAACCCTTAGAAGGTAGAATGGTGATGACTTCCAAGCTTGAACCTTTAAGGAAAATAGAAGCCATTTTCATGAAGTGAGTTTTGAAAATCTCACTTAGAAAAATTATGGATTTTTCATGAACTTCAAGAACAAAAGTTGAAGAGAATGAACACAGGAATACTTACTCTTGAAGGAGTATGATGAAAAAGTGAGTTCTTGATCTTGGTCCAAAAATGAAAGTGATCTTTTGAGGAAACTTCCTTCTACAATGTTGCAAAAAATGTTGAATAGATGAAGATGGTGTAGTTGGTTTAGAAAAATGAAGGTTGGAAGGTATTTAGAGAGAGAGAAACCATGAGGTGGGAGAGAGAAAGCCGTTGTTTTAGAGAGAAGGTGGAGGATGAACTTGGAGAAGATGAAGTTAGAAGTGTAAAAATGAAAATGAGAGAGTGAAATTGGTGTGTGTGGGGGAGGGGGTGTTCGGCCAAATCTAAAGGGGGGAGAGAAATGGATGAGACAAATTCATTTAAGCCTTCTGGTATCTAAGCTAAAAGAGGTAATTGTCATAACTTGGTTATAAGGCATAAAGCACATTACCTAAATAGTGATTAGTTTAGATATTATGCTTTGACTATGATAATGACATGATAATTGGAGGGAAACTTAAATTTTGATGATGTCTCATATTTCTGGGCCAGAATATGTCCTGGCCCTAGGTATGGCTCTCGAAATCACGAAAATCGAGAAAATAATATTTTCATCGGTTCGCGATGAAATCACAGGTAAAGATTTATTGGCTCGTCGGAATTTTGATTTGAATCCTAATTCTATGACTTATGACTCTGGTCTAGTATATCTCTTGGTCTCGGGCCCAATTCCCGAAACTTCATAGATCCGATTAAAATAATAATATTTTTTTACCGATATGCGATCAAAACACAAATAGTATTTTATGATTTTTAATAGGAGTTTTGAATTCTCTATTGAATTCTACTTGTCATTATTCAGTTATTAATTTACTTTAACTAGATTAGGGTTTTTCAGACAATTTATTCACACAGATTTACTAAAAGACAGAAAATGACAGATATGGATTTTGGGGTGTTACAGTGGCACTTACATCAACTAGATGTAAACAATGTCTTCCTTCATGGCGATCTTCTTGAGGAAGTGTACATGACAGTCCCTTAAGAATTTCAGTCATCTAAGCCCAACCAAGTGTGGAAATTATTGAAGTCATTATATGGTCTTAAGCAGGCGAGTAGGTAGTGGAACTCCAAGCTTATAGCAACTCTCATATCCCTTGGCTACACTCAATTCAAGTCAGACTATTCATTATTTTTAAAATTCACATTAAATAGTATCACAATTTTGCTTGTCTATGTTGATGATATGGTTTTGACGGGTAATGACCTCACCGAAATTCAGTTTGTCAAAAGATTCCTGGATGAGCAATTTCGAATCAAAGATCTCGACAAACTTCAATTTTTCCTTGTATTTGAGGTTGCAAGATCCAAAGAAGAAATCTCTTTCAATCAAAAGAAGTATGCTTTGGAGCTGTTGGATGATGTTGGGCTCCTTGGTTGTAAGCCTGCATCAACTCCTATGTTGTCCATACTAAAGCTCACTCAAATTGATGGCACATCTCATCTTGATCCTCCCTCTTTTCGCAGACTGATTAGTCGACTATTGTACCTTACCAATTCTCGGCCTGACCTTACATTAGCAGTAAACAAATTGAGCCAATATGTCTCAAATCTTGTGCAGTCTCACCAGGATGCAGCTGTTCGAATCCTTCAAACATCAAGGGAGACCCTAGTAGAGGGTTGTTGTTCCCTTTTTCCTCAGACCTCAGTTTAAAGGCATTCAATGATAGTGATTGGGAATCTTACCTAGATTCCAGAAAATCCTTTACTGGGTTTTCCATCCACCTTGGACCAGCCTTAATTTCCTGGAAATGTAAGAAGCAAGGCACAGTCTTGAGATCATCCAGTGAAGCTGAATATATATCGGGCACTAGCTACTACTACATGTGAAATTCAGTGGATCCTTTATCTGTTACAAGATTTATATTGTGACAACAACTTTGCCATCCAAATTATTCAAAATCCAACTTCCGAGGAGAAGACAAAGCATATTGAAATAGATTATCACTTGGTTCGCGACAAGGTTCAATCGAGTGTGATTCATTTGCTTCCTGTTGTATCTTCATCCCAACTAGCTGACATTTATACAAAACCATTGAATTTTTCACCTTCATTCCATCTTGTCCAAGCTGAGTATGATCAATATTTATGCCTCAACTTGCAGGGGCTGTTAGCTGAATAATAGTTAGTTAATTTTGTTACACTTTCTGTTCATACAGTTTTGTTAGTTAACATTATTATCTGATGTATTGTATACTTAGAACAGTTGCATATAAGCGAAATGTGCTTCATTTGCATAAGTAATGAGAATTGTTATCTCCGTTCTTTCATTCATAATATACCAACACAATCAGCCTACGATCAATTTGACTTTCTCCATATGAGGATGTGGTTTTTTGTAGACTTTTTGTCTTTGTTTATTGTCTGCGATTAATCATAGAACTTATTTCTAGATATTCGTTAATGTGTTGCATATTATTTACGGTCTAATTATTTATAGTAGGGAATTTTCAAACAATCACACATGCTAGAAGAAAACCAAATTTCATAAGAGAAAGAAAACCTAGAGAGAAAGGAGAGGAAACTAGAGAGAGAAAATGAATCTAGACTTAAAAGTGTACAAAATGAAAACAAAATGGTGGTTCAAATTCATGTCCCCTTCAAATATATAGTTAACCACCTCCTAATTTGGCCTCATGTGCCCATGTTCACATTTAGAACATGGCTAGGTCTTAGATGGATCATTTGGAGAACAATGTGAATTGAGTCACAAATGACCAAGTTATACCTCTTTTTGTGGTGAATCCGGTTTGAGTTTCCAACCAGAATTACTCTACCAAGGAGACCAAATTGGGCCGAGTTATCTTCATAAGAGTTATATCCCACAATGTTATCTATTGAATGGCACTGGTGTCATATCCATAGAGTCTTTAGAACTCAGGATATGGTTGAAATAGTAGGCTTAGGTCAAGCTGTCAAGACTAATCTCTGGTTGCTGATTCTCTGCTCGATTTGACCATTTAGGATTCAAAATCAAGTCTTGGTCTCTTCATGAAAGTTGTAGCTATGTCTCTTATTTTTCCAACAAGATCATCTCCATATCCCAAATATAGCTCCAATACGCCCTTTCAAACAGAGATAAGGTCAGAAAGTACCCAAAATTCAAAATTAAGCATTAATTAGGTCAAAGTCCCAATTAGGCCCAATACCACAAAACTTAGTCAAGTGCTTTAAATTAAGCACAAAAATTGAATATGAAAAGGCTAAGCATGGAGTAACAAGTCTACAAATAAATTAAGCACAAATTGAATATAAAAAGGCCCAATTCTTTTTTGTTGTTGTTCAACACTCTTTTCTTTTCTTTTTTCATCCGTTTACTACTTCCTTTATCTTTGAAATATGAAATGGATGAATTTCAACTTCTTTAGGATTATATTGGATACAATAAAAGACTCTAATTCTTGTCTTGGTTTGTATAGAATCACCTATAAATTAAATTCAGTCAATTACTTTTCAATGTCAACAATTAGGGGTGGGAATAGGTCAAGCCAGACCCTAACATAAACAGGCACTCCTATCTCAAGGCCTGAGTCTGGCCTATTAGCCTAACTTTAGGCTTTAATTCTTCATCACAATATAACACTCATTTATTTACCTGAAAAGATCTAATAGATTCATTAGCATTTTGAGTATTGAATTCCATTAAAATGGTTCTAAAGAAAAGACAAAAATGATGTCATACATTCATTACATTAGTGTCATGATTATAAACTCCATAAAACTGTTTCTTAGAAACAAGATCATACAAAATGAAAGTTTCATAAAATTAGATAGAGTGAAAATGAGAGTTAGCTTCTCTTAAAGTTTTTTTTTTTTTTGACAATAGCTTCTCTTAAAGTTAAATCACATTGCTCACAATAATGAGCTTTTCACATACCATAAAACTTCTCTAAAGCGAGCAAGCAGTGTCCTGATTGTTCACTGAGACTAACTTCCTTCGGGGATCTGAAGACATTCAAGGTGGGATGCTTCCTTCCAATCAAGTTTTTATTATAAACAAGAATCAGAAATCGAATCCTTGACCAATTGTTTAAGGGACTCGAACCCACTACCACTCGAACCATTGGTACCAACCTGTTGTTTTGCACTGTGCTTTAATTGATTTGATTTTTTTTTCTTTTTTCTTGGTCATATTCTGTTTTTTATTTTTTTTTTAGTTGTATTAATTTTCTTGACGATTGACAACATTGCGGGCTATCTCAATAAGGGATGGCCAGCTTGGTCACACAAGATGAAGGATCCCTTTATATTTTTGGGTCATCCATATAGCTTGTATTAGTAATATATATGTATGTTTTCTTTTATGGGTGTTGCTTTTTACACCACAAAATTTTCTAATACACCATAATTTTTTTTAAAAAAACTAAATATTCCCAGAATAGCCTTAACCTCCACCAAGTTCGTATCCTATTTTTAAAAAAAATTTGCTTCATACCGGAACTTTTAATTCCAGTATTTATATATCTTTAGGATGCAGTGGGTCTATCAGCAGCGTACACTGGCCGGTGTGACTCCCTGATGGATGCCCCCTGACACCAAAACAAAGTCACGCAAGAAAAATGTTGAATCCATTGGTTTTTTCGAGGAACCACTTATCATCACAAATGATTTTTTTCGAGAAAAAAATAAATATGTTGTAAAAGATAGTTACTTGTCCTTCTTCTTTCAGGGGGATTTTAGAAGATACCATTTCTTCTTTACAGTTTACCGGAAAATACTACATATTTTTTCATAATACCAGAAGTTAATTTCCGGTGGGGCTTTTAGAAGATACCATTTCTCCTTTTCAGTGTACCGGAATTATATTTCCATTACAGCCCATTTTTTCATAGTACCGGAAGTTAATTTCCGATAAGTTAAACAGTGGCTACTGGAATTTTATTTCCAGTAGTATAAAATAAAGCTTCTGAATGTTTTTATAAAATTTGTGATGTAAAAAGAAACATCCTTCTTTTATTTGTTATCCAAAGCCCGATCATGGTTTTGGGTAATGGATGAGGGTTGGTTTAGATTCAAATACTCTTGATCCAAAAGGCAACTTTCCTTTTTTTAAAAAACTTTTTAAAAACTAAATTTAAAAAAAAAAAAAAAAAACCCCACACGATGGAAACATCCATCCGAAGTGTTACTGTAACCCCATCGCTTGGACTTTCCCATAGGCCTTTGAAACCAAATCCCAGTTTTAGTCCAAAGTATAGACAGCCCAACTGGGTTCTAGACCTTAACTAGGCTGGGTGGGGTTACAAATTCCAGTATTCCATGCAGCGGTTTATAATATATAATTCTCCATTAGATCCCGCTAACAAGAACAGAAAACGAAAAAAAAAAAAAATGCTAAACAATATGTAATTCGTTTCGACGATATCTCATGGGAAATAAAAGAAAATAATATCTAAACATAATCACTCAAGTATGTTGATTTTAGTTAGGATTCCGAGGTAGAAACTGATAGTGATTGGCAAGTGAGAAAGTAGAGAGAAAATGAAAGAAATTGAAGAGCAGAAGATGAAACTGATCGAGAGAGAATTGAGAGAAAAGAGAAACCAAAAACTGAAATTGGAATTGTATTTCTTGAATTAAATTTTTTTTTTTTTTAAACAAACAAATGGAGCCTCATTAAAATCTTCTGATGCAAAACCCTCCTCAAGGATAAAAACATCTAGAAGGAAAAAGAGTGCTCCACTTGGCTATATTATTGATAAAAATAAAAGAAAGATTACATTCATGGAAGGCATAAACCAAAACCCATGCAGAATCATTATTACCATGAATCAAAAATCATCTAAATCTAAAAGAAAACAAACCTAGTCTATTCTTAAAAAATGCTTCACAAATAAAATTAGGAATAGTATCCCACCAATAAAAACCAGCCACAAATAATCAAAATTATAAATTTCTTGAATGAATTGTGAAAAGCTTCAAAGTATTTATAAATAATCAAAATTCAAATGGAAGCTTCTTGAATACTTCTATGACTGAAGATTAGAGTGAGCAGGTTGTGAGGGTGAAGCAATAAGAGACAGTAAAGTTTAAGTTGTTTGAGGTGAAATAGTGTTGGGTAGTGGAGAGGGTGCTGCTGCAGGCTAGCTAGAAGGATAAACAAGTGGTGGAGCAGAAGGAATTGGCATGGATAACATGCCCATCCAAATACCTTAAAAAAGGTATAATCATGAGGTTGACCATACGGTTTTGTGAATGGAACCTCAAAGGCAATAGATGAAGCTGGTAATCTATTAACAAGGTACACAACAATCAAGAAGGCATGGTCCCAAAATTTAATGGGTAAGTGGGATTTGGCTAACAGTGTGAGCCCAGTTTCACTAACATGGTGGTGTTTTCGTTCCACAATTTCATTTTGGTAGTGTGTGTGGACAAATGATTCAATGGAGGATGCCTTCAGAGGCAAGGTGAGTGGACAAAGGCCTGTACTCACCCCCACAATCAGTTTGGGCACTTTTGATCTTAGCATTGAACTGCAGTTCTATCATTTTTTTTGAACCTGAATAAAGGAGGACAGGGCTTCTGATTTTCTTTTAAGTAGATAAATCCATGAAAACCTGATGAAGGAATTTACAAACAAGATATAGTAGGCAAATCCACCAGATGAGATAATGGGGGCTGGACCACAGAGATCACTGAACACATAACTCAAAGGGTGCAATATATACAGTTTGAGATGCAGATGAAGGAAGTTTGTACATTTTGTCATATTAGGGAGCTTGGCAAAATGCATGAGAGCTGCTTGCAGTTGCATTAGGGATATTGCAACTCTGGAGAACTTTGGTCAACACAGACATGTGAGGGTGGCCAAGTCTACAGTGCCACATGTCACATGACAGGTGCCATGTGTTCTAGAACCACATGTAGGACCAACTGAGTTAATAGAAACTAGGTGCAAAGAAGGAGATGAATGTAAGTGTTTGGTGCAAAGGGAGCAAAATGTGCAGTGTCTGCTGAAGCTGCATGAACACTATTAGATGTTCTAGGGATCAGACCTTGAACGTTGAAGGATGTGCAATTAGTGTTAGACTGATGAAAACTTTTGGAATTATGCAAATCAGTAAAATGACAGTTAGATGCTAAGTAACAATTGTTAGAAGCACACAAACTTTTTGAATCAGGAGTAGGATTACTCCCAATTTTATTGCATTCAACTGGACTTACAAGGTTACAATTGAGATATGTACAAGTAGATTTTGAAGTACAAATACTGCTAGGTCCTAGTTAATAATTGTCAAAAGCAAAAATCCAAGTCACAACAGGAGCTGAATTGCATTCAGCTTTATTACAAACAGGAAACAAAGTACATATGGATTGTCCTATATGCTAGCAGCAGTTCATTGTGTATTAGTGATAACAGGAAATTGGCTAGCTACTTGTGGAATAGACACTGAATTAGGAAGATGACTAAGAGTGAGCTTGCCAAATCTGTAGAGATCATCCTCACCAAGAGTGCCTTCCAAAAGCACCTCATGAGTGGCCTATGATTTCACATAATAGTGAGTGGCATGGAATTCAAAACAAACAACACTATCTCTAGCAAATTGACTTACACTAAGCAAGTTTATGGTAATAGCAGGCACATGAAGTAAGTTATGGAGTTTTAACTTTACATTTGAGTTGAAAGGAGAAACAAGTATAGAGGAACCTATATGAGAATTGAGAAATAAGGAAACCTTGGCCGTTTCCCATAAGGAGGTTCTCCGTGCCATGGAGAGTGTCACTGATCATTAGATTGTCAATGTTTGTAGCGACATGATTAGACGCTTCTATAACCTAGGCACGATGACTCTTGCAGTCTTGCTTGATTCCTTTTCTTTTTGGCCTTTGTTTTTCTATTTCTTTTCATGGTACGTTCAATCTTCGGGTCAAAACCTAATTCACTCGGGTCGATTGTACCTCACATACACAAAAGAAGAACAATTAAAAATAGAGAAAACGAAACAAATGCAAAAAATACAACTTAAGCATAGAATTATGTAGAAAAATTACTAAAACTAGAAACAAAATGGGTGTCTAAACTAGGATCCCCCTTTAGTACTTGTGATATCGGCACACCCATCCCTGACAAAAGCGTTAAAAACATGACAAGGCCACGACAAGGGTACTAGATCATTGTCAATAGGATTAACTCCTATAATCTCGCCTAAATCTCTAATTTACTGCTTCTCCTATAATTTCTCTACAATACTCTCTGATTTATTTATTGTATTTATTTCATTAGTTGCATATGTGAATAGTTGTAAATTAGTCATGTATTAGGCAAAGTTTCCTTTGTATAGCTACAAAGATTATTATTTAATGGGATTCTCTCCATGATGGGAGGCATTTAGTCATTTATGTTATGGTACCAAAGCTAGAGCTCTGGAACCTAGGAGCTTTCGCTTCCAGTCCGATTTTTTTCTTGGTTCTTGTTTTATGTCCAGATTCTTGAAATCTTGTTTTGTGGTAGTTCGACAATTCCTCTTGGTTAATCATGTTTGGAGAAAATTCCATTGTTCGATTCAATGGGAAGAATTATTTTAGCTGGGAATTTTAGTTCAAAATGTTTGTGAAAGGGAAGAAGTTGTGAGGGCATCTTGATGGGTCAAGTATCCACAACAGAACTTCAATCATGGGAGGCTGAAAATGCACATATCATATCCTGGTTATTAGGCTCAATCGAACCACATATGGTGAGCAATTTGAGATCGTTCTCTACAAGAAAAGAAATATTGGAATATGTGAAATTGATTTATAATCAAGACAATAGTGCACATCGTTTCCAGTTGGAGTTGGAGATATGAAATTTCAGTAAAGGAAATCTTTCTATTGAGAAGTACTATTTAGGTTTCTTAAATTTGTGGAGTGAATATTCTGATATTGTTCATGCAAAAGAGCCCAAGGAAGCACTGTCTGCAATTCAAACCGTTCACGAGGAGAGAAAACATGATCAATTTATGATGAAGTTACGACTAGGATTCGAGACTGCACAGTTGGACTACTAAATCGAAATCCAGTCCTTTCTCTGGATACTTGTTGGCGTGTTGCTATGAGAAGAATAGAGATTAGCTAGAATAGGTCCAGAACAGGTGAATTTAGAAGCAGTAAATGTTGCTTATGCTGCATAAGGAAAAGGAAAAGAAAAAAGATCTGTACAGTGCTACAGCTGCAAGAAGTTTGGTCATATTGCAACCAAATATACAAATCCATATTGTAACTACCGTAAGAAACAAGGACACATAATTAAAGAGTTCCAAATTCGACCTCCAAATTGGAAAGTGCAAGCTCTTCAAGCGGTTGACCAAGATGCACCTATGCAGGCTGCTGTCCAAGATGCATCTATGCAGCCAGACGATACTACTCAACCTAATCTCACTCCCGAGATGGTCCAGCAGATGATAATTACAACACTATCTGCTTTTGGTATTGAAGGTAATGGTAAGGATGTTTATTCTTCCTGGCTTCTTGATCCAGGAGCTTCTAAGGACATGATTGGTAAATCTGAAGTGTTACAAAATATTCGGAGTTATAATGGTACTCAATATATTCAAACTGATAGTGGGATCATCTATACCTCTTAATGTTGTTGAGGATATTGGATCTTCTTTTTAGAATGTATTTGTGTCTTCTGGATTACCTACTAACTTGATTTCAATCAGTTGTATAGGATTAAGTGTTGGGGAAGGTGATCACAAAGGGACCTAAAGTGGAAAGATTATTTCCTCTACATTTTTCGATTCCTAGAGTCTTATCTTTGGCTTGTAATATTGTTAATAATTAGAGTGAGGTTGGCATAAGAGATTTAATGGTTTTCGCTTTGATGGAATTGGAATTTCTTGAATCGATAGATAGAACCATGAACATCCACACCTACCGGTGTGGGTGAAAGATTGGAAATGGAAGGAGTAAATAGTGATAATTTTGTAAATTGTCTAGGTGGTTAAGTTAGAATTTAAAAAGGCTAAAATATCTTTTTGGTCCCTTAACTTATTTTTTAGTTTTAATTTGGTCCCTTAACTTTTAAAAGTTTCAATTTGGTCCCTTAACTTGTCTCTGTTAACGCAAGTTAGTCCCCTCCGTCAATGACATAAGCAAAAGTGACGGAAGTGTCATACGTGTTAACAATTTAAAGGACCAATTTGAAACTCATTTAAAATTTAAGGAATCAATTTGAAACTCATTTAAAAGTTATTAGACCAATTTGAAACTTGTTAACAATTTAAAGGACCAATTTGAAACTCATTTGCTTATGACATTGTCTGCACTTTTGCTATCAACAATTTAAAGGACCAATTTGAAACTCATTTAAAAGTTATTAGACCAATTCTTTAAATTGATGGAAGGATGAAAGAATTGAGAATTCTTAGGGACTAAATTGATAAAGTTTATTTATGATGGATTAAATTGATAAATAGTTTATCTTTGGCTAAATACCACTTTTTGTCCCTTATATTTTTTTTTTAATTTTCGTTTTGGTCCCTCTTTTGTTATTTTTTTCGATTTAGTCCCTTATCTTTATTTTTGGTTTCAATATGGTCTTTTCCTTTTAAATTGTGACATGGAGAGGACCACATTGATATATCTTTTGTAAAATAAGGGACCATTTCGAAACAAAAAAAGTAAAAGAGGGACCATATCAGAACAAAAAAAGGGACCACATAGGTTTAATTTTTTCAAAATAGGGGACCATTTCGAAACAAAAAATAAAAGAGGGACTACCTTGGTAAATAAGGGATCATATCGAAAAAAATAATAAATAAGGGATCAAAACGAAAAATAAAATAAAGATGAGGGGCCAAAAGTGATATTTAGCCTTTTGACCCAAATAAGGTTTTACTTATTAACTTATATATAAAGCTACAGATTATATTTCTTCAAATTTCAATTTTGAGGCCTAAGTCATTCTAGATGAGATCTTAATATCATATTTTTAGCTTCTTGAAGTTATATGATTTATGTTTTGATTTCGAGAAAGAGAAAGTTATGTCAATAGTTATTAGGTTAGGTCCTTTATCATTGATCATAGTCAATGGCACGACCATGTTCATCCTTGTATCATTGGTGTTTGTTATGAACACTACTTAGTTTGATGCAAATATTAATTTTATATACATATATAGATATATAGATGTTGGACAAGGTCTCCCACCGCAACGTGATAATAAGGGGAAAGGGAAGGTGAATGCTATAGGTTGTAATAGGAGGACCTGTTATCGTATAGTTACACTAGGATATGGACCAGCTCCTATACAATACAGCCCACCGTCTACATCCACCTCATTCCCACCGACTACACCCCCATCAGCTCAACTGAATGCATCCCCATCACCCCCATCGACTGCACCACCCATTATCTCTATCTCCACCCTTGGTATCTTCATGATTCCTACCTCAAGACTACAAACACAATTCCTGGGAGACAGTCCATCCTCCTCACGCCTTGCCCCATTGACTAAATCTGTTGATAGAGGATGAGTTTCAAAATGATGATGGCATACATCATTCTAAGTATGACATTTATGAGGACAAGGTCGAGGTGACATCGGATGACCGACTTATGATTTACTCGACTGACAGAGGATAAGAAATAAGTAAATAAATATAATTGTTTTTATATTACATTTTATATATTAGTTAAACATCAATGACAAATATTTAAAACTTTATTATCCTTTCATATAGGAGGAAGAAAATGGATTCTAAAAAATAAAGACAGCACCAGAGTTTAGCCGATTATACACAAATCAAAATGGTAATCTATTCATCAAAAAAATAATTCAAAATTCTAGCTAATTACGCAGAGCTGTCAATATGGGTTTTAACCCGTGAGTCAACACGGTTCACTGTTAGGTTGGGCAAAAGTTGTCTCACTTTTACCTAGGGTTATTTTGACTTGGCTCATTTAATCCATGGGTTAAAAAAGTTCAAATCGGGTTGACCCACTTCATTTTTTTTAAAAAAAAAAAAATGAATCCCTTATGCCTAATTTTCCACGGCCCAACCCATTAATCCCAATCCAAATTCACCAAATTATATCAGGACCGATAGTGAAAAATAAGAACTCAGAACCTGAAGTCGTGAATCGTACCTCCATTCCGGATCTATCTCCCTCCCTACTTTGTCTTTCTTTCACATCCCTTAAGCATTTCTTGAATTAATCATGCGCACAGGATTTTTCTAGTATGCGATCTTAAAGCAATAGGCCATAAATCCCACGTCAAAAACTTCAGTTTATTTCGCCATTTTCACACCCCGAGTGAAGGTGATAGGCCAAAGATGCTCATTGATCTCTCCACATAGCCTTTAAAGCAATAGTCCACAAATGCTCGTGTATGTCTCCACATAGACTTTAACCTTATATTCTATTATCACCTTTAATTAACCTTCTATCATCGGATCTGTATTTTTTTTGGGTATTTTTTTACATTTTTTAATTCTCTTGCTTGTTTTTTTTTTTTTAATATATTTTTGCTATTTTTTTATATCTTAAGTGAGCCAATCCATTTAATTCACTAACTCGTGATGGATCGAGCCGGATTGGCCATTTCTTTGCTGACCAAAAAGTGAGCCGGATTGAGTTGGCTCACTTTTTGGCCAAATCGTGATGGATCAACCCAGGTGAGCTGGATTAACTCACTTTGACAACTGCTCTATAATTACGGCCACAAGTCATGACCACATAATAAAAATAAAATAAAATTAAAGTTTCACCAATATTAGAAATAGAAAAAGGCAAGCTAAGCTTTAAGAAGCTCTTCATATTGAGGTCTAACGCCTACTCTAGTCATGCGTCCTGCGGATTCAGCTATGTCCTTGGCAGGTTCAAGGGTTCTGGCTTGTCCTCATCCGTTGAAGTTGCAGCTTCAGTCACAACACTAGATTGCCCCGCCTCCAAAGTTAGCTTTTCTTCAATCTTCTTAGCCACTCTCACTTGCGAAAATTCCGTACATCCTGAACCTATTCAAAGCTTTTTCCACTTTTGCCAAGTCAGCCTCCCTAAGTTCTTTTTTCATTACATATTCTTTATATATAAGATTTATTCTCCTGCAATGGAAGCAACTCGATCATTTTCAATAGTTTGGTTCTCTATAAAAAGCTAATGCACTTTATCCTGGAGCTGGTTACAGTTGAATTGTAAAGTGTTAACATGCGGCTCTAAAAGGTTGACTTCGGTTTGAAATTGATAAATTTGGATTCACTTCTCCATAATGTTTTGCTTGAAGGTGGCAAATCAATCACAAGAAGGATTGAATTATGACCTCCACGAAATCTTGGCTACTTGAAAATTTTTCTTCTGAACAATTCACAAGTTTTCCACTTCAAGTCAGAAGGTGTTGAGAAGGATGATTAGATATTGAGAAGGTACAAGCCTCTATCCTTGTGACATTTCATAAATAATTTGGACTAGATCAAATAGCACACGAGAGAGTCTGTATACCTATCTCTTGATACAAAAACATTGTTGAGGTCATCGTGTCACACAAACATGCTTTTATGTATAATGATTTTATGAAAGACAGTGCATCTTATGACAAACGGTCACTTGGATGATGGGGCAGTAACTATAAAAAAGTCAAAGTTTTTTCAACAAATATATATACATCAAATTTCATACAAAATATTCATAATTATAAATTCTAAAACATTAATTATATTAATAATCTATCAAAACGTAGAATGTCTCTCCTGCATGTCACGAAAATAATCTATAACAGGAATTTTCTTTTGAATGTATACTAGCGTGATTTTCGATGCGAACTGTAGTCTTTTCAATCAATCAAAAATTCATTTTCTATCTTGGTGTGAAGTGTAGTTTCGACTATATTCATAGCTAAAAAAGATCATTATGTAGTAGCTGTAGAATCAAAAAGTGTGACAATAAGAGTTACTAGTACCATCCTATACACAAAAGAATAGACTTCTGCTTTTCTAATTTTTACCAACCAATGACATAGATTAAAAATAGTTTTCAATGCTCCAAAATCAGGAATTTGCCTCATATAATCAAAGTGTTCAAAGACTATTGCATTACTAATTTTATTTTATTTTTAAAAAAAGCTAGTAGGGGCCAGGCCATCCCCAATGACCAAGTAAATTCGTCCCTGCAAATAGTAATTATAGTTGGTACGAAATTCGATTTGAACATTTAGTATGAACAGTGCTTTTGATGGATTAAATTCAAGTTAATCCGTATACTCACCCGTGATTTCCGTTTCGTCCACAGGATTTTGATTGGTTAAAGTTGTGTTCGTTGATGATTTCGCACCTATTGTTTTCGTACTAAATAGCATTGTTGTATGATAAATGGGAGAACATAAACTCGTGAGTTCAATTTGCATAATAATCAGAGTATATATTAAGGTGTGTTTATTTGATATAGTTAAGAAGATTGATATATATGGTCAGAAGGTTGATTTTTTTTTTTTTTGAGTAAGAATAATATTTCCATAAACACGTCAAAAATTGTTTTCTTTTGTGCAAGAGGAAACAACAAAGGAAAACACAAAAATTGTTTTGAGTGCACGCAATTAACAAACTTTCTAAGATCAATATATTAGTAAAATCGATTCTTTGGAAAATAGAGACCCTTAAAGAGAGTTTTTCATAAAGTGTGTGTGCTTCAATAATTTTTCTTTGTTTTGAAAGGATTCTACACAGAGAACACTCCAAGGGAAGTTTAACAACAACATAATGCCATAAAGGGATAAGGGCATAATGTTTTATCCTCATTCATCCATAACTTCATGGGTTACATCCCGTCCCCATCAATTTTTCTTTCTTTTCTTTTTTTTTTTTGTTCTTTGACAATTTTTTAAAAAGAAGCGCGTAGTAAACCTTTCCAAATAGTTGGACTGGCTAGTAAAGTTCATGTCTCCTTAGGGATGGCAATGGTATCTTATCCAGTGGATACTCGCAAAAATTATTCATGATAGGTAAGATGATTATCCTCAAAATGGGTACGGGAGCGGCGATGGATAATTACCCGTAAGATTTAATAGGTATGGGTGTGGGTACGGGTCCCTTTGTAGTCACCCCTCTGCCTAGACAATGTTGGAGTGGCCAATGGCCGACAACTATGCTAATTCATAGGTTTGTTGTGCTATGAAATTATGTAAGTTTCAATTACAAAAATTTACTACGTGGATGAATATATATATATATATATATATATATATATATATATATATATATATATTAAAAAATTAATTGAATTGAAATGAAAGTTAGCTTATTACTTTCCTATTATTCCTGAGTTCCTAGAGCCGTTTAATTGTTCATCACTTGATCCTATCCTTCCTGAGTTCCTATTCTTTCTAGTCCTATAGATCCTAGTGTAGGACTTTAATAATATTCTTTTTTGTTGCATACTATCATGATATTTTAGACTTTAATAATATTTTTATTTATTTATTGATTTTTTTGTTAATTAAAGTGCGGGTAATGAGTGTGAGTTTGGGCATATAAGTATCCAGCAGGTAAGGGTACGAGTATTTCAGTTACTACTCACGCGGGTATAGATCCGGATACGAATATTTTTTTAAAACACGGATATAAAAACGGATACTATAATACCCTATCCATATCCTATCCATTACCATCCGTATGTCTTCTTTTAATTTGCAAAACAGAATGAATTTTCTATGAATATATTGCTGACGTGGAAGAAGTTAAAAAAGTCAAAGAGTCCCCTTTTGGGTCAAACTGTTCAATAAGCGCCGTCCATTTGGTTAATTCCACATTGATTTATCTGATGCAATGCTAGAGTTGAGAATAAGAGTTTTCCGCCATCAGGGGTTGAGAAATTTTGATTAGTACGTGAGATCATATATTATAAATATTTTTATAAAAAAATATATAAATATATAAGTGATAGAATAATCATATTATTATTATTAAGTTAAAAATTAAATATTACAAAAATCATATCATTTTATATCTAAAAAATTGAAGATATTTCAACTTTTACAAATTATAATTACTTTTACGTGATTTTTTATTTTGAAATTGTTGTATGAATTTTTTATTTTCAACATTATGAAAAATCTCTTTTTATTTATGTATTATATATGTAACCAAACAATTATTTAAGAATTAATCTTTCATACGATTGTGCACTTGATTCTTAAAAAAAAATGAAAATGAAGAATAGGATTATAAGATAATGAGAATAACATTTATTTTTGAGTGGGGGCTAACATTTAATTTTTACTCGGGCAAAATTGAAACTATTTAACATTTAGTAATTATTATTTTTTAGGTAATGGGGGCATGTGCCCCCATTGTCATACATTGGATCCGTACCTGGCCGGAAGAGATATTACTCAAACATGCTGGTACGTAGTAACCAATCGGAACCGATATCTCCACGTAGCTCCATCGATAAACACCAAGAAGAAGTGTTTCACTAATTTCACTTCAAAATTCAAATATTGAGATATGAGAAGTTGAGGACCACCATCCAAAGCTGCACAAAAAACAAACTTCAATATTTTACATTACTGGTATGTTTAGAAGAATTTATAAAGAGTTTATGAAAGTTAGCCTATGAAAATAAACCTATATAAATAGTTTATGATCTTTCTATAAGTTCTTTTTAATTTATTTGTCAGAAAAGCTTACAAAAATAAATTATTTTTAATTTATTTAAACAAATTTATTAAATAAATACTTAATTAAGCTGTTTATCCAAACGCGTCAACACATAACACTCAATTTAATTTCGTTCTCTTATTGATCCGTGCTCTTGCACAACACTCTGTTACGTCTCCTTTTGCGACACACGGCGAACACTACTGATTATCCCTTTGGACCACAGCTCCCACGTGACTGTGGGCAACCCTGTCGACGGCCGCGTCACCTGCACCTCCTTATACGATGGAGTAGAGGACCACCTTGTAGGCATACCCTTTCATGCAGTAGCATAACCATTTTGTTCACAAAAGTGCTATGCTTTCAATAATTTCATGTCGTTTTCCTTATGGGGCCGTGACTAAAAGGTCTCCCAAGCTCAACACTCACCACACCTATAATTTTAAAAGCTTTTCTTCCTTTCTCTTTCTCTTTCTCCTTTTCTTTTTAATTCATTTAATTTTCATGCTTTTGCGAACCAACTTAATATCCCTATATCAACATATTGGAATTTTACATTTAGCAAGATAAGGAAAAAGGTAAACTAAAGGAGACAAGAAGTGTTGATGGGGGTGGAAGAAGGATGAGGTGAAATTATATATATATATCACTCGAGAAGGGTGGAGACTTACCATGAGAATGTACGATGGATCCTGTAATCATCTAAGAGAAAGTAACCTCTTGAAAATGACATACATGTTTGCTTCTCTCGTCCCAAGAACTACAATCCATCAGATTATGATACAGGTATGGTATCTATATGGTGGCTCTAACTTCCTAATTAAATATATAGGGCATATAACCGCATAATCTTAGAGACTATAGTGCCCTTGAACGCTGCAAGAGAAATTAGTCAAAACCTATCTTATAAAAGATAGCTACATTTTGATACATTAATTATATTAGAAATTATTAATAGCTAGCTAGCACGAAGGGATATTTAAGGGTATTACAAAGCTTGATTGTTTGTTAGTGATTAATTATATAAAAGCCCCTCAAAAGTTTCCAATTTAATTGGTTAAATTGTCTTATTTAACATAGACACTGTGAGACACACATAAAATCTAGTGGCCAGCCACAGTTACGTGGAAAAGCGACCTACGATTATTGTCTTTTGTCTGCACTATATGAGATTCGTACATGTTTTCGAGTAAGATTGCTCCTATTCTATACAATTTAAGATTTTAAATTGATAGAAAAGAAATTCTTAAATGGAATCATATTATCAATGGCTCCTAAACGTGTAATTAAGAGCATCTCCAATGATAAAATTTTAAAGAATCCATTTTAAGTTTTTAAGTGGGTCCATGTATGCTAACTCAAATTTATGACAACCACTCAATTTAATTTCATTCCAATGGGGGTTTTTAATGTCAAGTTCCTTAACTTCTCTCTCCCTTCAACTTCCCATATTCTTTTTCTCACTTTTATACTATCAAATGCAAAAAAATAATATTTAAATACTATGAAACTCTCTTTTCAGGTTCCTTAGATAAGAAACCCATTTTAAATTTAAGGAACCCAAAATACTATGTGGCATATTATAATAATATTTTATTATTAAGGAACCCTTATGGAACTCCCACTAAAGATGCTCTAAGAAACACTATGTCAATGGTGGAGTTAGCACACTACAAATGGAGAAATATTTCTCAAATGCACGTCAATCCGTTGAATTTGTAAGTGCATTCCAGAATATGGATGTTACGATATTGTTATTTGGTGATTGATTTGTTATTGATATTATAATTGTTTAGGATTGATTTGTTATTGATATTGTAATTGATTAGGCTTTTACGTGTAGTTATTGTATAGGATTTTATTTTTTTTTTCTTGTTTCCTATCTTACCCTATAAATAGGAGCACCCACTACAACAGAAAATGGATTAGACAACATTTATATTTTGCCTACAACAGCGCTTACAAGCGCTGTCCATGTTACTGCTGCGGTAGGTTGGAAGGTAAGGACAGCGTTTCTGAAGCGCTGTCTAAAAGATAATTAGACAGCGTTTCCTTTAGAAAGCGCTGTCTTTGTTGTGACTAAGACAGCGCTTCCTTAAGGAAGCAGCAGCGCTTCCTTGTCCATATGCCCTCCACAAACACAGCGCTTCCTTGAGGAAGCGTTGTCTAATTATCTTTTAGACAGCGCTTCCTAGACGAAGTGTTGTTTTTGGTGTATTTTAGACAACGTTTCCTTAAGTAAGCGCTGTCTATACCCTTATTTTTTTTTAAAAAAGTTTACATGCTTTCTCAATTAACTTCCTGCACTCAACAAAACTAACACACATATCAGCTACAATTTCTCATCAAAACCAGTACATATATACCAAAATAACCATTTAAGTATAATTTCTATGCCTTACTAACACAGTATAAAAAAGTAAGGTTGCAAACTTAATTGCATATACAAAAAGAAGTATGCTCTTAAAATTTCTACTACACTACTAACAGTACTAACAGGTTCACTAACAACACTTATATACACTATGTACTATATAGCTTCACTAACAACACTTTACACTACATACTATAGTTTCACTACATACTATACACTATACTAGCTAGTTGCAGGTGCACTTCACATATCCAAGCTTGCTGCTGCCCCCTACGCACAAGATACACACAACTTAAATTTACAACACATCAACAAATTACATATACATACATAATCACTTACACAATGCACACAAACCTAATATATAGGAGAGGCACTACTCTAACGTATAACATCAGAGTATGTGTACTACTTTTATTTTTGGATAAAATTCGTAACAACATTGCGACACCACTCTTTCCTGAGTTCAATAAGTTGGTCATCAAAATATCTGTCACATTTATACTCAGGAAAGTACTGCGAAATGAAAATTAAATCAAGCTGGTTAGAATTAAAGTACATTCGATTAGTGATAAAATGTAAGTGTAATTTAACTATAAAACTAGAACTAAAATTACATATCGTCGTTGGGATTTGTATTTGGTTTTGAACGATGATATCCTTGATAAACTTCAGGACATAGCAGCCACAATTGTCGCTATTCGGTTGGCTGGGGCACTATAAAACCAAAAATAATAAATTAAAAGTTTCAATTTAATTTTTAACCTAAATAATTGCATAAGAGTTTTTGTAAATACCTCTATAGATATCCATTTAGTCTTGGATGACTTAGAATATCTCGACTTGGCTCCTCCACTGCAAGCACGATGAATTAGCAAAGCCCTGATTTCAAAATCAAACAACTTCATTAAGTTACATAATCAAGATCACTATTTATATATATGAAGATAAAAATAAATGCATATATACTTACTGATTGTAGGTATCCTTCATTTTTTGGCGAATATTATAATCAGTATGCAAGGGGTCTAAATAGTACACTATGTCTTCTTTGGGATTAATGGCTAACAATATCCAACGTTGCCTACAAAAAGGTTTATTAGTTAGCAATCATCACATTTCACAAAAGAAAACAATATCGCTAACTAAGTCATATACTATGATTTAATGACTCACCCTACGTTGCATGGTGAAAAAAACAAGGTCCCATAATCTAGATTTGCTAATGACAAACGATCAGCTATATATTGTTTATGCCTAGATCCTACTTGCATAGCTGTTCGTAAAGGGCACAGAAATCTGAACCTTTGAGTCTTTTGTTCTGGTACCAGGAACATATAATACAAGTATCTAAAATTAAAACATGTATACAAATTAATAGATTAATAATAACATCAAAATCTTAGACGAGATATAACCTTTAAAGTTTGATGTAGTACCTGAGATATATACTAATAATAGAGAACCCCAGCCATTCATGATTAAGGATTTCTTTGATTTCCGTATCACCACCGAGCATTAATGTGTGCTCATAACCCAGAATGTCTTCGTCTATATGAATCATAACTTGATCATTCCCCAATATTATTTGCACATGGACTCTATGAAATCTGTACCATGTGCTACAAGAGCCCGAGAGGGCTGAGATTTGTTCCCGTTCTTTACTAGGGATGTAACTGACCCTTTTGTGTGCTCCTTGCCAGCTACAATAGGGGAAGGCCGGGATTTTGTCACTTTCATGCCAGCTGTGTTCTCCGACCCTTTGCCTTTGCCCTTGGATTTTGATTTTTGGGGTGCCTATATAAAAAACATTGCAATACATTAATGAGTTAGTGACCACCTAATTTAACAAACATATATATGATAATGAATCATATTTATTGACATATACCTTTTCACATACACCTATGAGGCTGATTGGCCATGCCATATAGGTACCTATTGCCTGTTCCACTGTCATGACATCTGCCTCCTAAAGTGGTACAGGCAATGGTACATCACCCTCAACACCAAACTCAACTGCAACTTTCACATGACTAGGAGGTAATGGTCGGTTATGCAGTGTCACACCCGGTTCGTTATAAACCATCCCCCTAGCTACAATGCGATGGCTTGGGCTTGACAAATATAGGTTGCACAGGTTGTTGCCCTAAACCAATGATAAACAAAATATTAATATGTGAACTATCAATGCAATACGTACAAGTAAAGAAAACAACGTAACAATTATTACCTCGGGAGGCACACGAGTGCAACTATCTCTGACACTACGTGGGGTAGGTAAATCAGGCTCATGCTCATGCTCATGCTTATGCCCCTCCACCGATGTCTTGTTCTGTATGCAGCTTTTCAACCCTCGAACTTGTTGCACTAGATCAGCTACTTCCCTCCTCAATTCCGCGACTTCAGCAACATCTGCTTGTTTGGCGCGCTGTTGTGCTCCTACAATAGTTTTCTGTGAGGGACCAAATCCCACGCCCCTATAGCGACCAGGATACTCTTTAGCGGGTATGGCTCTGGCAAGGATGTCATGGCGACCAACACAATCTGTTATCTCCCCCTGTGATACAGACTGTGATATGGTATCCTAAGACACAAATATTATTCACAAAGATGTTACAAATTATTCACAAATATCAAAAGAGGATTACAAATGTAAATGTTAATATCAGAACATATACTTACAATTCTTTCAGCCACTTGCCTAGAGTTGGGATTTACAATCACACCCTGCTCATTCATACGGGCTTCTGGCCACAAAATATGCCGTCCAATGCTTTCAGTTTCTGGGTCTCGTCCTGCCTCCCGCAACTGTACATTTGAACAAACAAATTGAAATCCATCAATGCTAAGAAATAAACCAAAAAATGCGTAAATAAAACAACTTATTGTACATACCTTTTTTTCCTCAATGCCGGCATACCCTACATTCCCTTTATGGTAAGGGTAGACGCTCTTTCCCGATTTTCACTGCTTATTTTCTATATAGACACAGAAGTAAGTATTAATGCACAATAACCTAAATAAGTAGCAATGCATAGTTTACACAAAAGTAAGTACATACCAAAAAATCCTCATCTTCCTTCCGTTTTATTACAAAGGCTCTCCAATCCTCCGGTCGTATAATCTCAGTATATTTGGGTGGAGGCTCTTGTCTGACATTCCCACCATCATCTCTCAGCCACTTTGTCGTCAACTTACTTCTGAAGTTGTGGTGTAATTTTCTGGCTTCCTTAAGTATCATGTCTCACCCAGTCTCATCAACATTAAAACAGGTCTGCAAAGATAATAAAAAAATGTCACAATATAAATATGTTTACATAATTAACTAATATTAATTAATTTACCTGTATATCACGCCAGATGTCATCTTTCAGATCGTCCAAATCTCTTGACTTCCAATTGTCGCTGATAATTAGGATCATCTGCCGCACTATGGCCCCAATGTAATTAACCAACTGTTTATTGTTTTTACCAATAGGCTGACTCTTTACATTCCAAGAAACCTAAAAAATTTGATGAAAAATGTATACATTAATATAACAAACTATAGAATCAAACAATTAATTAGTTTAATTAGTAATATATTACCTCAAGTCTCACTTCTCTATTTCTATGACGGACGATATTCTTCTTAAAAGTCGGTCCACGACGCCTCATATTTTTCTTGGGCTCGGTCCCACTACCATGACTAGGAGATGGCATTTACCTGTAACAAAATTAGACACACAAGTAAAAACGTCAATTCACAATCATACAAGTTTATTTACAGAAATCGATGAATGTAAATTTAATTGATCAAGAAATTAAAAAAAAACAATGACTACATACATATTTAAGTCATTCTTTTTCTTTTCGTCGTTGGATTGAGATTTGCGTCTCTCTTTTTGGTATGAAATAATGGATTGACCCAAAGCCCCTCATCATGATCATTTCTAATATACATATCATCCTCTCTAGTTGGATTAGCCTCGAGTGATTGTGATGTCCCGGAGAAAAGATCATCCTCAATATCAGCATCTTCATGTGATTGATCATTAATCTCATTAAGAATCATTTTGTTCGACAATAGAAAAAAGGACCAATTTGTATCAGCTGGATAGGTGACATAGAACACTTGTTGAGCTTGCGATGCTAAAATAAAAGATTCATCTTTATACCCCACTTTATTGAAATCCACCGACATGAACCCCAACTCATCCATTTGTACACCGTTATTATTTTCAACCCACTTACATTGGAACACAGCACCCAAAACATCGTGTAATCCAACTCCCATATGCGTTCAATGACCCTGAAGTATGACATGTTTGCGTATATGGGGTTTCTGTCTTTGGCACTTGAGAAATGCATAGATTGAGCTATAAGAGTCACCCCACTATTTTGCATTGTACTCCGATCATCTTGTTCTTTTGTATAGAATGTGTATCCGTTCATCAGATAACCGGTGTAAGAGAAAACATGTACAGTTGTACCCTTCGCTAACCATCTTAATCTTTCCGAAACTGAAGTAGGATTTACAGTCAACTCTACAAAAATATGATCTTTAAGCCACATTATAAAACAACGATTGTGTTCCCTTGTTAACCAAGTTTGACTCTTATTTGGATAAGAACTCTTAAGTAGGTCCTTGTGTTTTACAACAAATGGCTCAACCTCATTGGCATTGTGAAGAACATATAAATGTGCTTGCTCCCATTCTATCCTTGGTATAGCAATATTTCAGTTCCAGTAATCCGTTGCCCTATGGTTCTTCCTCTATGACGAGACATTGGCATCCCAACGGAATATTCAATATTGGATAAGTATTCGGCACAGAATTCAACCGCTTCTTCGACTATGTACCGTTCAACAATACAACCCTCTGGACGTGATCGGTTTTTCACATACCCTTTTAATATCTTCATGTAACGCTCAGACGGATGCATCCATCTCATATAAGCTGGCCCACACAATTGTGTCTCTCTAACCAGATGAGCGGTTAGATGAACCATTATGTCAAAGAATGAAGGTGGGAAATACATCTCAAGCTCACACAGAGTCACAACAATTTCTTTTTGCAATGCTGGCAACTTTCCAAGGTCAATCACTCTGCTGCAAATTGCCTTGAAGAAGAAACAAAGTTTAGTTAAGGTCTCCCGCACTTTCTTGGGCAAAATGGATCGTATACTGATGGGTAACAAATTCTCCATGATAACATGGCAATCATGGGACTTTAGACCCTTTAACTTGAGATCTTTCATTGATACGAGGTTCCTAATGTTTGAAGAGTACCCCTCTGGAACCTTAACTCCATGAAAAAACTTACACAAAGCAATTTTCTCTTTTCTAGATAGAGTATGAGCGGCCGGAGGTAAATATGTATGTTTCCCCTTCTTTACCGGTCCCAATTCTCGTCTCAATCCTATACTAACCAAGTCCAGCCTTGCATTGATGCCATCTTTAGTCTTCCCTGGCACATTGAGTAAGGTACCAATGACACTATCAAATATATTTTTTTCAACATGCATCACATCAATGAAATGTCTTACGTATAATTACTTCCAATACGGGAGCTCAAAGAAAATAGACCTTTTCTTCCATCCTCGTGTAACAAGCTCTCCCGCAAAAGGTTTCCCGAATTCAATAGTCATATCTTCTACATTTTCAAACAGTTGCGCACCCGTCAACGACAAAGGAGCTCTACATTCTTCTGTATTCCCATTGAATGCTTTTCTCCAAAATCTATAATGATGACTTGAATGCAAAAATCTACGATGCCCAAGGAAGACATTCTTCTTACCATGTTCCAACCGCATCCAATCTGTACTATCTTCACATATAGGACATGCACACCGACCTTTGGTACTATATCCCGACAGATTACCGTATGCCGGAAAATCATTAATTGTGCTTAAGATCATAGTCTGCAAGGTGAAACTTTCTTCTCTATACCCATCATATACATCTACACCTGTCTCCCACATTTGCTTCAAGTCTTCAATTAAAGGAGCCAAGTATATGTCGGTATCATTTCCTAGCTGTTTGGGCCCAGAAATTAACAAAGACAACATCATATATTTGCGCTTATGCAAAGCCATGGAGGTAGGTTATAAATCACCAAAATCACAGGCCATGTACTATGAGAGCTACTCTGAACACCATGCGGGTTAAATCCGTCAGTAGACAATGCAAGTCGTAGGTTTCTTGGTTCTTGCCCGAAATCAGGATAATCATGATCAATTTTTTTCCATTGAGGAGAATCTGTCGGGTGACGCAGTTTGCCATCTTTAATCCTCATGCCATGTCAAGTTTTTTGCATCTTCTGAACTATGGTACAGGCGCTTAAATATGGGAATTATGGGAGAATACCACAAGAATTTCTCTGGAGCCGATTCGTTCTTCTTATAACATGAGGCATTACACTTAGGACACGTCTTTAACTTTGCATAGTTCTTCCGAAATAAAATGTAATCGTTAGGACAAGCGTGTATCCTCTCATAGCTCATGCTAATAGATCATAACATTTGTTTAGCCTCATATGTTCGATTAGGAAGCACATTATCCTCCGGCAACATATCTTTGAATAGTGTGAGTAAGTCCGTAAAGCTCTTGTCAGTCCATCCATTGCCCGATTTCAAGTTATACAACTTTAGCATCGCTGACAATCTTGTGAATTTAGTACAACCCTCATACAACGGTTTCTCAGCATCACTTATTAACTTCTCAAACATCTGAGGACAATTACGGATCTCTTCTTCAACCGCCTGTGCCATCTCCTCAAAACGGTCACCCTCAAATGTATTTGTACCGGTATCATCTGACACATATCTCCCACTATTACCCATATCACTAGACTCACCTCTCCTCTCACCATGCTTTGTCCAACAGGTATAACTTTGATCATTTCCATAACACTAAATGTCCTTCCAACTCAGCTACACTAACCCGTCTTGTATAACAACAACTTAAACAAGGACATACGATTCTACTAGGGTTTTCTGCATGCCCAACTGCAAACCTAATAAAATCTTGCACTCCCTCCTTATATTCCTTCGACAAACGATTGGCAGGCATCCACTTCCGATCCATATTTTCACGATCTACCAAAAGTTTTGAGAGGTTGACGTCTACATTCAATGAGTACTACATGCATGCATGGTGCATAGTCTACTTGATACTATAGGGTGGGGTTCCTATCCTATCCAAGATTGTAAATTTCGCATTATATTATTGTATATCTTAATTACTTCTTGTTCTAAGAAAAAATTGGCAGCATTTCCCCTTAGTTCTCCAAGCACACAACTTAATTTAGGTGGTATTATGACCCAAATTAGGTATGTACCCAGAGAACAATGAGAAAATACAAACCAATGACATTCTTAGATCAAGAAGGAAATAATACATATACTAATATGGATTGAATGCGAAGTTACAATCTCAGACTGTCCACTTTGGACAATTCAAGAACAACTTGTATATTATGCCAAAAACAATATACAAATCGTTCTTGAACAGAAAACTAAGGTTAATGCATGTGTATACTGATGCTAAAATAAACATGTTTATTCAAATCAAACAGAAACAATAAGGAATAAGAGATTGAGACCGTTAGACTTACCTCATAGAAGCTCCAAACAACCAAGAAAACTCAGAACTCGGAATAGTATCCAAGAAAACACACCTGTAACACCAAAATCCATTTTTAAAATACATTCCCAATATTAAAAGTATAATCTATACATTCCAAATATTAACAATATAATTTAATGTGAACTGCAAGAGGCTTCCTTATGGTTGTGTGGTGCAAGATATGACTAAATGGTTACTCACAGGGCTTTTGCTTTTTCCAAGCTACTATTTAAAAATCTCCTAGTTTGAAGTCTAGTGACTACTCATTATATACCAATATACCACTTTATTAGTGACTACAAACTATATATCAGGTAAACTAGGTATGCTCTCAAGCCATAACACTCTTCTTAACAGTTCCATACAACTCTACTAAGCTTAAAATTATGCACACACAAAATTGTCCACAAATTATGTATAAGTTCCAACTAAAGTATTGCAAAAGAAACTAATTACCAAATGTACAAAGCTAATATCTGTTCAAGAATGGTTTAAAGGATAAAATTTTTTGATACAAGTTCATAGTTGCAGACCCTTAATTTCTTAAATAACGAACTCATCGCATCATTGCATTTTATCAAACTCATTTGAATTTCTATTAACAGTAGCAAACTCAAGCTTCTTGTTCCCAGAATTTTATTCCCAATATCAAACAATATGGCACATTATTAAGAGTGAAAGATAGAGAAAAAGATAGAACAACACAATATGACCTTTTTCTTTAATGAATACAGGGAAGCAGAGAACAACACAGTATACAGGGAATGAGGGGGTTGCAGGGAAGAGAGAGGTGTTACCTGGGAGCTTGCAATGAAGTGGGGGGCTTGCAGGGGCAGAGAGCAAACTGGTCCTCGCGGTGGTTCTCGCGTTGGGTGAAGAGAGAAGGTGCACGAACAATGCAGGTGAGGTTAGGGTTTGAGAGGGTTGCGATGGTCCTCGCTGTGGTCCTTGCGGTGGCAGTGGTGAGTGAGAGTGGTGTTTGGGGGGAGGATGAGAGGTTCTAAACTTAGGTTGTGCATGGAGGGAATGAGCAGTGGTGAGTGTGTTTTGTTTGAGCGCGCGAGGTGAAATATACGTTATGACAATATTAATTAGGGAAAAAGAGAATAGACAGCGCTTCCTCAAGGAAGCACTAAGGAAGCGCTGTCTATTCTCACACCTTAGACAGCGCTTCCTCAAGGAAGCGCTGTCTATTCCCTTTTCAACCTTTTAACAGCGTTTTCTTGAGAAAGCGATGTCTATTCTCATACTTATGACAACGCTTCCTGAAGGAAGCGCTATTGCACATTCTCCGCCTCATTAAACACAGCGTTTCACTGGAAAACGCTATTGAATGTGCGCTTCCAAAGGCATAATCTGGCGTAGTGACCTCATTGTACATTGCAATACGATTGAATATACAGAAAACATATTTTTGTCTTCTCACCTTTAGTTTCTACATGGTATCAAGAGCTTAGGTCTCTGTCTCCTTTCTGGTTAAGGTCTTTGTCTCTCTTCCGTCATTTTTTTCTTGGTGTTTTTTGATCCATCATCGTTCCTCTTCAGTTGTGACACTTCCGGACACCGCCAAGTCTCACCGCCCATACCGCTGCGATCGTCGTAAGCTGATCTGCTTACCTGTGAAATTTCGCCGCCACCCGACACTGAACGCGCCATCACGCGCCGTCCTTTCCTACGCTCGTGTGATCCATGCGCCTTTGGTGCTGCTGATCACGCCCGCCCGCGACGACCCGACTCGCCTGCTGGACCCGCTCGCTGACCCATTGTTGACCGTTGACCGTCATCCAGAACTGTTGACCATGTGTTTGGCTCCGTTGACTATGTGTTGACTACCCCTTGTTGACCCTTCCTTAAGTATTTTGGTAAGATCTTTCTATTTTTACACTCAGTTTTCGTCAATTCTGCTCCGATCGTGATATTATTTGAATTTATTGTGCTATGATGAAAAGATTTTGTCGTCATTGCTATAAGTTTGGGCATTCCTTCTCCGATTGTCCTGCTATTAAATGTTACAATTGCCTGAAAAAGGGTCATATTGCTGCAAATTGTTGTTGATACTGTAAGAAATCAGGACACGTGATTCAGAAGTTGTCCCACTCGTCCTCCACGATCTTACCAGAACAGGAATAAACCTCGTCCCAGTTCTCCTACCTGCCAATGAATCTACGGGTTCTCCTTCCCAAACTCCACATGCATTCTCCATCGGTGATCTTGCATCTCTTCTTAAGAGACTTATTCCTTCCTTTGGTAATGGCAATGGTAATACTCCTGTAGCCTTTTCCACCACATCAGGTAACACTAAATGGTATTTAAACTCTGCCTATTGTAATCACATGACTTCCACATCTCATCTTTTTTCGTCCTTATCTGAAAATGATATTGCTCGTTCCATACATAGTGCTGATAGATCTCTTATATGTGTAAGTCATAAGGGTTCTATTTCCTTGTCTAATCTCAGTTTACCTGACACATATCTCACTCCTAAGATAAATTTTAACCTTATATCTGTTGGTCAATTATGTGATCTTGGTTATGAAGTCACCTTTTCTTCTTCTAGTTGTCGTGTGCAGGACCCGCGTATAGGACAACTCACAGGGACTGGATGTAAGATCAGAAGGCTATTTAAGCTCACTAACCTGCATGTTCCTCCTGTGTCCAACATTTGTGCCGCTTCCACCACCTCTCCCATTGAGCTTTGGCATCAACGTCTTGCTCATAATTCTCTTGGCAAACTGCGTCCTCTTGTGTCTCAGGGTCTTTTAGGATCTGTTTCAACCAAGTCTCTTAATTGCACTGCTGTCAAACTGCTAAACAACCGACTTTAAAATTTAATAATAGTTTTTCTATTTCAGTTCCACCATTTGATCTTGTGCATTATGATATTTGGGGCCCGGCTGGCGCACCTACTATGGGATGATCTCGATATTTTGTGTTATTTGTTGATGATTACTCTCGTTTTACTTAGATATACATGATGAAAAATCGTCATGAACTTACACAAATTTACATTAACTTTGCCAATATGATTCGAGCACAGTTTTCTAAAGTCATTAAGATTTTTTCGCCGAGATAATGCCATGGAATATCGTGATTCTTAATTGCTATCTTTTCTTGATGAGCAGGATACCTTGTTCGAGTTTTCATGTCCATATACCTCTCAATATAATGGTCGCGTTGAGAGAAAGCATCATCACATTCTTTACTCTGTCCGTGCCATGCTTATCTCAGCCTCTTGTCCTGAACGTGCCTGGGGTGAAGCTGCTCTTACCGCTGTCCATGTTATCAACCGTCTCCCTTACTTTATCCTTGGTAATGTTTCTCCTTTTGAGCGTCTTTATCACACTACACCAGATTATAAATCACTTAAGGTCTTTGGTTGTGCTTGTTTTATCCTTCTCCAACCTTATGAATACACTAAACTTGAGCCTCGCGCCCATCTTTGTTGTTTTCTTGGTTTTGGCACAGAACACAAAGCTTATCGTTGTTGGGATCCGATATCTCAGCGTATCCGTATCTCCCGTCATGTTGTCTTCTTGGAACATATAATGTTCTCTTCCTTGTCCAAGTTTAAGTCAATTCTAGGCACTTCCACTGCTCTTTTCACTAACCCTGATGTTGATTACTTTCATAGTGACACAGATGCAGGTTCCTCCAGTGAGCTCCCAGTCCCTTCCGATGTTTCCTCTGTTTCTGATGATGTTGTTCCAGCCTCTGATCCTGCACCTCCCACCGTTGAGCGTCTTCATAGGGTAATAACACCACCTACCTATCTTCGTGATTACCATTGTTTTTCAACTATGTTTCACCTTCATGAACCACAGTCCTATAAGGAAGCCTCTAGCGACCCTCATTGGCAGCAAGCTATGCAAGACGAATTACAAGCATTGGTGAAAACTCATACTTGGGACCCAATTGATCCTCCTTCTGGTAAGCCTCTTGTAGGATGAAAGTGAGTATATAAAATTAAGACTTTCTCCGATGGTTCTATTGAGCGGTACAAAGCCCTTCTGGTAGCAAAAGGGTTCACTCAGGATTATGGAATTGATTATGAAGAAACTTTTGCCCTTGTTGCTAGCATCACCTATGTTCGAATTCTTCTTGCCATTGCAGCCGCTCGCCAATGGCCACTTACACAAATGGATGTCAAAAATGCCTTCCTAAATGGTGAGCTCGAATAAGAGGTTTATATGTGTCCTCCTCCAGGATACACTTGTCCGACCAACAAAGTTTGTCATCTTCGTAAGGCTCTTTATGGTCTCAAACAAGCACCTCAGGCTTGGTTTTCTAAATTTCACGGCACTATCAGCAAGTTGGGTTTCTCTTCTAGTGGTCATGACTCTGCTCTTTTTCCTCATAAGACAGATAATGGTACTGTTGTCTTGCTTCTTTATGTTGACGATATGATTATTACTGGAAATGATTCTGCCGGCATTGTTGAACATAAGCAGCTCCTGAGTCAACATTTTGAGATGAAGGATCTTGGACCTCTAAGTTCTTTTCTGGGGCTTGAAGTGTTATCTTCTACTGATGGCTTATTTCTCTCACAGGCTAGGTATGCTTTGGATCTTGTCTCTCGAGCAGGCCTCACTGATAGTAAAATCGAACACACTCCTCTTGAACCTAATGTTTGATTTACTCCTCAGGATGGAACCTTGCTAGATGATGTCACTCTCTATCGTTAGCTAGTAGGCAGTCTGATTTATCTTGCAGTTACCCGACCAGATATCTCCTATCTTGTTCATCTGGTTATTCAGTTCATGGTTGCCCCACGTACCACCCGTTATGCTGCTATCCTTTGCATTATTCGGTATATCAAAGGTACTTTGATTTATGGCCTTCATTACTCTATTGCATCTCCTTTGACTCTTTGAGCCTACTCTGATGTTGACTGGGTCGGTGATCCCACTGATCGTCGCTCCACAACTACTTTTTGCATTTGTCTTAGGGATTCTCTTATTTCTTGGTGAAGCAAGAAGCAAACTCTGACAACTCGCTTCGCTCCAACACTGAAGCCGAATATCGTGCACTTGCTGATACTACTTCTGAAATATTGTGGCTCCGTTGGCTTCTTGCTGATTTAGAGATACCTCAGTCTTCCTCCACTGATCTTTATTGTGACAACCGTAGTGCCATCCAAATTGCCCACAATGATGTTTTCTATGAGCGCACCAAGCACATTGATATTGATTGTCACTTCATTCGTCCACATGTTCTACGTGGTGATCTTCATCTTGTCTCCACTGGCACTCTTGATCAGCCGACTGATTTGTTCACCAAACCTCATTCTCCCTGTCGCTTCCGGACTTTATTGGCCAAACTCAAGTTTGTTACTGTTGAACCCACTTGAGTTTGAGGGGGGATGTTAAGATATTGTTATTATGGTGATTGATTTGTTATTGATATTGTAATTGATTAGGATTGATTTGTTATTGATATTGTAATTGATTAGGCTTTTATGTGCATTTATTGTATAGGATTTTTTTTTTTTATTCTCTTGTCTCCTATCCTGCCCTATAAATAGGAGCACCTCATTGTATATTGCAATACAATTGAATATACAGAAGACATATTTTCGTTTGCTCGGCTTTAGTTTCTACAAGGGAGATTCAAAAACCCCACTTTCTGGACTTGGAGTGTTTGCGTGAAGAAAGATTCCAGTTTCTTGGCTTCCTTGATGCGGCCAATCTCTCTCAGTTTCTCTCCACCACCGAGGACATCTATCCTGAACTGGTATGCGTTTTCTACTGCAATCTTCGGCTAGTGTATGACGTGCTCATCTATGAGGTATGCCACAAACCCATTCATCTTTCTTCTGCTGATTTTGGGAGGATTGTAGGGCTGCCTTATGGTGGCCCCCAGGTAACTGCTAAGGGTCTTGTTGCACCCTTAGATAGTGAGTTTGTTCGGCTGAAAGCCACAAAGGCTTTATTGAGGAATCCAAATGAGGTCACTTATAGAGAAATTACTGCTAGACATATGCATGTTGAGAGTAGGCTTCTACATCATGCTGTTCACTACAAGAAAATCCTGTAATATCGACGGCCGTAACGGCGTCGGTAATTCATGAATTTTCGACGGTTTAGGCCTTCAGAAAAAGTTAAATTTGTTTACCGACGGCTATATCCGTCGGTAAATTTACCGAGGACTAGGCCGTCGGTAAATCCATCGGTAGTTTTTGGCGCATATTTTCCTGCTCAATTACCAATGGCCTAGGCCGTATGTAACCTTACCGACGGTTTAATCCGTCGGTAAATTGAAATGTGACCGTTAGTTTACCGACGGCTTAGGCTGTCGGTAAGGGTTTGGCCGTCGATAACCAAATGTGATTGTTAGTTTACCGGGTATTTTGCCTTACCAACGGCCTAATAAGGCCTAAGCCGTCGGTAAACATCCACTTACATGAGGCCCGCGCCTTCTCCCTCTCATTTCTCTCCCCCTCCCTTCCTATTCCGCGTTCTCCCCTCCGCCGTCACAGCCACCGCCACCATCTCCTCTCCTCTCCTCTGCATCTTCTCTCCTCGCCGCACCACCACCTCTTCGCGGCCCACCACCACCTTGCCACACCACCAATGCGCCGGCCACCACCACAACCGCCAGTACCACCCCACCAGCTCGCCAAACCACCCCTTGCCAGCACCACCTTGCCATTGTTTGCTATCTCCATGTCTAGTCAGTCATTTCAAAATCCCCCATTGGATTGTATTGTTTTTCTTTGCATTACTGTATTGTTGCTGAGCATGTATTATGTTGCTGAAATTGTAGTTGCTGAACATGTATTATGTTGTTGAAAATGTAGTGTCAAACTATGTATTGCTAGTGAAATTATGTGCTCTGTTATGTAACCTTTATGTAACCTTTAAAATCATGTAACCTTTATAATTAGATCATGTAACTTGTCAAAACTATGAATGGAACTTAGATAATTATTGTTCTATCTCAGATGATTACTCATAATTATTTTATTATGTTATTATTTTATTATTTCATCTTTACATTAAATTGCTTTATAGACACATGGCATCCGGAGGACGTGATCCACTGCCTCCCATACCACCCACAGGTGGTAAGGGTAAGGGTGTCAACACTGCTTGTAGTTCGACTCATCGTCGAACCAGGGCATCTCGCATTGTTACTCGTGACGTTGTAGACGGTTTCGTGTCTATCCCTTCGACATCTGTCCCTACTGTGTCTGCATTCTCATCACGGCCGCCTGCACATACATAGCGACCACATACACCACGGGCAGCACCGCTTCCACCGGCTGCATCTACTCCATCGGTTTTACCTACGCCATTCACAGCATCCGGGATCGATATGATTCCCACCCCGGGGTTTGTGACACACACACATCGGGGCGCTTCTAGTTCAGCTGGTGTGGGTGTATCGTCACCTGGACATCAGGCTACAGAGCAGGAGCAAGATTATAGTCCAAGGTATACACCCTCACCTTCAGAGGCGGATGTGGAGGAGGAGGAGGAGGTTGAGATCATGGCCGATGGTCGACCTATCATCAGGCCATCTGGTAAAGGGTAAGAATTAATAAAATAAATTTATTCAATTTTAATTATATGTTTTTACTTGATATTGATTCACATGCTTTTATTGTTAAGGTTACTTCCTTCGAAGGTAGTTTCGAAGAACATCACTGCAGTTATTGAGTCGATGTTCCATTATCCTTGGGTCACCTGGGGACAGCTCAAGGACAATGAGAAGCTGAGTTTCTTTAACGCTTATAGAGTAAGTTGAAATTTTCAGTTTATTTAATATTTTTGGCTTATTATTTCATATAAATTATTAATATAATAAATTACTATTTATGTATTTCTAATGCAGACAAAAGTTGCTTGGAGAGTCGAGCATGAAGCATTGGTCGAGAGGAACTTTCATATGAAGGCCTCCCATCGCCTATTCGATATGCTCAGGGCAGCTCGCTTAAGGGGCGAGCGACCCTCATGGATGGGAGATGCTGTCTGGGATGCCCTATGCCGCCATTGGATTACTGATGATTTCCAGAAAAAAATCAGCCCAAGCAAAGAAAAATAGGGCATCAGAGAAGGGTGGGAGCCTGCACACAAGAGGTTCCGTTAGCCAGGCGAAGCACTGTGAGCGTCTGGTACATTTATTCATATTTAATACATATGTTATTCGTATTGTTTTTTAATTATTGTTTACTTATAATTTATGTTTGTGTACGTACAAGCTAGGGACATAAAGGGACCAGTGCCGATTAGCGAGCTCCACCGCTACACCCATACTAGGAAGGGTACTGGCGAGTATGTAGATGAGCGTTCTAGGCGCACACAAGTAATACCTCATTTATTAATAGTTTTGAAATGTATGGTTTTATTATATATAGTCTCCATTAATTTATTTGATTATGCATAACAAGAGGAGTTCGAGGAGAGGATGTCTCAGGCAACAACATCTTCCTCCACCCCACTTGAGCCCGAGGAGCAGCGACGGCTTGCACTGCGTGTTTGGGCTGAGGTTGTTGGTGGCAAGAAGAAAGGTCATCTTTACGGTGCAGGAGACCCTTCCGGTAACTATCGGAAAGGATATTCGAGCTTGAATATCAGCGCCACAGCATCCACAGGAGCCAGTCACCACGCTGATCAGGAGATTGCTGAGCTGAGGCGGAGACTGGCTGAGTCTGAGCGACGTGCCGAGGAGCGTGAGCGGCGGATGGAGCAGATGCTACAGAGCATACACCAAATGCACCAACAGCCTCCTCAACAGCAGCCCCTCAGCAGCACCCCCTATCCAGATCAGCCAGCCGGTCGCACCAGTGCCGATGATGATGAGGAAGACTCTTTCGATGATCTTATCCAGTCTCCTCATTATTATGATAGAGATTATTAGATTTTCTTATTAGTTTTTTTATTTATATTTTTATGTATTGTAAGAACATATGCTATTTATTATTTAGATATAATTTTAAATGTTTTAATGTTATTTTTAATTTTATTTTGCATTATTTATTTATTTAATATTTATAAATAATTAATAACAAAGAAAAATATTTAATAAATATAAAATATAATTTATTAATAATTAAATAATCATTTAAAATGTGATTAAAAAAAATTAAATATACCGACGGCCTAGGCCATCGGTAAAGTACTCCAGTCATTACTAACGGCTAGACGGGCATAGCCGTCGATAAACTATTGACGGGACTATCGACAAGCCTTTTTCTGTTGGATAATGGGCCGTCGGAAATCCATCGGAAATGTGTAGTTACCGACGGTTTTTGTTGATTACCGACGGTTTTTGGCCGTCGGTAATCAACTGTTTTCTTATAGTGATTGCTAGACTATTATTCCCTAGAAGGAATAGTTTTTCTCATTTGCTTAAGATTGATGTTGCCCTGCTTTGGTTGCTACAAAACAAGAAAGTTGTAAATTGGGTTGGCTTGGTAATGCAACATATTTATGATAATAGAGTTGGAGGTTCTTTGCCATATGGGCACTTAGTCACTTGCATTTTGAGGCATGCACGAGTAAACCTAACTGGAGAAGAAAAGTTAGATGGTCTAAAGTATCAAGGCATGTTCAACCAAGGCACCATAAATTAGATGGCCATAGAATTTTATGGAAACCAATGGCAATATAAGCCCAAGAGAAAGAAACTAGTTGATTTTGGTACTGTTGCTTGGGCATCCTCTCATGATGCTAGTTCCTCCTCTCAGGCTCCTACTCCTCCACCTGCTGCCTCCTCGGACATGATAGAGTTACTACAGACTATTCTCACGGAGGTTCGTGCTAACACCTGGGCCATTGGCCAGCTATCTCTTAGGGTGGAAAGCATGGAGAAGCGCATGTATGGGGCTTATATCATCTTTGACAGCCTAATTCGAGCACCGCCACAGCCTGCACCTACCCATGATGCATCTCTTAGCAGCAACAGCAATGATGATGAGGATTAGTTCCTCTTTATTTATTTTTTTTGTTATTCTGCTATAATTTGTTTTTTTTTTTTTTTTACTCTGTCATCCTTTTTGAGAACTGTTTATATTATGACGGTCTTTTGTTTTGACTACTTGCATATATGTTCTTTATATATGCTTTACTTTTAATTATTTCCCGCTTTTTGATAATGCCAAAAAGGGGAGAGTTATATGATTACATGTTTCAAGGGGAGTAGATTTGAATTTTGCATAGAGTAAGGGGCAGTATAACATATTTCTGTGTGCATTAACCCTGATATTTAAATTGCTTTAATATTCTAACCTGTTTCTTTGGCAAATCCCTCATTAAGATGTTTTTCATCATCAAAAGGGGGGGAATGTGAATATATGCCTTGATAGGAATATTTGAGTTCTGATGAATGACAGAAGAAATCCTAGAAGGATCAGGTTGGAAAAAGCGGAAAAGGAATATCAAGAAGATCAAGTCTTTCAAGATGGGGTTAAGGGAATCTTGTTCGTTGTATTGATTGTTTTAGATTAATTTGTTAGTGGTTATAAAGCTCTCACAATTAAAATCAATCACACACACACTAACCTTTCAAAATTAACTTAAATGGCTTGTTTTGAAAGTAATGAGAATATCAATATAGCTTGTCAAAAAAAAAAAAAAAAGAGAATATCAATATAGCCATTGGGTTTTCAAAAATCAGTTTAGATAAAATTGATAATCGATTATGTCATTAGTATAATCGATTATATATCTTCTATAAAACTGGTTTCTAAAACAGAGAAGACAAAAAGTGCATTTGTTTAAGATTATTTGATGATATAAATCATTTTTGTAAGTTAAAAATTATTTTTATTGGTTTTAATTGGGTTTGTTTAAACTATTTTAGGAAATCATTTTTTAAAAAAAAATCATTTTTATGACTAAAATGAAAAGCTAATCCCATTGGCTTTTGAAAAAAAAAAGAAAAAAGCCTGTGATAGAATCTCTTTTCCTTTAAAAATTTATTTTTATGATGTAAACAGACGTAAAATAGTTTCTCATTTTCTTTAAAATCTCTAAAACATAATCTTTAAATTATTGAATGTCAAAATCATTTTTTTAATCCGTACCAAACGGGCTCATAATTGATTAGTATAATCGATTATGCTCTTATGCGTATAAATGAGCTTTAAACAGAGAGCTCCTACTTGATTAATATAATCGATTATAATGCGTCTTCCACTTTAGCGTGTTTCATGTGATCAAATAATCGATTATGCCTATGCAATAATCGAATATGACACAATTAGCTTGTTTTTAAAATGGGCTTAAACCTAATTCTTATGAGTATAATTGTTTCTCTGTATAAATAGGAATACTAAGGCTTAAATCAACACAATACTCTAATCCTAATTGCACTATAACTTTGTTGAAATTCTTTCTCATCACTCTCACTATTTCTTACCTTGATGATTTTATTTTTAGAGCTTTATACTCCATATAAGTGACATTGTATTGTGCTTCAATTAGTGATTTTAATTTGCACTATTTGAGTGCTACATTTCTTCTTAAATTTTTATTCTCTTTTATTGGGCGTGACTTCTACAGTATTCAAAGAGAGGTTATATCTCTTGAATTTGAGGCTCTTGCACAAAGGGAGGTGATATCTCATTATTTGCATGGAGGGCGCTCTTGGTTGTAAAGGTTTCTACCTTATCGTAGTTTAAAAGCTAAATATAACATTCACTACCCCGCATACGATAAATATAAAATAAATCATATAAAAAGTCAATAAATTAAAACCAAAGAGATAACAAGTACCACATGATCCAAAACGTACAAAACCATAACATAACAACTGCAGAAAAACATAAATAAAAAAAAACTCATATCCCGATGTCACATATCAGAACTGGTAACCACTACCAACAATACATCAGAAAACAACTAAACATAAATTCTATGCTACGAGCAAGTGATCTCCTTAGGATCACTCCTCAACAAGCTGCTCACCATCATTTGCATAAACTAAGGTACATGCAAAGAAACAACAACGATAGGAAGTAAGAAGCTATACGTATAAACATAAACGGTAATAGACTAGTTAGCAAGATGATCACACAACATATAATACATCATAATATAACAGGTCACATCATATTATATTTCATCATATCACATCAATAAACATGTTATGCAATGCAGTCCTACTTCGCTACTCCATATGCAATTTAGATCCAATAACTAATTCAGGAAGACAGTTTTGGAGTTACATATCCACATTGGTCAATAAGCAGCAATGCCAGCAGTTCACCAAACTCTTGGATAAACCTCTTGGATAGCCGATCCACGATCCACCTTACTCTCGCATGGATCACCACGATCCACCTTACCCATCGCTCGTTCCACCTAACTCTCGGATGAATCACCGCGGACGGTCAGTTCGCCATACTCTCGGACGAAATCCCCAGTCATTGTAACTTCCCCCAACTAACATCTTCATGACATGAATGCATGCAATGCTAACACACAATCAACATGGAAACCACCTCCACAAACACCATTGACAATGACTATCAACTTTGACCAATAAGCATGAAAGTGATCATAACTAACATCAATGTGCGATAACTCATCGTTTTCGTCTTAATCAACATCAACATTTTATCATCATTATTAAGTCTTATCTTATCATTATCCTGGTTTATTATCCATCCTCAAGGTCACGTTTTATAGTTCTATTTACCATATTTTTATCCCAAAAGGTTATTTAATCTCTTTTTATTCAAATATGAGAGGTATTCTTAAATCTGCTCAGTTGCACGGTCGTGCACGCTCTTAGCACGGCCGTGCACACTGTGAGCACGGGCGTACTCACTATAAACAGGAGCGTACTGAAACACCATTTGCGAAGCACGGGTGTGCTGCCCTAGAGCACAAGCATGCTCGTTCGCTATTGCACTAGCATGAGTGTACCAGATTACAAGACGTTCATGCACATTCACTGAGTACTAAGGACGGGTGTGCTAACTTTGAGCATGGACGTGCTTAACGCCATTGCAGCGTTCTCAGTTCTGGAAACTTAGAGTTTTCAAGGTTCTAATCACATCCTATGGTTCTAGACTAATCCATTGGGTATTAAACTCACCCCTCATCAATATCTTCATGTTTTATGAACATCAATTAACCGATCCTAGTCTTAGGTTCAACACTAACATTGTTGTGTCTTTGATTAACATAGTTCAACAACAGCAGTTCATCGTATCAACTCATATAATCATGGCATACAAACAAACATCGTCATCAACCAATTCATATAAATCATGGCAAGGTCATGAAACCACATATGAACAATTATCATCATATAGGTAATAATAACAAATAGGATTCATACATCAATTAAGGCATATAGCACACAAAAAGGGTCATGGGTTAACCCTCACCTTACGCTACCCCACAACCTATATGTTCATGCTAATTCCTTCTCCCCATACCTGGCATGACGATTTCTGCCTAAGAGCAAACTTGAGCGAAGTCCACACTTGACTCCTTCGAACGGGTTCAACAGGTTCAGCGAGCTTTGGTCAAGAATGCCAAAAGGAAAATGACGGTTAACTCCCAAAGCATATAATCGAAAGGGAATTAACACAAGGGTTTACAAGATTACCTTGATTAGATCTTAGGGGAACTAATCCGCAAGGTTGCCGTTTACAACGCTGACACTCAACAACCGAAGTCTGGTTCGAAATAAAGAAAACAGTTCAACACTCGACTTAGGAAATTGAAAGAAAAGAATGAAACATGGTTGGTTACCTCACCTTAGATCAACACTAAACAAACGGCTTATCTCCAATCGCAAGATAAAACACCAAGGGGATTTGTTCTTCAAGAAGAACACTCGAAACAAGAATTGGAGGTTGAAGAACACTCAAGGGATTCAATGGGAACCCAAGAGAAAGGGCGATGACTGTGACACCCGCTACCTCATGTACGATAAATATAAAATATATTATATAAAATAAAATCCATAAATTAAAAATGAAAGCTTAACAAGTACCATATAATCCAAAACGTTTAAACATAAATAGCAACTGTGGAAAATATAAAGAAAAGCAAAAACCAAATCCCGATGTCACATATCAGAGTTGGTAACCACTACCGATAATACATCAGAAAAACAAACTAAAAATAAACTAAAAACTCAGAGCAAGCGATATCCTCGGGATCACTCCTCAACAGGCTGCTCACCATCCTCTGCATAGGCAAAGGTACATGGAAAACAACAATAAGAGCAATAGGGAGTAAGGAACTACACGTATAAACATAAACGGTAATAGAGCAGTTTAGCAAGATGATCATACAACATATATATATAGGACATCATAACATAACATATTATAACACATCCCATCATTTCACATTATAAACATGCTATATGATGCAAAACTACTTCGCTACTCCACATGCAATGTGGATCCAATAACTAACTTAGGAAGACAATTTCGGAGTTACATATCCACATTGGCCAATAAGCACCAATGCCGGCAGTTCACCAAACTCGCGGGTGAACCCCTTGGATAGCCGATCCACCTTACTCTCGGATGGACCACCACGGATGCGCTTGATTTACCTAACTCTTAGATGAATCACCACGGACGGCTAGTTCGCCATACTCTCGGACGAATTCCCCAATCATCATAACTTCCCCCAAACTAACAACACTATGCCATGATGCACACAATGCTAACATACAAATAACATGGCAACCACCTCCATTAACACCATTAACAAGGCTATCAACTTTGACCAATAAGCATCAAAGTGATTTATCAACATCAAACTTGACCAATAAGCATCAAGAATGATTTAACCAACAACATTGATAACAATACGTCGTTACCAATAACATCATTGTCTTATTAACTAATCTCTTTATTAAGTCCTCGTTATTACATCTTACTTATCATTATCCTAGTTCATTAAATATCCTCAAGGTCATGTTTTATAATCTCTTATGTCATATTTTTATCCCAAAAGGTTATTAAATCTATTTTTATTTAAAATAGTGAAGTTTTGCTAATTCTAACATTGGCACGGCCTGAGCACGGGCGTGCAGACCAACTGGAAAGGGGGTGCCACACGAGAGCACGGGCGTGCTAAATAGCGTCACTTTTCTCATTTTTCCGACATGGGCGTGCTGCTGAGACCACGGTCGTGCTGGCTTTAGTGGACATAGAGCACAGGCATGCTCAACGCTGTTACAGCGTTCTCAGTTTTGGGAAATCTAGTATTTTTTCTAGATTTCAACACTCCAAATCAATCCTAAGGTTCTTGACTAATCCATTAGTATTAATCTCACCCCTCACCAACATCTTTATGTTTTATGCATATCAATTAGATTAATCTTAGTTTTAGGCTCAGCGCTAACATCCCTATGTCTTTTATTAACATAGTTTTAACAGCAGTTTCCATCATGCCGATTCATGAAATCATGGCATATCAACAACATCATTAACAATATCATAAACGTCATGTCAAGGTCATATAAATCATTTAAACAATTAACATAATGTATAAACAACCATAACAACTTCATACATCAACTAAGGCATATAGCACACAAATAGGGTCATGGGTTAACCCTCATCTTACTCAACCTTAGAACCTATATGTTCATACTAATCCCATCTCCCCATACCTGGAGTGACGATTCCAGCCTACGAGCCAACAAAAGCGAAGTCCACGCTTGACTCCTTCGAACGGGTTTGACAGGTTCAACGGGCTTTGACAAAGAACGTCAAGGCAAAAAGGATAAGTTAGTTCCCCAAACAAGAAAAAGAAAAGGGAATTAACACAAGGGTTATAAATATACCTCGATTAGATCCTTGGGGAACTAATATGCTAGTTGCCGCTCACAGCATTGGCACACGAACAACGAAGTCTGGTTTGATAAGGAGAAAACGGTTCAACACTAAACTCAAGTATTCAAAGAAAAGGATGAAAAAGGTTGGTTACCTTACCTCGAAGTAACACTAAGCAAGCAGCTTATCTCCAACCACAACGAAAAACACCATAGGGTTGTGTTCTTGATGAAGAACACCCAACAAGGATTGGAGAACGCTCAAGGATTCAGTGGGAACCCAAGAGGAAGGTCAATGAAGGCTGTTTCTAACTCTAAGAATGACCGCTATGAGTTTTAGGTCGAGCAATAGAGGTATAAAACGGATTGGGTTGAAATGGGTCGACCTAAAGCCCAAAACGCGTTTCTGGTGCGCTCGTAGAGCATAGGCGTGCTGACCTTGAGCATGGGCATGCTGACCAATTATCACGGGCGTGCGGCACTAGAGCACAGGCGTGCTGTCCTCTCAGGATCACTGATTTGACTGGTTTTAAGGTTAATTACCCTAAAACATGTTCTTAAACATCTAATGCAAGCATAACAACACACAACATATATATAATAAACATATACAAGCATAGAGGTGAAAAGCAGGGTCTTACAATGACGGCCGGTTCAAAAGTTAGGAATGATGGTTTTGTGTTTTAGGTCGAGCAAAAGAGGTATAAAAGGTATTATAGCGAAATGGGCTGACCAAGGAGCCCAAAACACGTTCTGGTGCGCGTGCGAAGCACGAGCGTGCTGACCTCAAGCATGGGCGTGTTGGCCAACAAGCACGGGCGTGCTCACCTAACAGAAACATTGATTTGGCTCGTTTCTAAGGTTAACTACCCGAAAACACGTCCCTAAGCACCTAGCATAAGCATATCAAACATATATAACATATAACAACAAGGATAAACACATACAAGCTTAAAGGTGAAAAGCAGGGTGCTACATTAATTATTGAGTGAAAACCCTTAGTGTTTGATCTTGGGGACTGAACGTAAGCTACTTGGGTGTTTGGTAGTCAAACCAGGATAAATCTATGTGTCTTTTATTTCCATATTCTTTTATTATCACAGTTTACTTTACACCATTTATTTTCAACAATTTATTTTATTGCCATTCACCTTCCGCGATTTAATATTCAAGCAATTTACCTTATCTTGCTTTAATTTCAAATTGTTTATATCAAGCGCTTTATTCGCAAAAGTTTTTCAAAAACACATATCACTCACAATTCACTCTCATCTTGTTAATGGAGTCACTTGTCAACAAATCTTAACTATGTTTTGATACCATCTTAGAATTTGGGCTTTAAGCTTATATAACTGAACCCCAAAAATTAGCTCAAGAGGTGAGGATTGCCCAAACCTTATAAGGACTACTTTGGTCATATCTCTAACCGGTGTGGGATCTCAACATATACATTAAAATTATGATAACATCTTTTGGTCACCCTATGTTGCTCACTGTTTGAATATCCATATAAAGGACATTAATAGCATGTCTCATGTGGAAGATCTTGCATCAAAGGCTTCAAAGTTGTCTTTGTGTACAATAATATGATTTTCTTATCTTGACTTAGGAAAAGAGAATGTCAAAGAGAAATTGTATGTCCGGGAGTGACTCGTTTTGCTACTACTTTTGATATGAGCCAAGAGGGGGCAATTCAAGTTTGCAACAAGAGGAGGCCAAAGCATTCAAGTCCAAGTGACCTTATGCCTCGTTTTGATTGTAACTTGTTTGTCCACCAACATGCTGCCCATATCACTAAATTCTGGATCCTCCAGACTATTGAGTGAATATGGCTGCGGATGCTTCAGAACGTGAAGTAACAACTTCTCAACCAAGGTTTTGCTGGCCATGTTGATTTAACTTTTTGTATCAATGGTCAAGCTACACACCATGTCCTTCGCAAAGCATCTAGAATAAAAAATATTCTTCCTTTGCTTGACTTTCATGAATAACAAACACTAAATTCAACCAATGCCTAAGCTTTGATACCACTTGATGACAATCAAATGGTGAGGTTGCCTTTTGAAGATCTTACGGTTGAATTCAAGACATGATAATTTCGTGCTCTTTGTATAGGAATAAAATGAAACAACATAAAAGTGAAGAAAGTAAGAAAATGGAAAGAAAGAGATAGTGTAGGCGCCACAAACCAAGAAGGTTTGATAAGCCAAATGATGTTCGCCACAAGAAACTTGGATTCTTGATAAGAACTAAAGCTTGGTTCAACCAAGAACCTAGGAGAAACAATTCTCACAAATGGAATTAATCCAAACTCAACATCTAAGTTATCTTATTCCATGTTTCTAGGTGCATACATATAGTAGTGGAAGGCATGAAGATGCCATCAAAATGTCACCATAAAGTGACTTGACCCCACTCATAATATATAATAATTCCTACTAAAAACTAATTAAAAGAAAAGAACCATAACCACCAAATAAAGACTCACTAATGTGTGGCTATTAACTCCATAACCACCATATAATGACTCTCCAATAAGTGGCCAAACATTCCATAACATCCCAAGGAGTTACTAAGGCATGCAGCCAAAAGTTAACCTCCTTTCTTATCATAAAAATCGACCCCACCATCATACAATAGCCAAATAACATATTGAAATAAAAACTGAAGACAAGCCTAAAACAAAATGGGTCAAATCCGTCCAGAATTTCGTGCTTAATTTCTAGCCCTATTTTCTTCATGATAAAGATCGAATTAGGTCTTGATTATAGAAATACAACTTATAGAAAATTCGTTTATCTTTCTAACGCCACCAAGAACACCAAAATCGGATTATCAGAGAACAAGTTACAATCAAAACGAGGCATAAGATCACTTGGACTTGAATGGTTTGACCTCCTCTTGTTGTAAACTTGAATTACCCCCTCTTGGCTCATATCATTCCGTCCTCCTTGGAAGAAATTCGACCTCGAATTTATTGCTTTTGAGAATCATCTTCATCCTCCGGGATCAAACACAACTCGTTTGAATCCATGGGATACTTCTCTTGGAATTACTTCTTCAACTTCCTTCAAAATAGAATTATCTCCAATAGGCAAAGAGTTAGCAATAGTTGTCAAACAAGCATATTTATATAGAAAGATATGCATAGGTTGTCTTGTCAAAAATGTACCTTTCGCCTTATTTTCTTTTATAAATAAACTCTCTACTTTTTCCTCAACTTTTTCCTCAACTTTTTTTTCACTTTCTTTGTTTTCCTCCTCTCCCTCTTTAATTTGAATTTTCTCATCAAAATGGGAAATTTGACTTTGCACACTCTCTTGTTCTTTTCCTTTCAATTCATTTTTTTTCTTGTTCTCTCTCAAAAATGGAACTTTTCTTTTCCTCATGAGTCAATCCCTCTTCTTTCTCATCACTTTCTTTTATCTCTCTATTTTCATCACTCTCTCCTTTCATATACATAGGATCTTTATACCCTTCTTCTTGCTCTAATGGTGCAAGAATGATTTGACAATTTTTAAATGAAAATGAGTACTTGTTGGTGCTGCAGTCACGCTTTGCTTTCCGTTGAATCTTCCATGGATGTCCAAGTGACAAGTGTCTCATTTTTGTAGGCACCACATCACAAAGCATCTCATCTTCATATCCATCGACCTTCAATGATACTGGTACTTGTTTGTCCACCAACATGCTGCCCATATCACTAAATTCTGGATCCTCGAGACTATTGAGTGAATATGGTTGCAAATGCTTCAGAATGTGAAGTGACAACTTCTCAACCAAGGTTGTGCTGGCCATGTTGATGGAACTTTTCCTATCAATGGTCAAGCTACACACCATGTCCTTCACAAAGCATCTAGAATAAAAAATATTCTTCCTTTGCTTGACTTCCATGAATAACAAACACTAAATTCAACCAATGCCTAAGCTTTGATACCACTTGATGACAACCAAATGGTATGGTTGCCTTTTGACGATCTTATGGTTGAATTCAAGACATGATAATTTCGTGCTCTTTGTATAGGAATAAAATGAAACAACATAAAAGTGAAGAAAGTAAGAAAATGGAAAGAAAGAGATGGTGTAGGCGCCATAAACCAAGAAGGTTTGATAAGAACTAAAGCTTGGTTCAACCAAGAACCTAGGAGAAACAATTCTCAAAAATGGAATTAATCCAAATTCAACATCTAAGTTATCTTATTCCATGTTTCTAGGTGCATACATATAGTAGTGGAAGGCATGAAGATGCCATCAATAGGTCACCATAAAGTGACTTGACCCTACTCATAACATATAATAATTCCTACTAAAAACTAATTAAAAGAAAAGAACCATAACCACCAAATAAAGACTCACTAATGTGTGGCTATTAACTCCATAACCACTATATAATGACTCTTCAATAAGTGGCCAAACATTCCATAATCTCTCAAGGAGTTTCTAAGGCATGCAAGCCAAAAGTTAACCTCCTTTCTTATCATAAAATTCGACCCCACCATCATACAATAGCCAAATAACATATTGAAATAAAAACTAAATACAAGCCTAAAACAAAATGGGTCAAATCCGTCCAGAATTTCGTGCTTAATTTCTAGCCCTATTTTCTTCATGATAGAGATCGAATTAGGTCTTGATTATAGAAATACAACTTATAGAAAATTCTCTCATCTTTCTAACGCCACCAAGAACACCGAAATCGGATTATCAGAGAACAAGTTACAATCAAAATGAGGCATAAAATCACTTTGACTTGAATGGTTTGACCTCCTCTTGTTGCTTGACTTGCCCCTCTTGGCTCATATCAACTTTTATTACCTTGAAAAACATTTACGATCACAAGCATGATTAGCAAGCTTTGGTTGTAAACAAGCACTTTAGTAGCCATAGACTAGTTATAGAGGAAAAATTGTGAGTGCTAGCTATATATCATTCTAGATCAAATTTGTTGGAATAATTGTCTAATCAAGGCATATTGCAAAGGAAAAAGAATGTTATACAGTAGATGTTTAAGAATAAGAAATATTTGGACAAGCCTTACACATATATTATTACGACTCGATAGGATAAGCACTTGAAGCTTAGTCTTCATACAACAACTTACTTTTTGAACTCTGCTTTCTTTTATGATGAAAAATTTTGTGAGAAGAATAGGGTCGTGCAAGCACTTCTTTATTTGTTTGATATGAGAAGCATTTTTCTTGATTTGTCTAAAGCGATTCAAGAGATGCAAGTATATTGTGATCGTTGAGGAACTTTTAGTCGAGAAAGTGCTCATAGTGTGGCTAATTAAGAAGTGTGACCTAATTAGTATGATTTTTTTTTTTTTTTTTGATTTAGGACTTTTGATTTGAATATTAACTATGGTCACATAATGAAATATATTTCTTACACTACAAGAATAATGGCTATTACTGAAGGACATTTACCGACGGCCACGACTCTGTCGGTAATTTATCAATTACCGACGACTGAATTCATTGGTAAAGTGTAAAATTCAGAACATCAGACTTTCGACCACTTTACCGATGGATAAGCCGTCGGTAATGGTAAAAGAACTTTAATTACCGGCAGATTAGTCCATCGATAAAATTGGGATGTTAATGTGCGAAATTTTGAGCGGGATGTTTACCGACGGACACAACCGTCGATAATGTCCTTTTACCATTACCGACGGATTATCCGTCGGTAGCGAGGTTCAGGTTTCCGATGGATTGGCCGTCGGTAATGCAAATAACCTTACCGACGACATTATCCATTGATAAGTTACAACGGTTACATGGTATAGACGGTTTAGGTCGTCGGTAAGTTTCATTAAGTAAGACCAAGGCTCCTCTTCCCCATTTCATTTTCCCCTTGTTGAAACCCTCCTCTCTTCTGCTCTCCCTCACCCTCCTCTTTTCTCTTCCCCCTCACCCTCGCCTGACCCTCCACCGTCCACCACCGCATGTGCACCATCCATCACCGCGAGCAGAGGCAGAGCCACCCACCGCGCGCCCTTCCCCCTGTACCACCGCGCATTGCCTCCCTCCGCCAAGACCACCACTTCACGCCCCTCTTCACAACTGTCACCGAGCAGAGGCAGAGGTGAGAGCCTCTTCTTCTTCCTTACCTTTTCTTTCCCTTTTTTTATTTGTTAATTTATTTATTTGTTGTTTGTCAATTTTTTTTAGTTCATGTTTGATTTTTTTGTTTGTTGTGTATGATTCGGTGTTTGTTGCTGGACAATCTGGGTTGTATGATTTTTTTCTTCTCAATTTTTTTGAATTATTGGGGTTAGATTGGATTTTTATGAATTCAATTGGGAATGATGATTTTGGGCAGTATGTGGTATGATATTGAATTCAATTAATTTTTTATGTTGTATGATATTTTGATTTATGAGCGGATGTATGTTACTTTAATTTCTTTAAATATTCTAGACTTAACTAAGCAAATAGGTACAATCTTTAAAACACTGGAAAATTAAAGATCAAATTAAAACATTTAGATGAAGCTTTTCCTCCCGTATACCTATAACAGCGAGGAAGTGGATGCGACAGCAGCTCGTGATGCTCGGTGAAGCACGATTGGAAAGTCGACTATGGTAGAAAAATATTCTAGAGTTAGTGGATGATACCTTTGCACATTAGACTTAAAACAAAAATTGAAAAATATGGGAGTGGGAAGAATAAATAAAATATAAATAACTAGTATTTTAATAATTAAATGAAAACACAAATGGGAAAAATATTCTAGTGTAATGAATTATACCTTGGCACATTATACATAAAACAAAAAAATGAAAAATAATTAAGTGGGAAGAATAAATAACATTTGTATAATTAATATTTTAGTAACTAAATGAAAACAATACAAATGGGACAAATGTTCTAGTTTAATGGATTATACCTTGGCACATAAGACTTAAAACAAAATAAAAAAATAAAAAAATAAACAATAAAAAAGTTGGAAGAACAAATAATATTTAAATCATAAGTCTCAATATTAATTTCTCTTAGCCTAATAAGACTTAAACAAAATTTAAATAATCTTTTTTAAATTTAATAACACTAGATTAAAGCATGAAATTTATATAAACAATTTGTTTAGAATAGTTATTTATATGTTTCTTTGCTAATTTTATTAGTCTTTATGAACTTTTTGTTGCTAAAGAGTGAGGATTTGGACAATTACTTTTACCCAAACTTGCCTCATTGAGTTCCAGTTTTATTTTCTTCTATAGTTAGTTCTTGAGCAAACCTTAGTTTCTCGTTTAAAGTTTAATATTATTGAGCACACATACTTTTTTAAGGTACCACTCAATGTATTGAATCTTGAATTGTCTACGTCGGACAGTTTGGGAAGATACTTTTCTGACACTCGTATAATAGTTACTTTTTACTTCTCATGCTTTATACTTGATGAAATTTCGGTTTGACACATTTCCACTTGTTCTCTGGGTGCATACTTGATCGCTATCAAGTCGTGTACTTAGAGACCAATAAGAAATGCTGTCGAAAATTCGTCAAATATAAGACACGAGAAGTAACAAATAACTATTATACGAGTGCGAATAAGTTTCTCTCGAATAGGATAGGGCCATACCAATTAATGAAGGGGGGAGCATGTCCTATTATTTAAGCTGTTGTGTTGCTACGGTTGCATGTATAAATATATTTTCGTTGTGAAAAATATGGATCGTCGCCCTTCGAATTGTAGTTGGGTATATGATAGGTGTTATAAGGGAAGAAGGGGTCTAAAACAATCTTTTGTAGATGGTTTTGAAGAATTTGGTACCATAGCTCGTTAGTAGGGCTTGTATATTAGTGAGGAGGGATTAGATGTCTGTGCGTTAAATGCGATTGTACAAAGATTTTGAAGTATGAGGTTGTGAAGGTCCACCTGTATAAAGTTGGCTTCAAGCCTGATTACTGGATTTGGACTGATCATGGTGAAGAGATACCAGATTTTGATTTAGCGCTTGACGATGATTGTGTGGGTGCTTCTAGCAGTAGTGTAGATGTTGGCATTGGTAAACATTTTGCCTCAATGCAGGAGATGGTGTGTGATGATCTCATGCAACATGATACATTTGAAGCGCATGAGTCAGATAACATGGAAGAGCCTACAAATGATGATGCTCAAAGATTTTATAATTTGTTGGTAAAGACAAATAAGCCGTTGTTTGAAGGGGCCAGGGACTCCAGATTATCAATGTACGTGAGGCTTTTAGCTTGCAAGTCCAATTGGAATGTGGCTGACCAAGGTTTGGATGATTTTACTAAAATGCTTTTAGACGTAACACCTATTAGAGGGGATTTACCTGAAAAGTATTATGATGCAAAGAGGTTAGTGTCAAAGCTAGGGTTGGAGGCTAAGTGGCTTGATTATTATGTGAAAGGGTGCATGCTGTATTACGATAGTGAATACGGCACAAATGATGCGGTGTTGGTTGAATGCAAATTTTGTCATGCGCCAAAGTATCGTGACCGCAATAATCGGACTAGTAACCACAAACTAGTTCCAGTAAAGGCGATGGTCTATTTGCCAATAATTCCAAGATTACAGAGAATGTTTGCATCAGTTCAAATTCCAAGTGAAATGACATGGCACCCTGAGAACAAAAAGAAGTTCAGGCGTGTTACATCATCCGTTCGATGGCGACGCTGGAAGCACTTTGATCGGACACATACTGAATTTGTCGCCAATCCACGAAATGTATGACGTGGGTTATGCTCTGATGGTTTTACCCCGTATATTCAAGCATCAGCTTCGCCTTATGCCTCTTGGCCAGTGATTATTACACCATACAATCTTCCCCCTGAAATGTGTATGACAAAACCTTATATGTTTTTGACTTGTCTTATGCCGAGCCCATCTAATCGGCAGTAAGGAAAAACTTTCACTCGAGAGCCTCTCGCAGACTCTCAGAGTTGCTCAGGAACGCTCGGGACTACCGTCAACGTCCCGACTGGATCGGGGAGCATGTCTGGGCTCGTTTGAAGGAGCATTGGGGTAAAACTGCTTATAAAGCTAAGTGTGAACAATCAAAGAAAAACTAAGCGTATGAAAAAGGCAGGAATCTGCACACTGGTGGCTCCATCTGCCAGCATGATCACGCATTCAGGATGGTACGTATATTAAAAAAATTACACTTTAAGAATTTGTTTTAAAAGTAATACTTATATATTTATTTATTAACTATTACTTGTGCTTTTGTTTGCAGTCAACGGAGCTTGGTCATCCCATACATATCGACGAGCTCTTTAAGCAGACTCATACACGGAGGGATACCAGCAAGTTCGTCGATGAGAGGTTCAGGCGGACAGTGGTGAGTCCTTTTCTTGAATTCTCTTTAGTTTATTTTTTCATCTTTATATATGACATGATGTTTCTATTTATGAATAACAGGAACAATTTGGCACCAGGTTATCTCAGGTTATGGACGATGCTGCATCCTGCACTGCCGTCTCGACATCCACCCCTCCTGACCCTATCGAGGAGCAGAGACTTCGGACCCAGTGCTGGTTGGACGTGGTCAGGGGCAAGAAGGAGGGGCAGATTTATGGGGCTGGAAACCTCGCTTGTGGTTTCCGATGAGGAGATCCCAACCTCACGCAGCCATCACATTCATCCTCCAGCCGCTCCCAAGATTTAGAGGAGACGGACGCGCTGAGACCGCGGTTGGCTGCTACCGAGGATACTGTCCTTCAGGTTAGGGAGGAGAACTAGCAGTTGAGGGGTCAAGTCCAGTCAGTGCACCAAATCTTGCAGGCTATCCTTCAGGTACTCCCACCTAAGACATGTACTGCTTTGCCGCAGCAGCTCCCTCCGGATGACCAGCAGCAGCAAGAGAGACAATAGCGAGAGCCATTAGATGACGCCTCTACGGGAGACTATATAGACTATTAGGATTATTGTATTAGTTATAGAATTTTGTTTGATTAAGCTTTTTTATGACAACGTTGTTGACTTTATATAATTTATATTTTTAAATTATATTTCATTAAATTTTGTTTAATTTAAGTTATTATAATTTATAATTATTTTAATTAATAATTTTATAAATAATTTTATATTTATTTTAATTAATATTTTTTTAATCTTATTGACAGCTATATCCGTCGGTTAATGCTCAACGACATTACCGACGACTATTTTCATCGGTAAATCTATTCAGACTCTACCACCACTTACCGACGGATATTTCAATCGGTAATCCAGACTACAACGTACCGACAACTATATTCGTCGATAAATTACTCATGTACTCACGGCTATTATCGACGGTTATAGCCATCAGTAATTACCGACGGATACCCTGATCAATCGGTAAAGTTTAGCGACAAGCATATTACCGACGGATTTTCGACCATCACAAGCCCGTCGGTTATCCAACTTTACCGACGGCTTTAGTAGATTACCGACGGATAGTGGCCATTGGCAATTAGTAATTTTCTTTTAGGGTTATAGATCAATTGTGGAGGTTGTTTGGGGGTAGTGCTCCAACTTTGAAAAAGTTAGCAATTCACCTTCTTAGTCAAATTAACGTCTTCTTCGGGATGTGAGTGAAATTGGAGTTTCTTTGAACACATTCATATGAAAAAAAGAAATACACTAGAACATCAAGGACTAAATGACCATGTTTATGTTACTTATAACTTGCGTTTGAAGAATATGTATATAAATTTATTCCAAGTCAAAACATTGTTGTCATTTATTATTTTTATCAAAATTAAGTTTCTTTTTTATATTTTGATGTTTCATTTTAGATTGTAATCCAAAAAGAGATCTTATGATCCTATTGATTATGATTGGACCAGTAAAATGTGAAATAATGTCTTCACCAGTTCAGTAATTAGTCCGATTTTTAAAACATTGAAAACTAGTATGACTTACGTTTAATTTTTGTCCATTTTCAATTTTTCATGCCTATTTGTTCGGCTTGCAATAGAAAGTAAACACAAAAAAAAGGTGAAAAGATAAGGAAAAGAGAAAGCTATGATAGGAGAGTCATAATTAAGAAAGAAAAATTACAAAACAGAAATTAAAAAGGAGAAAAGAAGGATAAGAAAAGTACAAAAACAAATTGATGTAGGAAGAAGCGTCAACGCCAATTTGTACTACATCTTTTCCCCAATGGAGATATGGAAAAGGAAATCATGCAAAGCAAAAGGTGGAACACGACAAAAGAAAACTCATCACTAGTAACTTCCATCTCTATTACTTCACATTTCACAGCCGCATAAATCACAGCCCTTTCTCTCTGTGTAAATCTAATCTCTTTTTTATCAAAACTGATGATGATAAACAAAATGCCACCCACGTTAATTGAAAATGGGTATATGGTCCCTCCCGCAACTCTCCTTTCCTTTTCTAGATGCTTTTCCCTTTTCTCCTTGCTTTTGAGCACACTTCGTTTAAACGAACTTGTTTTGGGGGCGTGACCACAACCTCACTTCACTATACTGCTTTCTTTACTAGTTTGTCGAGTTTTGACCTAATAATTTGTAGTACTAATGCCAACTTTTGCACCTTGCCAGGCCATAATTACGAACCCTTTTTCTCTGTCTGGAGCCCTTTCTTTCATTTTGGTCTTTTGTAGGTGTGATACTACTCAATCAATTAGTTAGTAAGAAGAGGAAATGAATTAGTATCCGCTAGCTATCAAAAGGATTCTAGTACATCAGTACATTTGGAAGGAGTCCAATGTTACCGTAAGCTGTGCTAGATAATTGGTCAACCAAGGTCCAATAGAAAGAAAAATCTGATCAAATGTTATTGATGGATGTGGTCCTACTTAATTATATTTCTCGGATCTGGCAGAGTTAAGTTAATTAATACCCATGGATTGGTAACCAAACATAAGACAAAGAATGATTTACTATAATAGTATAACTAGTGTAGTGACCCGCGTGCCATGCATGGGTATAGATTGCTTTTAAATACTTTTATAAAATATTTTACATTTTAAACATATAAGATTTTGATAATAATTTATATTAGGAATCATCCACAGACAATTATAAAAATTGAATTATTTCTCATGCAAATTTGAGGATAACAAATACCTTGTACAGGCTGTTATGCATATTTATTTAATAGTATAAAATTTAATAGCTTTAAATTATAAAAAAATTAATTTTAATTTATATATTATGAGGTTTTATAAATTTTTTATACGTCATATCAAATATTATTAAATTGAGTTAAATAATCGATAAATTAAATGAAGAATTTTTTAATTTTAAAGTTTGAAATTATATTATATTAGAATGTACATCCTATTAAATTTTTTTTTTGAATGAGCTAACTTTATTTTCAAATAAAATTATTTCTTATTATTGTATTATATTAGCTGACTAAATGAACAGTGGAACATTCTAAATTTATTTTACTAAATCAATTGCATCCAAATAAGTATAATCTTTATTTTACCTCAATAATAATTTTTTAAAATAAAACGATTAGATTGATTCTACAACAGTAAGTATATATCCATTTGATTGTTTGGTACTTATATTAATTATAAATTAGCAATGATTATATTAATTGTTTAAAATGCATGGATTGTATTCAATTAAGGTTAGTATAAATAATAGATTTAAAGAATAAAAAAAGCTTAAAAAAGTATCTAATATTAGGAAAAAAATAAATACAAACATATCATATAAAGTGAGACTTTTTTTTCTTCGAAAAATTATAACATGAGACTTGGTACCTAAAATATCCTAAAATAAACAAAAGATAAACGGATCAAAAATAAAAGTTAAATGTTAAATAAAATAATATAACATGAAGTAATAAATAATAGAAGGAAATTTTAATTGTACATCCTTCCTCTCATTTTATCTATCATATTTAGAATGTTGGTTTATCTCAAATTAATTGTCAGTTTAGAATGTCAAAAAGAGTATTAATCACTTTTTTCAATAATACTTTTATTTTTTGGTATCTCAACCTACCCTATATTAATTAATCTTTTTTTTTAATCAATTAATTAATCATTCTACCTAACTCCTACTATAATAATAAGGACATTTTAGTCAAAAAAAGATTATTTTACCTTGAAAATGAATATAATTAACTATTTTTTAAGATCTGTACATTACCTTAAATGACAAATAAAATAATACTGAGGGAGGATGAATTATTAATATTTTCAATTAAAAAATATTTAAAATAATTATGAATATATTAATATATTAATTGATTGATTTTGTTAAATTTATTGCTTTATATTTATATTAAATTTTAACAATAATTGCTTCATATTATTATATTATATTATATTGTTGAAATTGAATTGAATTTGATTAAGGTAATAAATATTGATTCTAAAAAGTTGGATGTTTTGCTTATAATTTCTTTATTAGTGATTATTGTTTATTATCTTTCTGGTGCATGTGTTATTCACATATATTTAATAATTATTGTTTATATTTTATATCACGAAATTCAAATATTCGGTTAATTAAAGGAATACAAACTTTATGTATGTTTAATTTTTGAAGTATGGGTATTGCAATAAATTTTGTTATGTGTACAAAATTAATTGTTCGGGCTAAAAAGGAAAGCCTACCGGACTTATACATATTTAAATGTAAAATTAGTCGATGAATTCCCTGTAAAAGTGAAAGAGAACTAATAAAAAAAAGATTTAAACATAAACAATCAAGAAATATAATAATTTAAGAGTAATTTACATAGCTTAAATCCTGATATACTTTTTTATAAATTACATTTATAGTAGTGTTTGAATTTTGCCCTTGATAATCACAACGCAATATACAATTGTCCATTATAATGGTTGAAAAAACTATTTGCTCTAGTTTGTAGGCATATTTTAGAACATTCATAATTAACAAACTCACTTTTATACCATTGCCAACTCAACCTCCCAATTCAATAACATTGATGTCGTCATGAGATATATTTTAACGTCCTTAATATCTTTCTAATTTAGAAACAACTTTGGGTTTGTGACCTGAAAACAATAAAATGATAGTAGGATTGGTAATGATATCTTAATAATTGACTAAATCATTTAGGGTAGATACTAATTGAATCTTAAAACAATCATTTCATAAAATATTTTAATTGTAATAGTTTATGTTTTGATACTAATATAAGTACACATTATGCTTGCAACGTTATGTCACTACATTCAGTAAATTTAAAGCTAAATCAATCATACAATAAATTATTTTAAATAAACGATATTTAAAAATCAACCATACAATAAATTTTGTGTCAATCAAAATGAATGCTCTTCAAAAATCTTAGGAGGTGCTATAACATGTTAGTTCTTTCACAATTTTAAATAAAAGGCAAATTAATGTTGTAACCTTGAAAACTAAATGCCAATTAAGGGCAAAAAGAATTTATCCAGTAATATTTTTGTAAAATAAATGTGTGATTTTTCCTGTTTATTTTCATATAATTTGGACTGTAGCGTAAAATGAAACTCTTCAAAAACCTTAGCATGTGCTATAATGTGAAAAATCATTCATAAATTTAGATAAACCAAACTGAAAAGTGTTTCTAATTATTGTCAAGCTTATGGTTTCTTTGACATTGACGGAACAGAAAGAACGGAGGAGATCATGTAATATTTTTTTAAACCTTTTTTGAATATTAAATCAATAACCAATAATAATAGTTCAACATTATTCATGCTGGTAGTTTATTTGTGTAAGAGCAAGAGACATGTAAGAAGAGTAGAGTTTTATTCACGTAAATTTTAATTGCTTTTTATCAACCTTTTATACATCCATTTATATACATTGATCTCATGGACTCTATTTTTATTTAGTACGCCTCAGTGTCAGCTCTTCGTATGTTTATATAACCACCGAGAATCTCATGCATTTCTGGTATAGAGCATTAAGTTTTTTTTACAAAAAAAATAATCTCGGAGATACTTTTTTTTGGATAAGCAAAAGTATACTGATAGGAATGCTTCTTTACAATCAAACCCAATACATTAGCAACATTTACATTGAACCATATGTATACAAAATACATCATCACCATGTATACAATTTGCTGAAGACATGCCTAAGCAAAATAAGGAGCCCATCCAACCTGTGACCAAACAAAATACCAACACCCGAGACATTGAGTATCACGCAGCAACATAAAAGATCTTTTTGCAAGAGGTTCTGAACATTGATGACATGCCCTTTTATATGCAGATCTTATATATGCAGACTGCCCAATTGACTTCAAAATAATCTCATTCAATTCAGGTTAGACACACCCCTGTTAAGCTCACTCAGCCAGTGACAATTTCAAACTGCTGCAGCACAATAAAATCAATCCGTGACACTAAAATCCTTTTGCATCAAAGTTTGAACATTGATTCACTCTCCAACGTAAGCTTCATTCTTTTCACAATATTTTTTGCTTGTAGTTAAAATATTAAAATGAAAAAAAGAACAACATAACAAACATCATATAAAAATATCATATAAAAAATATTATATGACTTCCAACCAAACATAAGAGGCAGCAAAGGAGATAAGAGGATAGAATTGCCTTGCAGGCTTGCACTCTACTCATTGAAATGAAGAAGCAATGTTGTGAAGAATCGGTTCCAATAAAGATTCCAAGCTGGAAGTATCCTCGAAATGTTGGTAGTTCAACAATAAGGCATTAGTCAGGCTAGAAGGATACTATCCCTTGGTTGGATCTCAATGCCAATAAGTTCTGCAGCAAGATCCATAGTAGTCCCAAGAAATTCAGTTAGATTAATTTATCAACAGTTAGATAATAATTATCAAACATTCATTAGCTTATATTTAATGGACTTCCAAACATTTATAAGTTGGTATGTGAGTTACCTGATCATAAGTTGTTCTCTCCAAGGTGTTGGAGGAAGAGCCCCATTATATTTTCCTCTCCAATCAACTTGACCAACATCCATTAGTTTATGATCCTATCAAAAGAATTTCATATGCTATGAGGAATCAAATTATTGAATTACTAAATAACCTAATACAGTGAAAAAATGGTCTTTGGTTGAATTTGAATTTGATAGTCTTATTATGTCATAATAACAACTAATGTTTTTCTTTTATTCCTCTGTGGTAGCAGAAAATTTACAATTTGTCAGTGTATAGTTTGGGTTATTTGACCATATTATAGTTTCAAGAGGAAACAGTAGACTAATGGAACCAAGTAGTCAACTTGCTAAATAGTTCATAAACTACATTAGGAATTACCTCAAGATGGAGATCAAAATCTAGAATCAGATTTGTCCCACATGAAACCTTCATCGGGACTCAATTTTGTCAATATATACTCCAAAGTTTCATATATAAAATAAATAGAAAAATAGAAATATAGTTTAAGTAAAAAGATTTATCTTATATGCCTCTAATTGGTTGTTGAGTACGCATTATCTATAATGTGCATATGGAACGTGGGCAGGGTCCATAAGATTTTCTATCACTGGCAAATTAACCTTCTAACAACAAAAAAGGTAACATAATTATCCCTCAAAATGAAGGATAGCTCAAACTGAAGACTACCCAATCTCCTTTATCTAACAAAGACCAAATATATAAAAAAAAAACATTTAAAATTAAAATAAAAAAGGTTTATGCATATGAAATTGGTACATGCAGTAGGTGCCTTCTAGGTTGCACCAGCCCAAAAATGGTGCACCATGCACCATAAAGTGAACCAAATATTAACCATACAAATTGTCATGTGGCATCACTGATTTTTCTCATATTTTGACCAAGTCAAATTTGGTCAAACCTCCCCAAAGTTTTTTTGTATTTGCACAAAAGATCCTTCTATTTTTGTATTTGCATATACAAAATTTATAATAATTTAACAAAAAAACAATCCAATCTATTTTTTAATCAACTAGAAAGCTTTTGAAACCTTTTCCCAAACATCCAAATCGGTGCACCACCATATTGTCCCAAATGTGAGTGATGTGTGTCTCATCGTGCGTGTTCAAACAGACGTGCTTCATGTCATCCAAATCTCGTCATTGTTTGTATTCAAACAGATCTGCTTCAAATGCTCTGATTCCTCTCATCGCCACCCTAGATCTCGTGATGATGGTGGCAGGATGGTGGCGATGAGACCAGATCTTGCACCACCATCATTGTGTGTTCAAATAGATATGCTTCAAACCTCTTCCCAAATACCCAAATTCTTGGGCAGCATTCCTGAAGGGAAAGGTTTAGTCTAAATTTTTTTTTGCAGATACATAGGGACAAATTAATTTAGAAAGCAAATACAAGAACTGAAGGAAATTTATAATAATTTAACAAAAAAACAATCCAATCTATTTTTTAATCAGCTAGAAAGCTTTTGAAATCTTTTCCCAAATATCCAAATCGGTGCACCACCATATTGTCCCAAATGTGAGTGATGTGTGTCTCATCGTGCGTGTTCAAACAGACGTGCTTCATGTCATCCAAATCTCGTCATTGTGTGTATTCAAACAGATCTGCTTCAAATGCTCTGATTCCTCTCATCGCCACCCTAGATCTCGTGATGATGGTGGCAGGATGGTGGCGATGAGACCAGATCTTGCACCACCATCATTGTGTGTTCAAATAGATATGCTTCAAACCTCTTCCCAAATACCCAAATTCTTAGGCAGCATTCCTGAAGGGAAAGGTTTAGTCTAAATTTTTTTTTGCAGATACATAGGGACAAATTAATTTAGAAAGCAAATACAAGAACTGAAGGAAATAATATGCAAATACCAATAGTTGGTATACATTTGACCAACTAAGGATTGGTTGACAAAGTCAACAAGATTACATGTACATGTGGCACAATGAAAGGTCTGCATTTCTTCAAAAAATTAAGGTGCATGGCTGCATCTCTTTTTTGATGGTGCAATTTAGACAACCCATGCAGTATACCTGTTTTAGAAGATAATTATGCAGTATCAATTACCAGTAAGATTCACAGCATACATATGGTTTCTTGAGAGTTGTAGAAAGAAAGGGATGTTGTCAAAGCAGAAAACCCATACCATACTAAAGAAGTTACTGAGGGGTAGACATAAGACTTCTCATATACGGAAGCAGCAGCAGCAGCTTGGAGTCTAGCTTGATGGGCACTCAATTGAATGAGAAAATTTTCACTCTGAGCTCATTACCAGTTGCCACCTCATTACCAACCTCGGTTTGAGCTGTGGTACTAAAAAAGAAAAATGAATGAGAAGATTTTCGCAAGTGTATAGCAAAGAGATTATGCATGATAAAAAGTTGTAAAATGAAGAAGATTTAAAAAATGAACATGTAGCAATGGTTAATGGAATAAAGTAAACAATTGTAAATTTTTTAGTATACATAAATTTGCTGATGGCAGAAACAAAGTCATTTAATTTGGTAAACAGTAAACCAATTTGTGTTAGATGCAAAAATTTGAACTTTTCATTGCAATGACCACCTCAGGTTTAATAGTTTGACTGACAGAGCAGAGGCACAAACTAAAAGGGATAATAAAATGAACCCAATCAGTATTCATAAAAAAAAAAAAAAAAAAAACAACCAAATGGGCAGAAGACAATAGCATTTTTACTTTGAACAAATGATAGAGAGATAATTGAATATATAATTATAAACAACAAAATTATCTTTTCGTCATATAAGTCAAAAGAAGAGAAAAATATTTGAATATCAATGCATTACTAACCTTAAACCCAACTTTTGTCATTGCTGCCTCAACAAACAGTTTGTTCGCTATGAGATAAGCCTCAATCATTGCCATCTATTTCATCCAAAATGAAGGTCAAGTAGTCGTATAAGCATTTCACACCATTGGGAAACAATAAATAAGTTGATATTTGTGACACCCTCGATCCAAAATCACATTTGTTACCCAAACATATTGAAAGTGCTTAATAAAAACCTGCTGATTTACTTTCAGAAAATAGTTTATTTAAATATATCTCATTAAGTCCTGAAAATAGTGATAAATTTTTTTCCTTTTTACAACTATAACAACTCCAAGTATAACAGTGTAACTATATATATATAGGATATACAAAAGAGCAGTTGACAACATGTCCCTTCAAAAGAAAAGTGGCAGAAGTAAAATACTGAAACTCTAAAAATTAGGTAGCGATAGTCTGGAAATCATATCACTAAAACTCATGGCCATCAGTAGCCAACAACAGACTACCCAAGAATCGCTACCTCCAAAAAAGGAAGTCTACACTCTAAGCTGATTAGCGCCTAGTGAAACTCGTTGGACAATCCCCCTAAGGAGGGTCCAACACCAGTATCAGGAGAGGAAATTGGGGAATCTACATTCCCATTCTCCCGAGGCTGGGGCTCAGGAGCCTCTAAAGGATGATACTCCGGAGCCTATTGAGGATCCTCCTCAGGATCTTCCTCCACATCCTCTCTCTGCCCCTCCACTGCTAAAACAAAAGACGGGGAAGGAGTCTGAGGCGACTGCTACGCAGGGGCTGTGCAGCTACGATATGATGATCGATCAGCCCTTGATCCATGAGTGACTGCAAGATCATCCAGATAGGCGGCAAGGGGATCTGAATCGTCTCCACACTGTGGGTCCTCTCTTGGGGCCCCACCTCTACTGTCCCTCCAAGAGTGCAGATCGGTCTTGTGTATGTTGGACTGCTCGCATCGGGGTGGATGACCCATGCAGCTAGGTCCTCCCTAAGATCAAACACGAGGGAGCATACCCCCAAGTGGGCTAGCGGCTCCAGTACCGGGTCCATCTATAAATCAGATACAATATATATACCAAAGCCAAACAGCACAGTCCAGAAAATAGCAAAGGTGAGAAACCAATATATGAATCTAAAAACGACAACTATATACTCAAACACATACAACAGATTCATATAAGCATGTTTCAACAATCATCATCATGCATAATATAATACAATATATCAGGGTACTAACAGTAAAACACAAGAGCCTCGTGCCTAACAGTCAACATTATTTTCAAAACGTATGCATGAGCACTTCCACATATATCAACTAATGTTCAGTTCTTAATTTCCGGAAATCCCATCACCATTCAAAACGAGCTGATCAGGCTCCAAATTCACTGGCCCGCAAGCAACAATGACTAGCACCAAAATGCTAAAAACATAAGTATATGAATCCGAGGAAATCGCACAAGGGAGCGCATATCAGAGGTACTTACGATGTAATCAGTCATACTATATTGTCCAACTCAGGGCACAATACGAATACACAACACATATGACATCATTGTCCATCAAGGCACAATGTTACATGACGACATAAGTCATCCTCAGGTTTCCTTGCCATCAAGGTCCCCTCATTTCACGGCACGTCTGCCAAAATTCATATGCATGAGAAAACCATTTTGTTTTTGTCAGTGTATCTTTGTCGTATCAATATTTCCTTGTTGAAGCATCAACGCTATCAACCACCATAATGTCTTAGACTCTTTAAGCCATTTCAACATTTTTCTCAAAAACAGGACACAGTCCCAAAACTCAAAAAGGACACGCAGTCCATACAGCTCAAACCCAAAAATGCCTAACTGATGCACCAGTTTAGGATTTTGGATTTTACAGCTCAAAAACGTCTGCAAAGCCCCTAGGACCACAAAGAATGTCCACCAGCTTTATAGGCCAACACACTAACACGGATCCTTGATCCTCATGTTCTGCAGAACCCTAGAATCCCGATGTCTCGGTTTCTAGGTTCCAAACCAAAAACCACATTTCTCTTTTAAAAATTTAAAAACCAAAAACCCAAATCTTCGAAGCTCACACAAAGCCTTCGGGATCAGTTTTCCATAAAACAAAACTCATGGTTGAAACCCACTTTTTCTCTTTCGTCGTATTTCGGTAAAACGAAAACTTTGAAATACGGTTCATAAAAACCCTTTTCTCTTGTATAAAACAACTTGTTTTAAAATAACATTTCCAAAAGCACTTTGCTCAAAATAATTTCCTTTATTACTTTAAAAACTAGTAAAGACTCCAAGAAAACACTTTTCACCTCACAACTTTGTTTTTCTCCATTAAAGCATTTCTTTCTCCATTTTACCTCTTAAGTCAACTTATCCTTAATAAAATAAATGTTTATTTTTATTTATTCACAAGCTCCAATTTATTTCTTTTTCTCTCAAAGTTCCTTGCAAAACACTTTAATATTATTATTATTTTTCTTTATCCCACGTCTCAAGTTTTTTTGAAGCTTTTTATATTACACGATATCGGATCCTAACTGGTGCTAGGTCCTTTAACACAATAATTACCACGACAGGCATAGAATGCATCCATACATTAAAATCCAATGCCATACCATGTAATCAAGTATTAGCAGGTAATTTAGGCATAAACAGATAATTTCATATATAAACAATTATCAGCAGATAAATGAAATCACTCCACAAACAGCCAAATGCAAATAAATAATTACAACCCAAACACACAATTACAACATATAGATGTCGGAATTTGAATTCCTCACGCTATCTTCCCTTACCTCTTGGAATTCATAATGTAGCGACAAATCTCCCGATTGACTAGAATTTGTCCGATCTCTCGTTCGATTACCCGAAAATCACTACATACACACAATGAATCAATATATTAACACAAAACACAAAATTTCTCCCTTTACCCTTTCCTCTAGGGTTCGGCCTTATGCCATTAAAATAGCTGGGGAGTTCCAAAAATTCTCATCTCTTGGATACTATACTAACTAAGTGAGATAAACCTAGATTCAAGCTTAAAACACCAAAATCAACCAAAATCCTACTCACCCACAAAGGGGGTAGGTTCGGCCCCTATATACCATTGGAGCTAGAGTGCTCCTTTGGTTTCCAACTCTTGGATTATGAAAGAATACATGAACCTAGATCAAAGAAATTGGTTTGGTATTAAAAGGATTTTTCTACAAATTTTCATGGATTTTTTAAGATTATGGGTCAAAACCCTAACCTCCATGGATCAAGAAATCTATGAGATGAATAGAGAGATTAAGAGAGTTAGAAGAGAGGTGATACCTCCTTGATGCTAATCCTTGATAGAAACTAGCTTGAATCACGCAAAAATCTCCAAGTTTCCAAGGCCAAAATGTGAAGAACTTAGAAGAAATGAAGAAAAGTGTGAGAGAAGAGAGAGAAAAGGGAATGGCCGAATGGCCTAGGGTGAGAGAGTGAGTGTGTAGATATTTTTTTCACTTAGGGAAATTTTGTAATTAACTATAGGACAATTCTGTAATTTCAATAAAAGATCAAGGGCATTTTGGTCATTTCACGTTCAGATATTTTGAAAATCATCATGACATTGGCACGAGTCCCTAGGTGACTTGACCTGATGTGACATCAAGGTTATCCGTTCGCGGGTCCCGTAAAATCCTTCTACAGCTCCAAACGTCTCCCAAGTCGAGTATTCGTCAGAATATTTTATATTATTTTCACTTTTTAATGTCAGGAACTGATTTTAGCAAATTTGTAGAGAATCGAATTCTAAAACTAAGGTCTTGTCTGCTAGTCAAAATTTAACCGTAGGTTCCTACGATCGCATGAGCATGAATATGAGTTTAGTTTTTCCAAAATCATTTTCTAAAACGCAGATAAAAATATAAACTCATTCATCAAGTTTATTGTCCTTAGAAAGCACGAAAAAATCGGGGTGTTACAATATTCACAGTCTCATCACTTTTTGCAGCTAAATTCAAGTATTGTAATGTAACATGATCCACAGGGAAAGAGGCCATGGTTGCTCCATATTCAGGAGACATATTGGCATTAGTTAGTGGCCCTGTTTGCTAATGATAATTCACCCATAACATGACCTATAGAACAAAACCATGAAAACTGATTATTAGTGACGGCAGAGCAGCACAAGTAAAAGAAGAAAGGCAAGAGAATTTAGGTACCATAAAATTGAAAAAAATTCCCCGCAACACAATGTTTCCTACGCATGTGTCACAATATTAATGGAAAATGTGATTCTGGAGAAATTTTTTGAAGACAACAAAATGCTGAAAATGAATATGGTTTGGATGATAGAATGTCTGTAACACCCCCTTCTGGGGCACCACATAGTTACCCGTTGCGAAAAATAAACTTTAATTAATTTTTTTCTGGTTACTTTCAGAAAATAAGTTGTTCTAAGTATTTAACTTATTGTGAAAATCCGTGATAAAAATTTTTCCTAACTTAGCTTACCATACATCAACGTTACATAAACACGCATGTAAATAACGTCAAGCAGAGTATACATAATAAAATCCCATAATAGAATATTTAGCCCTTATACATATGGCCATTCAACACAGTCATGGCTGTCAGTAGCCAGAGTAATTAACTAACTGTTGTTCAAAATAGAATAGGACATATCTTATAGCTGGTCTTACTACTAAAACACTATGACTTCTCGTACGTCACGCTCCTCCGCATGCTCAAACGTCAGGGAATGGATCCCCAAATGTTCCAGCGGCATCTTGGAATTCATCTGAATATGTAAGGGTGAGATACCAATATATGGATTCAAACACGATAACAACATGTATATCACATCAATAACACATAAGCATAAATAATTATCATGTGTAAGGTCCTACTGATAAACAAGTAGTATATCATAGGGTCACATACCCGACAACCATTGTTATTTTCAAAAGAGATGCATGACACTTCAATGTTCATCATCTAATTCTTTACTTAATCGTCGGACACCGTTGTGTAAAAACTGAGCTGATCAGGCTCAAGGTACATTGGCCCCAGGCACAATGACCAGAACCTAAGTGCTTATTCGGAAGTACATGAACACCATGGCATTATGCGATTACATGGAATTACATTCAGCGGTACTTGATAAATTATAAATGGTCATACGATATTGTCCAACTCAAGGCACAATATTCGTCAGTTGTATGACACCATTGTCCATCAAGGCACAATGTTACACAATGACTTAAAGTCATCACAGGGTTCCCTGCCATCAAGGTCCTCCAATCCAGATGGCACGTCTGCCTAAAAACAAATGCATGAGAAAAACATTTCAAGTCTTGCCACTTTTCTTTGTCTTTATTCTTTCGTTGTCGTAGCTCAAAGCTCCCGACTATTCACAATTTACACTGTTTTAAAACTTCTAACACATGACGAAACGTCCGAGTGCTCAATCGCGAAGCCCTAGATCGATACACCAACCCAAGGTCCGTGGTAATAGAAAACATTATTCACCCTTAACTTCGTTTTCTCACAACAAGAGGAGAACAACTAGTCCATAGGACACACAGTCCATAACATCATTACACGGCCTCTCGTGCTATTTTTACAGAACACTAGCATCCCGACGTCTCGTATGCTAGGTTCACGTTTCATCGTTTATCACCGTTTTTCTTTCTGTGAAACACAAATCCAAAACGAAAACTCCGCAACTCATCCAAATTGTCGAATTTTACACCGTTGAGAAAACTCGTTTTACAGAAAACTTTTCTGTTTTGAAAACTGTTTGTAAACCATCAAATTTTAGTAAAACCTAACTTTTATTGAAAGTCCCTTTCCCAAAAACCAATTTTTGAAAGGAAACAGCTGAGACCAAAAACGTCGTCCCCGAACAGCATTACTGTTTTAGAAAACGTTTTTCGTAAATCTTTTCGGAATTAAAACATTGTTTTAGCGTTTAAAAACATACTTTTCCTAATAACTTCATAAATTACTTTTGGATCAACTTTTTCTTTAGAAAACTTGCATCGTTGAAAATACCCAACGTTTCCCAAATAAATCTTTGGCATTTAATTCAAAATTTTTCAAGGCTTTTATCCCCGTTAGTTAATTGAGCACTGACCACTGTCAGGCTTCCCAATCAACAGTCAACATCACAGTCAACATCATAATATGTTACAGCAGATAATACAGTTAAATTGCATATTCAACTACTATATCACATATTAATAAACAATTATCTACAAATAAGATAATTGCCGAAAGTAAATAAATCAACCCCCACACAACTTAATTACATACATACAGAGCATATATGATGACATGTAGTCATCGGGAGAATCCCTCAGGCATTTCTCCCCTTACCTCTTGAAGTTTCCGATAAGCGCAAAGTTGTTCAATCAGTCCGGAAGTCGCCCGATTTCTTGTCCGATTACTCGTCGGCAACTACACATAATCAATCAATCAATACAACAACTTTAAATCATCTAATTTTCTACTAATTGCCCCCTCCTAGCTTCGGCCATGTTTAAGAAAATAAGGCTAGGATTCTCAAAATTTCACATACTCTTGGATTTATGATCATAGAGTAGTCTACACTACAACAGAAAATGGATTAGACAGCGTTTATTTTTTGCCTACAACAGCGCTTACAAGCGCTGATCATGTAACTGCTGTGGTAGGTTGGAAGGAAAAGGCAGCGATTCTGAAACGCTGTCTAAAAGATAATTAGACAGCGCTTCCTTGAGGAAGCGCTATAGCGCTGTGTAATTATCATTTAGACAGCGCTTTCTTGAGGAAGCGATGTCTTTTGTGTATTTTAGACAGCGCTTCCATACCCTTATTTTTTTAAAAAAAATTTACATTCTTTTTTCAATTATCCATCCCCCTGCACTCAGCAAAACCAATACATACCAGCTGCAATTTCTCATCAAAACCAGTACATATATACCAAAATAACCATTCAAGTATAATTTCTATACCTAATTAATTACTAACATAGTACACAAAAGTAAGGTTAACTTAGTTGCATATACAAAAAGAAGTCTGCTCTTAAAATTTGTACTACACTAACAGTAGTAACAGAGGTTCACTAACAACACTTATACATTATGTACAACAACACTTTACACTACATACTATAGCTTCACTACTTAATACTAGCTAGCTGCATGTAGGTGCACTTCATATATATCCAAGCTTGTTGCTGCCCCTGCACACAAGATACACAACTTAAATTTACAACACATCAACAAATTAGATATACACACACACAATCACTTGCACAATGCACACAAACCTAATAGAAGAGGCACTACTCTAACTTATAACATCATAGTATACGTGTACTTTACCTTTATTTTTGGATAAAATTCGTAACAACATAGCGACACCACTCTTCCCTGAGTTCAATAAGTTGCTCATCATAATATGTGTCACATTTACACTCAGGAAAGTACTGCGAAATGAAATTAAATCAATTAGAATTAAAGTACATTCAATTAATGATAAAATGTGTATAATTTAATTATTAAACTAGAGCTAAAATTACATACCGTTGTTGGGATTTGCGTTTGGTTTTGAACGACGATATCCTTGATAAACTTCAGGACATAATAGCCACAATCGTCGCTATTCGGTTGGCGAGGGCACTATAAAACCGAAAATAATAAATTAAAAGTTTCAAGTTAATTTTTAACCTAAATAATTGCATATGGGTTTTTGTAAATACCCATATCACTAGATTCACCTCTCCTCTCACCATGTTTTGTCCAACAGGTATAACTTTGATCAATTCCATAGCACACTAAATGTCCTTCCAACTCAGCTACACTGACTCGTCTTGTATAACAACAACTTAAATAAGGACATATGATTCTACTAGGGTTTTCTGCATGCCCAACTGCAAACCTAATAAAATCTTGCACTCCGTCCTTATATTCCTTCGACAAATGATTGGCAGACATCCACTTCCGATCCATATTTTCACAATCTAGCACAAGTTTAGAGAGATTGATGTCTACATTCAATGAGTACGACATGCATGCATGATGCATATGTCTACTTGATACTACGGGGTGGGGTTCCTATCCTATCCAATATTGTAAATTTCGCTTCATATTATTGTATATCTTAGATACTTCTTGTTCTAAGAAAAATTTGGCAGCATTTCCCCTTGGTTCTCCAAGCACATAACTTAATTCAGGTGATTATGACCCAAATTAGGTATATACGCCCAGAGAACAAAGAGAAAATACAAACCAACGACATTCTTAGATCAAGAAAGAAATAAGACATACAATAATATGGATTGAATGCGAAGTTAAAATCTCAGACTGTCCACTTTGGACAATTCAAGAACAACTTTTATATTGTGCCCAAAACAATATACAAATCATTCTTGAACAGGAAACTAAGGTTAATGCATGTGTATACCGATGCTAAAATAAATATGTCTAATGTTACAACTAAATGATTAAAAAAAGTCAGGGGAATAGCAAGTACCGTAGTGTAGCCGAGCAGCTTGAACAGCAGAGAATTGATTGACAGAGGTGCCTGAGAGAAACAAAGTTTTATTAGTTTCTTTATTTCTTCCGAAATCAAATACCAAATTTTAAAGGAAGTACCAAGAGCTAGTCAAGTAAGCTACCTGAGAGAGGAGGCAACCGAGCACACCAACAAGTTTGCTCCAATCGAGCAAACACCAACAATGAAACTAAAACTGAAATCAAGCAAACACGAGCACACACACATACACATATTAGAACTCATAATTGATCACTAACCTATCAACTAAGAAGCAATGTATAACAAAGTAGACCAAATCAAACCATACTTACCTTTTCAACAAGATGCTTTTTAGGAGGTGCAAGCAATTAGTTCGGAATGCAACCCAACTGGCCCAAGATTTCAAATCTCTACACTGGAAATAACACACAACTACATCAGAAACATAAATCCAACCTGAGATAAGTTGAGACATAGGTCTAAGGTTCAATGCTCTTGTAAAGCATAAAAATACTAACCATTTTATACACATTATGGTTAGGAAAAAAAAAGTTGAATTCGAACATGAAACAAAGGTCATTGTGTATGCACATTACTCAATAGTACAACCAACACCACAAGGGCCAAATTCATGATTATCAACTCCAGGGAAATGACAGTGTCTGCTTCTTGGCAAATGTAAGAGATGATGGATTAAAAAAACTCAAGATCTATCCCTATGACAGTATTGAAAATGTGTCACGAGTGAGCTATGATAGATTAGACATTCCATAACAAAAAATCTTTCTACCCATTGCATTTTTTTCACTGCATTACCAATTCTCTGTTCTATACCAATGTCATTTGCTAACAAAACCAAATCAGAGCAGGGGTGTTGTCCTCATTCTTATCATTTAATTCAAATATATAAGCTGAAAATGTAAAATACAAGAATTCAACAGCCTAATAAGATAATCTGTATTACTATTTTAAAAATTCAAATTTTACAGTATATAGGGAATGAAGGGGTTACAGGGAAGAGGAGGGTTTGCAGTGAAGACGGGGTTGTAGGGAATGATGGGTTACCTGGGAGCTTGCAGTGAAGAAGAGGGCTTTCAGAGAGAAGGTGGTTGTCGCGTTGGGTGAAGAGGTGGTTCTCCCGTTGGGCAGAGAGCAGGCCGCACGAACAATGCACTTGATGAGAGGTGGTTCTCGCGGTGGTTTGAGAATTAATGGTGTTTGCGGTGGTTCTCGCGGAGGTTAAGGTTCGAGAATGGTGGCAATGATGAGGATGAGTGGTGTCTGAACTTAGGTCGTGGAGGAGGGATTGAACAGTATCTGAGTGTTTTGTGTGAGCGCTCGAGGAGGAAGTATACGTTATGAAAATTTAATGCAAGGGTAAAGGAGAATAGACAGCGCTTACTCAAGGAAGCACTGTATTAGTGTGACCTCAGACAGCGCTTCCTTGAAAAAGCGCTGTCTATTCCCATACATTAAACAACACTTTCTTAAGGAAGCGCTGTCTATTCTCTTATCAACCTTTTAACAGCGCTTCCTTCATAAAGCGCTGTCTATTCTCATTCATCTAACAGCGCTTGCTAGGAGAAGCGCTATTGCACATTCTCCGCATTATTAAACACAGCATTTCACTAGAAAACGCTATTGAAGGTGCGCTTCCAAAGGCATAATTTGGCGTAGTGTCTAGTGTTAAGGAAAATATAGGCTAGGGATTTTACTTTGTTTCAAGCTCTTGGATTCAAGACATATAGGCAATAGAAAGATGAAATCCATGGTCACTTGCTAACAACTGAAACAAAAATTCATCCACTTGCACTAGCTAGGGTTTCGGCCTTATGGAGAAAAATAGGGCAGAAATTTTATCTTGCTTTATGCTCTTGAATGATGAATATAGAGATCTTGATGAGTTCATAGAAATTGATTTCATGATCATAGGATTTTTCTATAATTTCTTATAGAATTTTGAAGTTCTAAGTTCAAAAATTAAATCTCCATGAAACTTGAAGATTAAAGAGAGAAATAGAAAGATTAAGAGGTGAGGAATGGAGGTCTTACCTCCTTGATGATGAAGCTTGAGAAAAACCAACAAGAATCACTCCAAAAAGCTTGAAGATCTATAAAGAAAAGTGAAGAAAGCTTTCAAGAAGAAGAAGAAGAAATAGAGAGATAGAGTGAGATGGAGGAGGAAATGAACTTGGCCGAAAGGCCACTGTGGGTGAAGGTGGGGTATTTATATTTGGTCACAATGGCAATCTTGTAATTAAATGCAAGGGTATTTTGGTAATTTCACTCAAAATTCTATAAGTATCTAGATATTTGTTTTGATGTAATCATAATGATGATAAGGTGATGTGTTGTCAACCTTATCCGTAGCGGGTCCCGGTAAATCCTGTATTCAGCTCCGTTGTCCACCCGATTTAGGTTTGATGCCCAAATAACGTATGACGACTTATTTATTTTGAAAATTTTCAAAATATCCAATGCATTAGAAATAAAATATAAAACCTAACTGTTTCGTTCACGAGTCAAAATTAGGTCGTCTGGGCAGTAAAATCATACTATCAGTGTAAAACACAGACTGCGCTCCGTCTGGGTTTTCGACCAAAATTTAACCATAGCTTCCTACGATAACATAGAACATGACTATGGTCTCGGATTATTTTATTGCAGTTTCTAAACCCTCCAATAAAATATAAACAGATAAATACTGAAATAAAATGAAATGTCAAAATTTGATTAGAATGTATATTAATGAAGGATTTTATGGTCAAATAGATATCCAAACCGTTGACTTGATTTAAAAATGTTATGATTTAATACTCTATTTTGAATTCAAAACTTTTAGTACTATTAGAATCATTTCCCGCTATTTATTGTCAAATTGGTTACTATTTTCACGTGTAAAGTTGATAACTGATTTGTACAACAAATCATTCAATGCTCTATTTTGGTAGCAATTACTAATTGATTTAGTAATCTCTGACATTTTTGGTGGAATTTAAATAAGCATATTATATGGGTTTATCTTTATGAAATTTTATAAGGTGCATAAATTCACACGGTTCAAAAATTAAATTTGAATTGCTGGTTTGCTATAATGCATAAACTGTTGTGATTGATATTCATTTATATATAGTAAAATGCTATAATTAAGCTATTGTTAAGCTACTATTGGAAGGGGTGATTTTCATATTTTTGGCATGGATGGGGAATGTAGTATTTTTTGAAATGGCAGATGTAATAAAGGAATATTATTATCCCATCAGAATATAATGAAATATTATTATTCCATACATAATAATTATTATTATTTTCATATTATTATTAATATTCCATATTATTATTATTATTATTATTATTATTATTATTATTATTATTATTCCATCAAAATTTCAAAATCTGATTTGCTGTTATTTGCTTTTATGAATTTCATGTCTTTAATGTGGATTGTTTTTGAAATATATGTGTTTTAATGCACCGAATTTATTTCCTTATTTTATTATTTATCCCATTTCAATGTATCTGAATAATGTGTTAAGAAAGTTTCTTGTTTTATTAGCAAGAATTTAACAAAGTAAATAAATATTTGAAATATTTGAATATATGGTGCTGCTAATATACCAACATTAAATTAGTTAAAATCGTTTCTTTATTTTTATTGAAAATTCGATTAATTTCACTGAAAGCTTTGAATCCCATATTTAATATGAAATGAGAAAAAATCGTTTCAATTAATGCAAGAAATATTTCCTTTGTAGGACAATTGAATAGGTGTTCAATAATCCCTTCTTTTGAGGTATGAACGACACGTGAAATATTACTTATGTGGATAGCCTAAGAGGTTGACACGTGTGAAAACGGTCTTTGAGAAACATTCTCAAATGTATTATATAAAGATAAAGATATAGATAGATATAGATATAGATATAGATACCATCGACATAATGGGAAACCCCAGTAAATTGGTGCGTCTGAGTTACCTTTAATTAACTATTTCTTTTTGGGCTCATTTGGATGGATTTTTTTTTTTTTTTTAAAAAAAGACTTTATGATGTAGAAGTTGAAGCAGAAACTATTATTAGAAGTAGAAGTTCTTTAGCGTTTGGATGCAGTGATCGATAAGTAGGGGTGAGAATAGGTCAAGGCGCTCGTCAGGGGCCTATGACCTAGCCTGATCTAACATATTTAACAAAGGTTAGGTCAAGTGAAGGTTTATGACCTATTTATGGGTGGAAGCTTAAGCCTATTTACAAGTGAAGGTCTATGAACTATTTAAAGGTGGAGGTATATTTAAAGGTCTTGTTGAAAAGTAAGCTTTTAAATAGACATTTAAGCCAGGTCAGGCCAGACCTTAGAAATTGGCCTATATCAAGCTAATAGGTTAGGCTTAGGTATTAAGATTGAAACACAGACCAGACTCAGGTCTCTTAAGGCCTAGTTCAGCCTAGCTTATTCCCACCCATATCGAGAAGCATTTTTAAATAATAAAAGGCATTTGGACACAACTATGTAAAATCACTTTTAATTGTTTTAAATTTTTGAAAAGGACTTGCAACAACACTTTTTTGTATATTGTTTAGATAAAAAAAAAAACACTTTTTTATAAGTAAAATATTTCATTAAAAAGATCCAACCTAAGTATCAAAATGATTACTCTCTCCGCCTTTTAGGAAGGGTTAAAAAGTAATCATCTTATCATATGCTTAAAACTAGATAATAACAAGAATTACATCAATCCTCATCAAAATCCTTCCTCTAACTTACACCTATATGCTCTACACATCAAAGTGCAGCCTGCTACCAGCACAAAAAATCTTTTAAATCTGCCACATATGCCCTTAACTATAACAGATAATAGCCTAAAATAAAACAGCCCTTATAGGCTTCAAAGTAGATTACAAAAATAGCCTCCATAACCCAAACTATCCTGTTACTCTACCATACATGCATAAAAAACAAATAACACCAGAAATCAGATTCAGGCCATTTACTAAAAGCAGCTCAAGACACCGCTCTATCAGCATTTGCCATTCTACCTTCTACCTTCTACCTTCTTTAGTCCTCGGCACAGAGCATCATTGCTAACCAGTAGACCCCTCTTGCATTCAGCACACCCCATGTGTAAAGCAAGTGAAACCCTTATTTTAGACCTCTTATAAAAACAATTTCTGCTTTAAAAAAAAAAGTCAACTTTATAATGTTTTATATTATCTTTTTAATATGTTTGATATATCAACAAATATAAGTTAGCTCATTTAATATAAAAACTTATCATTAGCTATAAAATTCAGTGATCAACTCCTCATTTTGCACAAAATAATTAATTTTGTGTGAAAAAATTATTGGGTCAATTTTTCAAAAAAAAAACCTCACCATAAAATTTGTTTTAGGTCTCAATAAATAGGTGTTGAATCGACTCTGATTACATTTATATGAATCGAGGACCAGTAAAACAGCTATAGGCCACCTTCCTTTTTTCCATCCTTTGAAACTTCTTGGCATAAACAGTAGGCAACATCTCCATTTCACAATGCCCATGTGCTCTTCATTTGAGCTCCCTATTTTGCAATGCATTTTTTCTTCAAATGGAACTCTGGACAGGTTTGGAAATAGTAGCCTGCTATAACTGCAGATGAAACATATGCGCTTGCACCCAATAAAGTGTTGCAGTTTCCATGCCCTTTTGAAACACTTATTATAAATTTTTAAGATTTTAACTCTTTTCTTAATTAAATTGAAAATTTTGAAATAACTTTTATTAAAGTTTGTGCAACATATTATAAAAGCTATATAATTTTTTCCTTTTATAATTAATTTTTCAAAGTTTTATAAGTTTTTAAAAAGTGACAATTTTTCACATATTAAAATTATTCCATATACTAGCCTAATTGATATTCCAATACATGTGTGTGTCTATATATATATATATATAAAAGCAATTTGGAGACATCCAACAATATAATAAAATATTCATTATCTTAACAATCCTCCAAAAATATAAAGAATAACTCCCGATACACTGAATATCCATCATTTTTGCTACACTACATTCTTATAAATTTTAGCGACACATATGACTATGTAAATGATCTCTAATAAAGCTTAATCACTTGTAGTGTTTCACATCTTCCAAGGTGAACATGCCTGATCGTGCAAGAAAATGTTCAGGTGAATCTTTCATAATGAAAGAATGTTTCTATTTTTGTCATTAAAAAACATTCTAGTGACTAATAACTATTGAGGGTTTCCTTTTTTACGCTTGGCACATATTATAGCAAAGTGGAACATCTAGTCGTACTAAAATAATCATTTGATCTTGTTGCCACTCTTGTTTCTGATACTTGCACTACAAGAAAAGCATCATTTAACGACCACATTTAGCGGTAGAATGTAATAGAGACGAAAATAGGGATTGATGGGAAGTTTTGCAGAAGTTGGTCACCGGAACACATATGACGACCGCGTAGTGCGGTCGTAATAGTTTCAGTAGCCAGATTGGTCGCTAAAGCATTAATAGTCAACTATATGGAATTTTTAGCGACAGTCTCAGCGACCAATCTGGGACTATTTATTAGCGACCATAGTAGAATCGGTCGCTATTCCACCATTAACAATTTGGTGACCGAGTTTAGCGATCGATTATTCGATCGCTAAGTATGAAATCCCCAAATGAAGTTTGTATTCCCTTCCCCTACCACTTTCACATTTCCTTTTCTCTATGTCATTCTCAATTTGCCTGTTTCCTTCTCACTCTCAGCTCCTCCATCATCAGCCACCGGAGAACACCACCACCTTCCAATCTGCGTGCGAGCCACCGTGTGGAATAAAGAACGACCTCCTGTCTTTCTCCTCCCTCGCACGAATGCGAGCTCTCTTTCCCATATCTTTGCTCTGTTCACATGCATGGCCACCGAGAACCATTGAGAACTACACCCTTCGACTGCTACACCGGTAGCCTTAGCTCCCTCTTCCTTCCCACTTTCCTCTGCCTTCCATCGAGAACTCTTCGAACCCTAACCTTTTTTATATTATTTTTTTTAGTTTTAATTAATGGAACACCACCACCACCACTAAGGACCACCACCGCTACACAGGTGAGCTCTCATTTTTTTCTCATTGTTTATGGAATAATTTTGGAATGATTGCTCACTGATTTTTTGCTCACTGATATGCTCATGTCATGATCCAAATTTTGTAGCCATGATCGGTCGAAAGGGAAAGACATTCATTTCCCTTTCGCAGCCTCTTAAGCATACAAAAATTCGTTTCATTCAAAGCAAGCGAATTACATTCATTAATACAACAATAATGAATATAACACATCAGAGTAACACAAGATGACAAAATTACAAAGTCCTGCCTTAACTTTTACAACCTTCAAAAGATAAGGGTACAACCCCTCAAAAGCAGTATCCACATGACATCGAAGGCTCCCAGCGGTTCCAAGCAAGAGATGAACAAGAAGGTTCTCAACCTTTAAATGGAATGTTACACGTGGGGTGAGTCAACTGACTCAGTGAGGGAGTTTCCCCAAGCACATGCAGTCACACAGAGTCAAGTGAAAAAAATTAATATCACACAATCATTTCCAATCAACACTTTTCAACCATCTATTCATATATAATAGATCTTATACACAAACAAACTACTATATGGACATATTGTCCCATAATAGAGTACTTGTGGAATGGCTTGTACTACATTTTATTCTCATGATCCATTTCCCGCTCATTTTGGAAACATTTCATATATAAAAATATACTCTCATAGCGAGTCTTTGGGGTACCGATTGAGGTTGCTCACTAAAGTCCCTCGTCTCGACAGTTTTAATTTTGCATCCTGTAGATACTGCCACCTCAAACCATCAGTATCCCTCCTCAACTCCGGGGTTGCTCACTAAACGTGGGGTGAGTCAACTGATTCAGTGAGGAAGTTTCCGCAAGCACATGCAGTCACATAGAGTCAAGTGAAAAAAAATTAATATCATACAATCATTTCCAATCAACACTTTTCAACCATCTATTCATATATAATAGATCTTATACACAAACAAACTACTATATGGACATATTGTCCCATAATAGAGTACTTGTGGAATGGCTTGTACTACATTTTATTCTCATGATCCATTTCCCGCTCATTTCGGAAACATTTCATATATAAAAATATACTCTATTCATAGCGTGTCTTTGGGGTACCGATTGGGGTTGCTCACTAAAGTCCCTCGTCTCGACAATTTTAATTTCGTACCCCGGAGATATTGCCCCCTCCAACCATCAATATCCCTCCTCAACTCTGGGGTTGCTCACTAAAGTCCCCAACCTCGACGGTTTTAGCTTATATCTCAGAGATACCGCCCCCTCCAGTCGGATATCCAAAGATTCATAAGTTAATGTTTGTCAATCCATTCCATTAAGTACTTTTCATAACTTTCAATCACAACAATGTTTGTAACAATATAATCACCACATTTCACATGACAGTATCTCTTGAATCACAATATTATAGATATTCACAAATTTATTTCATTCATCACATCAAGAGTTTCTTTTATTCAACATAAGTGACATATCACAATCATCTCTATCAAGTGGACCATCACATTGGCTCATTATCTAAACTCTTCATATTCATTATACTTACCAAAATCATATAATCAAACACAACATAAATACAAGCTATAATGCCCGATGTCATACAACATGCCCTGCATCTTGCCAATATATACAAGGCACACAAGGTCCCGGGCCTTGTTGAACCAAAGCAACATAGAACCAACAAAAATATAGCATGGCCTTATATAAATTAAAATCAGATGTATCTTCCTTCTAATAATTGAATATGATAACTGCTGTATGGAACTATAGCTGACACTGCAGCAATATATATCTCAGAACAATACTCACAGTAGATCACTTTTCTATATATAAAAAAATATAGTAGAGCACTTCATATAATTATATATCATTATTATTATTATTGATAAAAAAAAAAATCATATACCACCTACTGAAACAGAGAATCTAACATTTCTAAAATAATTGATCATGTTTTGAGATTATATATGTTGCACCTCCAAATTAGATTCATTATAGCTATATGGATTTCAACCTTTTCAGCAGTAGCTGCGTGACTCTGCCAAGGGCACGAAAAAAACTTTCCACCATGTAGTTATAATAAATCCACGAGAATGCCACTTTAGGTGACCAACCCAAAAGGTCATCACATAGCTTAAGATAATCATTCCATGTTTAATCTAATACAGAAAAAGAAGGAGAAAAATGAATATAGACAGTTATTCATAAATTTATGGTATCATAAGTCCATAATATAAAAGAATGAGAATCAATCATACCAAATACCAATATAATACATGATAGATATTCATTATATAGAAACACATATCCCTCACCTTAAGTGGTTGAAAATTCTTAAGCTTGAAAGTACAAACGAAAATAAAAAGGAGAAAGATGGAGAAGAAAGAGCACAATCAACTCTCCTCCACGAGCTTTATCCTTCCTCTTCTTCTTCTTCCTTATCTCCTTTCTAGATTTCTCTGCTAGGGTTTCAAAACCCTTGAGGCAAAGAAAAAGAATGAGAGAAATGAAGGAGCTTCCCCTCTATTTAAACACACGAGACCCAAGGATTTATTTTTGGACAAAAATGTCCTTCACCATAGGGGAATTATGGGTAAAACCCATAAACTATTTTTAGTTCATTATTCAAATTTCATTAATTTTCTAAGGGCATGTCATGCACTACCATATTGATGTCATAACACCATTAATTCATTACCACTTAATGAGTTATTATTAACATTTTTAAAATTAATCAAATTAATACCATTATTAAGGATGTGTCATATTATACATTATCCTAACTAAGTCTTAAAAATACTTATTTAATAAATTTTTTTTAAAGAACACCCAAGAGCATTTTTAAATTATAGATTAGTTTATTAATTAAGAACCTATTTATAATTTTATATATATATATATATATATATATATATATATATATATAAAATTCCTATGTAACCTTTATTCGAAAAGAAATTTTAAATTATCGAGCATAACATCATTTAAGCTTTTTAATTAAATTATTAAAATCAACGGGAATAACAGGTCACGGATTTTGATTTGTGCTCATTGTTTTTTATTTGTGCTCAATATTTGAGATGCTTCCTATTGGATTGATTATTTATAAAGGAATTTGTTGTTGATTGAGACTTGTTTCAACTTGATTATTTATAAAAGAATCTGTTGTTCAATGTTGGGGGCTGATGATGGGTTATTTTAAATCGGGGATTATAAACATGAGATTGAGACTGGTTTCAACTTGATTATTTATGAAAGAATTTGTTGTTCAATGTTGGGGCTCATTAGGGGTTATTTTAAATTGGAGATTAGGAAATTGTGGATTATAAACATGAGATGCATAACAATCTTTTATTTGATGAGTTGAGCAACAACATGACTAAAATTTACATGATCAACATCAAACTACACACATACCTAAGAAAAGCCATGAGATAGGGACACAAAGCAAATCTCGTTTTGGGGGTATTGTGAGTATAGGCCGAGTGTACAAACAATCCAGAGCAACATATTTGAAAGTATCATGGATGCCAACTGGATGAAGCAAATTATATTTTGGAGCTTGCCTTATTAGAGAATGCACCTTCTCCGTCATAACACTGATGTCATGCACATCGAGAGGAATGTGTTTATGAATATCTTTGACACTATTATGGACATTAAATGGAGGACGAAGGAAACAAATAAAGCCAGATGAGATTTAGCCGAAATATGTAATTGAAAGGATATTGAGTTGAAAGACCATGGTGGTGGTAGGATAATGAAACCGAAGGAAAACTATGTACTGAGCAAACCCCAAAGAGTAGTTGTTTATAAGTGGGTATAGAACTGAAGTTTCCTGATGGGTATGCTTCCAATTTGGACAGATGTGTCGACATTATGGAAGCAAAGTTACATGGAATGAAGAGCTATGATTGTCATGTATTCATGCAACGGTTGCTTCCCATTGGATTCGACTCATTACCGAAACCTATTTGGAAGCCACTTATTGAGCTTAGCCACTTTTTCAGGGAACTGATTTCAACAACACTAAATGTGGAACAATTAAGGGTATTGGAACAAAATGTACTCGTGTGGTTATATAAGTTGGAACAAATCTTCCCAGCGATCTTCTTCAATTCAATGGAGTATCTTCCAATTCATTTGCCCTATGAATCAAGAGTTGGTGGTACAGTCTAATATCGCTAGATGTATCCCTTTGTGAAGTATATAACTTTAAATCGTTTGTTCTAGTTGTAAGTGTATGTCGTCCTTTTTACATATGATTTAATTTTAACTCATCCCCCTTATTAGGTTCTTGCAGTCCCTAAAACACAAAGTCAAGAACAAGGCTAGGGTAGAGGATTCCATTTGTGAAGGCTACTTAATGGAGGAGACATCTACATTTGCCTCTTATTAGTATCCGGCCGAAATTGACACTAGATGGACTAGAATGCCACCACATTGATGCAGGTGAAGGTTGTTCATTTAGTCCTCCTATATCAATTTTCAACTACTCGGGCAAAGCGAGTGGCAAATCCAAAGGATTTTTCTTGGAGCAACGTGACATTAACGATTCCCACTTGTACGTTCCTCAAAACTTGAAGAGGTGGAGCCATATTTAAGTAAGTTAGTGTTCTCTATGTTTAATAAATTTTGTTGTTATGTAGTTTCATTAACATGCTTAATTTTTTTCCTATAGTACATATGCCAAATTTCTTCGGGAGTTCCAACACAACATTTTAGACGCTCAAATTGACTAGGAAATTGCCTCAAGGTTTCTTGCGTGGTTCAAACAATAGGTTAAAACCACATAAGTCATATCATTGACTTCTTTGTTCCACTAACATGATGTACAACATCAATTGTTAAAACCTTTAGGTTCTACATCCATAAAATAATATTGAAGATCCACTATTGATTAACTTGGCATGAGGGCCTAAGAGATGGGTTTTTTCATGGAATATTTACTCTGTAAACAGGACAAGCCCATGGATCAGTAGGATGACGCTAAGGACAAGCAAGACGACTGACCTCCATCAAGATTGATTTTTTGTATTTTTAATTTTTTTTCATTTTTCTTTCATGTATATTTGTTTCCTTATTTTTTTTATTTGTGTTACATTTATATATATATATATATATATATATATATATATATATATATATAATATTGATGATTATTTTTTTGCTATTTATAATTAATCAATATATATTTATAATATTAATATTGATAATATATATAATATTCATAAAATAATGATAATAATATTATTTACAATAAATTATAATTTATAACATAACAATAATATTAATATTAAAATAAAATTTTATAATATTCTTTTTATTATTCTAGTTTTATTTTTAAAAAAAAATATAAACGTTTAGCAACCAAATTAGCGACTAGTTATTCGATTGCTAAGTTGATCACAAGATAATATCGCAACTGAATTACGGGCCCGTATTTGGTCTCTTACCACTTGTTTAGCAACCAAATTTTTATTGGTTAGCGACCAGATAAGGTTGTCGCTAATAACGACTGAATTAAAACTTCTGTCGCTAAGACTTTAGCGACTAGGCTTTTAGTGATCGTTACAGATCCGTCGCTAGTTCAGTCGGTAAACATGATAGAAACCGAATTTCTATGTTTAGCAACCAATGTTTTCAGTCTCTAAACACCGTAATTCTTAAGTGTTAAGTATTTCTATGTCTGATAACAAAAATTAGGGTATGACAAAAAGGTTCATTTTTCGCAATCTGAATACATTTAGCAAGCTTGTTAGACCAACTTTTATCCTAATTAATCTAGCCAACTAGTCAAGGTTTATCCCAACATAGCGGGGTTAAAAAAGGTACTTGAAGTTCATATCAAATTGGAGTCATACGTCATATATAAATTTTTTTTTTTACGGTAAAATAATCTCATTCATTTGCTAAAGCAAGGAGAAATACATATAGATTGAGCAATTCGTGTTGGGGAATTCCCCATCCACGTAATTCAGAACTAGGACTATTAGCTAAGACAACTGAGTCAAGAGAAATAATACTCATAGAGTGCTTTGAAACCAAACAAGCCTTTCCAAACCAATATCTTGGTCCTAACCTTCGACCTACCAAGATCTTCCACCCACAGACAATGGCAAAGTAGAATTGAGGATCCATAATCTTTAAATCTATCCAATTACGGATCATTTATTTGACTGTTGCAGGCACATTTCGACTATATGTGGTCTCGGGTTTGACTAAATTAAACCCATATGCAGAAGACAATTGAAGGTGGAGCGACAAAGAAACTGTTATCAATCCTTTTTAGATTTGCATACCCTATTTTATTCCAATATGCCTAACTCTCTTGGGGCTTTTTAGCAAACACCTCAAGTGTACTCTTGAACCTATCTAATTAAGATTAGCACCAATCCACACAAAATAGAGTCCACAAAGGCATCAACAACATCACTACCAAATTGAATTCTTTTACTCACATCTGATGGCTTATGAGGAGGGCGAACGGGGCTCGGATCAGCAGGAGAAAGGGCGGCCAGTGTATGTTGTGGACCAGATCCTTAGGCTTGTGAGACCGAATTCTGCCTTCAGATTTGACACTATTCCTAGCGGCGGTTCAGGTGGGAGTCGCTCCACCAGAGGTAAAGGCGGGCCAGTTATGGGTGAAAGCAAGAGGGGGCACTGCTCAGGGATGGGGGCAGTGAGGAGATGGTGTCGGGGCTGTGGCGGGAAGAATAAGACGTCGGTGAGGGTGCTAACCCCCACTGGGTGGTATAGAGACTGGCAATGGGCCATAGGTCGAGGGGAATCTTCTAGACTGCGACGGTTAGCGTGACCATAGCATGGAGGGGCTAGGGTGTAGGGATGGTGCTTCGATGGTGGAAATGGACTCCAAAGGAGGATGCCAAGGGGTTTGTGGTGGTTGATGGTGGAGGCACCAAGAAAAGAGGTGGCAGATGGGAGAATTTCAGACCAGGGGAAACCATGGCAGCTCCTTCGCAATGGAGGCGAGAGAGGCGTGGAGAAACTTCGAAACAGCCCCAATTGAAGGGGGAGAAAGCCTCCACAAAGGGAGGGGGAAGACTCTGAGCGGCGGTCGGAGGGGAGGTTCCCTATAAGAGCACGGCGGCCCATAGGTGAATGGAGTTAGAGAGAGGGCAGAGCAACTTCTCTCTAACCTAGCTATACGTCATATATAAATAATTAAGTACCTATAATACGTTATAAAGATTGTTATTTATGCAGGACTGACCCAACACCTATTGAGACCTAAAGCAAATTTTGAGGCAAGACTTTTTTAAAGTTAATAATAATAATATTTATTAAAAGTATTATATTTTAATTTAAATTAAACGGAAGTCGCACAAAGAGAGACGAAGAGAGATTAGGAGGGAGAGGAAATGACAATAGAGAGAAATCAAATGAGGGAGAAGAGAGCGAAGATGGAGAAACTTTTTTTGAGAAGAAAAATTTTGAGTTAGTAATATTTACAAAAAAAAATTTTTTTTTGAGGCCTAAAGCTCTAGCTTTAGTAGCTTGGGATTTGGGGTTTGGCCGGCCTGTATTTTTGTAATGTTGTGTGCATATACTTCGGATACGATTCGTGCACAAAACTAATTTTATATACTTTTCGGTTACACCTACTTGTTTAAGGAATAAAAAGAAAAAGAGAGTATTGAAAAGTGCATTTTTTTATATTTATAATTTCATTAAATAGTGTAAAAATATATATAAAGTGATAAACAAATAATATTATTGCATATATTTCTATATAAATCATAATACCATTATGTCGTAAATGCAACATATTTTTGGGAGATTCTATGGTATCCCTTGGGTGTCATACCCTTGTCTATGTGGCCCAATCAGATGGTGAGAATTTAGCCTCATGTGATATTAACATGACTCAATTAATTGAGGTGACACATTTTGATTGAACATAACGTACCTAAACCATTTATTTTCTAAGTGTATGATAGCAACATCCATTATTTTTTGATAAGATAATTTAGTCCCTTTTTAAATCTTACATGGTAGGATACAATTATTGTCTTTAAATAATGGGTAAAACCCTTACCTACCGATGTTAAGGCCTAACCAACCATTTCCCTGAAATGAGGTATCTCTAGATACTCTATGACATTAAGCAACCAAGACCTGGCCTTTTTTGCTTTAAAATTAAGCCTTGTGGTTCTCTGGCACCAACAAACCCTATTTTTTTCTTAAAAAGCTTTGTTCTCATTCCCATATTGGTGACGTATATTATGAGAAAATCATAAATTAATGTTAACATATATATATATATATATATATATATATATATATATATATATATATATATATATATATATATAGGGCAATGCTACAGATCCCTGATAAAATGGAGGGTTTTGGTATGGTGATAATGTAGACCAATAGTTAAATGACAACTATTTTAATGATGCCATATCATCTTTTTTATTATTTAGGTACTAAACTTTTCTCATTTGCAATATAATCCTCTTTAATCTAATATTCTTTTTTTTTTTTCAATTTCAATTTCTCTTGTTTTTCTTTCAAACACTAAATCTTTCCGTTTCGGAAATGCTCTCTCTCTCTCTCTCTCTCTCTCTCTCTCTCTCTCTCTCTTCTCTCTCTCTCTCTCTCTCTCTCTCTCTCTCTCTCTATTCAAATCAAAGAAGAAGGGAATCCAAATCTAGATCTGAATCCTAATAATCACTACCAACTTATTGGAAGAACTCGAGATTGGTAATAGGCGATGCAGTGACGGAGGTTTTTGACTTCGCGAGTACGGTGTTCGATTAAAGCCACGAATGCCTCCTCTTGGTCTTCCCTTTCCTTGTTGCCATTGACGTCGTTATCACACAGTCACACACAACTGAAAATAAAGGCCTGGTGCCTTGTTAATTGTCATTCACTTATAGATAATGCAACTGGTTCTAAGCAAATACACTTAGAAGCCAAATACACTAAGGGTCTGTTTGGATTGACTTATAAATAGCTTATTTGGGCTTATTTACTGACATAAGCGTTTGTCACAGTGTTTGGGAGAACTTATAAAAACAAATTATGCCACGTCCATAAGCTGTTTTCAGTTTTTCGATATGCTCTCCAGGATAGTTTATGAAAATAGCTTATAACTTATATAAAAATAGTTTGATTATATTTTCTCTTTGATTATAGAAATAGCTTATACATAAGCACTTATATGATAAATGTTTATTCTATAGGCGCTTAATTAAACCGTTTACTCAAACAGACCCTAAATAAGAGACCCACCACTTATCAAATAGCACAAAACAGACCCAACAACCTCCAAACACTCTGACCACCAGCACCATGAGCAAAAAACCAGATACCTCAACAAAACAAGGATAACAATCATATTGTACAAAATATATATCAATCTTAATGGATGTTCTTCAAATCCTCAATCCATGCAACAAAAATGTGGGTGTTCGATTTGTTGCTTCAATTGCTTGGTAGAATATGTGGGTTATCGATTTGCTCGGTCGAATATGTGGGTTCTGGTGAGAAAGACGACTGGTGGAGATGGGCTCGTCGGCAGCCTGCTCACGCGGTGGCTACAGCGGCAAATCTGGTGGAGCTGCTGCGATTGGCGGCTATGCTTCAATGGAGTCTGGTTCTGGGAGTGGTGCGAAGTAGAGGAAAGATATAGGAAGAAAGAAAACTCAAGAAGAATGAAGAGAAGAGGAAAAAAATGGAAGAACAAAATAAATATTAAATTAATAAGGATTGAATGGCAAAAAACAAAACTTAAGTACCCAAATAATAAATATGATAACATGACACCACTAAATCATTAGTTGTAACACTATTGGTCCACATCAAATGGGTACCAAAACCCTGAGAAATGCTTGGGTAAAGAAATTCTCATATAGATAAAGTAGGTGGAATGTTTAAAGCTGCATTGATGGTGGAGGAAAGATGTTTGGAGTTATTTTCTGGTTATGGTTTTCTGCTATAGGAAGGGCCAACGGGTGGTCTCTTTTGGTTTTGTTAAGCAGATTCTTTTTTTTTAAAAAATTGTATAAGTAGAAACTGTTTTTGTAGCTTTTTTTCTAGTTTTGTTCAGGTTTACTGATATAGAAGGGAGGGACCCTATATATGTTCTTATTGGTTTGTTGTGTTCTGATGTACATGGGTAGTAGTACCTCTTGTACTCCATTTAATTCAATTTGATTAAAAAAAATTAGGTGCTATTCATATCACAAAGCGGTTGTTCAAGACTTTTGTTTATTTTTTGAGAAAGAAACAAGTTATTGTATTTGGAGAAATAAGTTATTGTATTTGTGAGAGATCATAATCAACTTTTATAGTCAAAGATATTAAAACTATATATATTCGTATCAGATTTCATATTAGGTTATTTTACATTAAACAAATACATACAATTTACTGGTAAGTGTACCTAGTAAAACAATTTGACTAAAACTTGATTCTAATATAGGAGATATTGTTAGGTGCTTTCAAATTAAGTAATTTCTTTTGCTTTATACGAAGATGTTCCAGCTCCGATAAGTGGCAAGTGGCGGGTCAAAATACTTCAGTTCAGGATAGAACACAAAAGTACACCGAACAAGTGAAAAATCTTAGACTGCACCGATTCCCCACTCTCGAATAAGTTAAGGCATTCTCAAATCAATTAAAGCTTCGCTTGATTGAGAGGCAACACATTGCTATGAGCCTCAATGCCTTGCAAGATAAACACAAACAACCTCATTTAAAATTAAAACTCTAACAAAAGTTAGTTTTGAACTTCAATTTTATAGTTATATAAGAATTGAAATTATTAGAGGAATGGAGGTCGAAACATTATCGCTGCTCATGGAAAACCCCGAATCTCGTCCTCTGCTCACTATATGTCTATATCCTTCAAGATTGATCTTTTGGCATAGATGCTTGTGTGCATACAATATGAGGGTGGAAACAGATTGATGCGCATACAACACGTCATCTTCTGCTCCATTTTGATGTATCACATTATGTTCCAACTAATAATATCTTGCCATCTAAGTTAAAATTTTATTTAATATTAAAAAAATAAAATACATGATAAGATATTATTGGTTGAGACATGATGTAATACACTAAAATGGGACACGAGATTCTCATCCGTCGAAGTGTTGGTATCTGATTATGTGTCTCAACAATTATGCATCACTTGGGAAAACGCATTGGGTGTTATATTGTTTAAGAAACAGGTCGGGTACAATAACATGAAGGAGACTGAAATCTAACTGGAAAACTATGAAGGATTTTGATATTATGGATATTGCTAATGGGTATTTTATGGCCAAGTTTGTTGTTGCTAAGGATCAATCCAAGGCTAAGGGACCTTTGATGATTTTCGAACATTACTAATGGTTAGGCCTAGTCACTTGACTTTGTTGCTTCATCTAGTAGCTTAGATTAAATTTTGGTATGGATCAGGTTTCCTAGCCTATGTCTTGCTTAATTATTATGATGAGAGCTGCCTAATGGCTCTGGCAACTACTGTGGCAGGCCCGTCAGGGTCAATTATGAATACGGTAAGGTTAAGAGAGGGAGATACATACACTAGAATATGTATAGAAATAGAGTTGAATCTACCCGTCGTTGGTAGGGTATGGCCAAACAACTGATGGCATCTACTAAATACACCTCATGCAGTAATTGTGGTTGCTATGAGCATTTAGGAAGAGATAAGGTGCGAGCCAAGGTTTTAAATTGCAATATTGTAGTTCCGGTTGCAGTTATATTACGTTTACCGTCGGTGCGACAATTGCGGGTCACGATTGCGGTTCTTGTCGCGTTGTGTTTATTGCCGTGCAGACAATTGTGGGAAAATATGGTTAATCCAGCCGCAATTGTGATGGTAAGGAGGATGCAGAGACTATCAAAACCACAACGTTGCGACTTCAATTATTGTTGAGGACCTTCTTTTAAATCCTGATGCGAGCTATTATAGGTGACATCGGAAAGAATCGGGACCTAGGGCATAAGCTCCACCTCATCGGTGGAGAAAGTCTCCGTTGGGCTCAAGGATTCCAATGTATTAGTAGAAGTTATAAACGTTCTAAATTTCAATTGCATGGGAAATTTTTTTAATAGCGCTTCCCCAAATAAATGAATTAAAAGGTATACCTTTAAGAGTGGTTCTACAATGAAATGCTATCTTTACCTTATACACTTTTTTTTTTTTTTAAAAGTGCTCAACCTATTATAACGTTTCCTCATGAAAGTGCTATTAAAAGTTATACCTTTAATAATGTTTTATCAAGCAAGCATTGTTAAAAGGGATTAATACATATAGCACTTTCTTGAGGAAATGTTAGCTTTCCTCCTAGTTAAAACAAAATTGTATAACTCTCTGCACGTTAGTTGACATAATCCATGATGTGGAAATTCGGCTCTATTTTCTAGTCAAATGGACTCTATCCTTCCTCTCTCTCCCCTCCCTCCATTACTGTTGTCAACAAGCTCTTAGAGATGAATGATTTTAGTGTTGAGTTGTTCGTTGAAGGGAATAATAAGGAAAATGTTGTTAAGAGTAATTGAAGGGACAGATTTTGTAATTTTGTAATTTTAATTGGAATTGGAAGATTCAGCAAGCTCTTGTGATCAATGTAATTCTGTTGTCAATAAATTTTGTAACTCTGTATTCACTTGGAATCTATAATTTCTCTTTGAGTTTCTAGTTTTTCATGTCAATTCCCAAATTGTAGCTTTGTAGCTAGTTGTAATGCAGCAAGTTGTAACTATTGGTGTCAATGATAAAAGATATTTTGCTTCATAACTATTTGTTTTTCAAGCTATAAATCTGATTGTAATTCTCAAAATTATGATACTATCATAAAAAATTGCACGGAGGTATTTAAAAATGTTTTGTTTATGAAGTGCTATTAAACGATATATTTTTAATAGTGCTTCCTCAAGGCTCCACCTTTAATAGTGTTTTATTGGAGATACGCTATTAAAGTTTATTAGTTTAATAGAGTTTCCTCAAACAAGCGTTGCTTACAGTGTACCTATTATAACGCTTGTTTGGGTAAACGTTATCTTTCTCCCGTGTTACAACAAGGCCCTTTAGGTGACCAACTCTTTGCATGTTATTTGAAACAGTCCATGAAGTTAAATGAACAATAATCTCTGCACAGAAAACGCGATATTCAACGCACGGTTTTCTGAATTCATCAATTGTGTTGCTTTGTAACTCAACACTATTGAAAACGTTATGGTAAACTCTCCTATAAATAATTCTCCTCCGTGTTCTTATCATTCACACTCCAACATTTACCAACCCATTCTCAATCTGTTATGTTTTTCATTATTTATGGAGTTCCGTTTCTTGTCTGGGAAAGATGGAAGAAATATAGCTCAATAAAATCCAGAATGTGAGCCATAATAAAACCTAGAAGAGAGGTTGTGATTCATAATAAAACACAACATGAGTTTGTGCTCCATCCACATCAGACGACGAATTAGAAGAGACGGCGAGGGGACTGCTTCCAAATGGACTTCTCTCTCATGGGAAAGAGATAAAAATTTGACTCTATTTCTCCAACCAAATGGACTTTATCGTGACTTAGTGTTATCTTTGTTTTGTAAGGTTGAGATCAGTAAGGAAGAGAGAGAATAATTCCAATTGGGGAACTTCAGCAAGCTCTTATTATCAAGAACTTCAATGATGAAAGACCTTTTGCTAGCTTCACATCAATTTGTTTTTCAAGCTGTATGAAAGAATTGTTTATTCACAATGTTTCTGTTCTAACTCTAGTTGTCAATGGTGAATGAACTTTTTCTTCATATCTATATTTGTTTATCGATTTCTAACTCTTATTGTAATTCTAAAAAATTTAATAATGTAATACAAGTTTCTCTTGCATATTTTGAATTGTCTACTTTGACTGCAATACCAGTTTCGTTTCAATGAAAATTTTTTTTGGATTTCTGCAATATTAGTTTGAAAAAGAACAAACCAATAAGCCTTAAATTCAAAGCATTATTAATTCACATTAAAATGTGATGGATCTATCTTTCATCGCATTTCCTCGAGGAAACACTATTATATTTTATGTGTGTAACCTTTAACAGCTCTTTCTCAAGCAAACATTGTTAAAGGTCATACGTTTAATAGCCCGTCCTTGAGGTTAAAGATATATTTTTAATAGGGTTTCCTTGAAAAAGTGCTATCTTTTCGCTATATTTAAAAAAAACTATCTCTGTGACCAACATTTTTGGACAAATAGTGTTGGAACTAAAGTAGTTATGGTCCATAACACCTTAAATTTTGATGTTAACAAAGGACTAAATTAGGTGAATAAAGATCTGTTATGGTCTAACGTTTCTACCTTAAGTGTGCAGATATCCTAAGTCCAAAGATTTATCAGACGCACGATCATACAGTCTATCGTTGTGCTATAAACGATTAATTAACGGACTAAGTCCTTATTGCACTATGATCTCATTATAAAATGTAAGCGTGAGTCCAAAGACTCAAACAACGTAAAGTATAATTGTTTTTAATTCGAAGTCCAATGTAATATTCTATATATTCTTTTCAATGGACTAACTTCAAGTGCACAAATATAAAAAGCAATAGTTTCAAATTATTTTCTTTCATGTAAAAGGGATATTGAGCAATATCCCTTGAACAAATATTCTTTATAACTTAGTACCCTCGAACGCTTAAAAGTCTATTTGTTCCTGACACAAGCAGTTGTCTCTACTCAAGAAGGAAAGACAAAATCCAACTTTCAGGTACAAGAAAAAGCTGTCAGTTCTACTTTAAGATCTCTCTCTCTGATAACCTACTCTGATTTGCAGAACCCATATCACAAGTTATCAAGACTTAACAGGCTTACACTACAAAAAAAATTATTTTAGCGACTGAATTTAGCGACCGATTTAGCTACCACCAAATGAAAATTTGGTCGCTAAATTGGTTGCTAAGTGGTTTACCGGCCGATTTAGCAACCACCAAACGCTAAATATGGAAATTTGGTCGCTAGATGGTTTATCGACTGATTTAGCGACCACCAAACGGTTTATCGACTAGGCATTCTGCAACCAACAAATTTAGTCGCTAAATATGCAAATTCTGTCACTAAATGGTTTAGCGACCGAATTTACATATTTAGCAACAAAATTTTATGGTCGCTAAAAACCTCTTTTCAATACATTTAATGCACCATCAGAACGGCTCTTTTGCCAACAGTTGAAGATCAAGCTTGCTCAAGACTTGAAGCCTATATATACTGAAGTTTCTGTTGAAACTAGGTGACGAAAAATCTAACAAGCATCAAGCAACTTGAATCTCAAAACAGCTCAAAGCAATCAAAGCAAACAAAAAGCTCACAAGATCATCTTTGATCTAAACTTTCATATCTACGCTCCATTAAAAGTTGGTTTTAAGAGTTGGTTCTTAAGTTTCATATCATCACATATAGTGAGTTAGATTTAACTTAAACTCTTTTAAAACCAAAATTTGGTTGAGCTTCGAAAGACTTGTCTGAAAAAAGAAAACTTGGGGTTTTACCTGAAGATGTTGTAGAATAGTTGTGCTTGAAAGGGTATTGAATACTTGTAACAGTTTTTGTTATATTGGTTAAAGCTCTTACGGAGAGGGGACTGGACGTAGCTCTTGGGTTAAAAGTAAACCAGGATAATATCTTTGTATTATCTTCTCTCTCTTTTCTCTGCCTTTAGTTTGTTTATCACTAACGTTTAGGATTGAAATTGTTTTCTTAACAAGTGTTTTTAAAAGAAAGGTTTTAGCGAACATTCCTCCTTTTTTGTTTATACGTTCAGCGTCCTATGCTTGCTTTTGCGTCCATGTGTTTGCGAAAAGTTATCAACTTAGTAAACAGTTTGCGAAAATTTAAGAAACAAAATTCAACCCCTTTCTTGTGTTTCCAACATGTTCCTTCAATAGGTATCAGAGCTCAGCTTCTGGGTTGAGCATTTAGACGTGTTAGAAGAAAGATCCTTGCAAAACAGTGATGGCAGGACAAAACATGCCTAGCGAGAATCAACCAATGGTGGAGGTTTCTTCCATAACTAAACCATCGTTTTTCAGCGGGACTCACTACCTTTACTGGAAAGAAAGGTAAAAAGGGTTCATCCTCAATACAAA